>OU015499.1:98717961-99216590 GCA_907164885.2 Dolomedes plantarius | reverse complement strand
TAAAAAAATTTTAGTCAACTTCATCTTTTCTAAAAATGAAGCAAAACTGTGGATGAATATGCAGAAGGTGACACTTCAGATGAAGAGGTATGTAAAGCATGAAATTATTTTTCGATATATTTAAGTTTTAAAAACCCTTGATACTTTTACAGATATCTCTAAAAAAATATTTCCTACATATAGCAATATCTTTTATTTATCAAGTTTTGCTAGCATTGTTATTCTTATTTCATTCATTATAATGATGTTTTTTGAACAATTTCATTACAATATTTATAGAATCTTGCATAGCAAAAGGGTTTAATTTTCTATTCTGTACTCAATAGAATATTTATTTATGAAGTTATGACTGCTTGAGCTAAACAGTCAAGAATCGAAGTTACAAATGAGATTCTACTCATTGACATGTTTAATTTATATTATTAAAATCACTCTTAAAACCATGAAGTAGGGTGAATTTATTCTTAAAGATGTTTTCAAGTGAAATCATTTTAATAAAATTTGAGAATTTCTGTAATTTGATGAGATAATTATATTCAGTAATACCCTGAAGTTACGCATTATGTGGGACTAATGAAAGATCGTTTAAGTTGGGGTTCAACTTTGCAAATAAATACATATAAATTTTTTCTAATTGGGGCCAAGAAATTACAAAACACCAGTTTAAAGGAAAACTATTGTATTAAAATTGAATATTATATTGCATATTAATATCATACATATGTACAAGATATTAAAAAAAATTATGTTTGTGGTTTAAAAAAATCCAATAAAGTAGTCCTATTTTTTCGCAATAATTAAGGTCTATTTTTTCTCGAATTTCTTCATAGCAGACTAACATTTTTTTATATCCTGCTTTGTCATGATCAAGCGATCTTTATTAGAGTTTATATTCTCAGAAATCTGTAACCCTTTTTCGATTGTGCTAAGACTTTCTGCCAAGTTTATAATTGTCATTAGGTTTTCTTGTGGAATTAGGTCTGAAGTATCAGATTCATCAGTGATGCTTTGGTCGCACATGTCTGTGAGATAATCGATTGTCAGCTTCTCAAGATGAGAATCCAACAGCTTGTTAACATTATCTCCATTGACTTCCATAATAATTGCCTGGCAAGATCTACAACTTCTCCTATCACACCAGCAATATGATCAGTTTCAGACATTGTTTCCAACTTATTTTAAAAAAATATTGGACAAAGTTTTTTCCATATACCATTTAAAGTGTTTTGGAAATTTCATTCCGAGATTTAAAAAGGGTAAAATCAAAAACTGTGTAGCTCCAAGTTCGCATAATTCGGGGTATTACTGTATTACCATACAGGGATAGACCAAACACTGTTGTTTTGCTGATAACTTGTAGATTTTTTTTTTCTCTCATTTTGCTTGATGTAATTTGCATTGACTGTGATTAAGACTTTTATTTATTTTAAGGATTAGTATTCAGGCAGTATCACATACAAATTATTTCTGTAATAAATAAATAAAAATGTGAGAGGGAAATACATTAATTTTCTTTTGAATTTTTTGTAAAAAAATTAATTCAGCAAAAATTTAATGTAGCAGCTATAAAGGATGTGTATTAATTTGTCTCATCCTAATACTTGTAATCCTAACTTTAAATGCCTGCACTTGTAATCATGTTGATTTTTTTGTTTTAATTAGGATATACGAAATACTATTGGAAATATTCCAGTGCAGTGGTATAATGAATTCGACCATATAGGATATGATGTAGAAGGTAAGAAGATCATGAAACCAGCAACAAATGATGAAATAGATGAATTTCTTGATAAAATGGATAATCCTAATTATTGGTATGTTTATTTCTTTCTTGTTTAAGCAATCTTTTGTATTTTAATTATTGAAACATTTGTTACTGTCAGCTTTTATCTATAGTGCTGTTGAATTATTTTATTTTCTAGACAAGGAAACACAATTATCGATTTTGTAATCCCAAGGAATTTCAAAATGTAATTTGAAAAGAAACGACTCTGTAAATTTCTATAATCTTAAGTCAAGCAGCAATTTTATCAGTTGTGTTTGTGAACTTAAGATTAATAATTTTCAATTTTTAAGAGTTTTAATGCATTAAATATCAGTTTCTGTTTCATATTAACTGGATATTTAAGTTCACTAATGGCAAATAAGGAGACTTTATTGTTAAAATTATGCTGATTAATTTAGGAGCAAAAAAAGTATTAGTTTAAAATTTTTTAGCCAAAATTGAGGTATTTGTTAGAGTATTTAATCATGATATGAGTCATTTGTCAATTTAGAATGTAATTAACTACTGCTGCTTCTTTTTCTGTCAGACTGAAAGTTCCTGTTTTCAAAAGACTTGTGGCTTCTTGAAATCCATAATTAAAATTGTAATTGGCAACTAGCTTCAAACTAATAATTGTAGCTCTTCATCAGGCTACAGAGCTTCAGATGGGATTAACTCTAAGGACAATTCACTAATGCTTTGTAAATAGTTCTAAATCATAACTGTTCCCTTTGTTCTAAACAATTTCATAATACAGTAGAACCTTCCAAATCCGGAACCATTCAGGACACGGCTATTCTGGATTTGGGAATTTTCCAGATTTGAAAGGTTTTTAAATAACACTACAAAATTTTAGGAAAAAAAAATAAACACACTGAAAAAAAACTTGTAAAATGGTTTAATTATTAAATAAACCTGAATACAGAATGTATAATTACACTATAATTTAAACATTTCAGCAAATAATATCTGTTGATTTAGTTTCGACTTATTAGAAATTATTTTTTCTCAAATACTATATACTGTCATAATTTCATGTTCCAAGGTAAAATTCCGCTGTTCTAAGCCTAATATGTTTTATCTAATGATTTTATCTGGTCGTCCATTGACATTCTTTTGTTTTTGGGGCATTCTGAATCACTCAGAGAACCGACAATCGGCACATTTTCGTCGATGTCTAAAACTTCCTGTATGTCCGATTTATCCAAGTTAATGTTGGCTTTATTTGCACATTCCACCAATTTTGCTATTTCAGCTTCTTTCCCAGACACTTGAAAGCCTTCAAAATCTCTGCTGTCACTTCCTTGAAAGGAAATGTTTTTTTTTTTTTACCGATTATTTTGGTAGCGACATCTATCGGTAAAATAGAAAAGTAAAATTGGTCATTTATTAAAATGTTCCAGATTTGGGGGTTTGTACTGTATTGTTTGTTTATTATACATTTTGATCCTTCTGAGGAACTGTAATCATTAGTTTCAAACTAATTGTAAATTTGACTTTTAAAAATGCTTTTAAAAATCTGTTTGTTTTGTTTAGCACCCCCCATAAGTTTTACATTAGTAAGATTGTAATAATAGATCTAATTATTTTGTCAATTTTTAGGAGGACTGTTAAAAATAAAATGACTGGAGAAAAAGTTGTTCTTGATGATGAAGACTTAGCTATTATTCAAAGAATTCAATCTGGTAAATACCCCACTGGTGAAGATCAGTTTAAGGTAGATATTTATGCTTTGTTTTATTATCTATTATACATCTTGTATTGTAATCTTTCTGAATATATTTTTAGATTCCCAGTTTCTCTTATGTGTAAAATTATCTGTTATCATTGAATGTATGTTTTTAGGGTGTTGCTAATTTTTCTCAATGCTAATTATGCTGCCTAGGGCTTTAATGGAATGAATTTTTTTTATTCGTGTAGCCCTTTGAAGATTTATACAGTTGTGAAACAATGGAACATCCTGTTACTCATCATCCACCACACAAAAGAAGTTTTATTCCATCCAGAATTGAGAAAGAAAAGGTATTATATTCATGCATTCTTTACTCTTAAATAGTTTAAAATTTATTTGTTGAATAAATTATTTACAAGTGTGTATATATAAATACTCATAGCTCAAAGTTTATTATTTCTACTTTTGAATAGTCACTAGTATTGATTAAAATTGTATGCGTTGTTTGTATTTTCTGTTTTGCTAATACAGCTTACATCTAAAAGAGATACATATAATTTTCTCTGTAAATAAGACAAATAGTAAAGAGTAAGGATGTCAGATTTTCCAATATGCAAATCAAATTTAATTTATGATATTTAACAAATTTACTTAAAATAAAATTCTGATTCGTAAACTTTGAAAACTGAATTGCATTTTTTAAATTTTGGCTCCCAAATTTTCTTTGGACCAACTTATAATCTGTTAGTTATTTAAAAATTGTGAAATTACCTCTCATAGATATCTGCATAAAAAATATTATTTCTGAAAATCACTTTTAATTTAACGGTACAAAATAAAATTTTAAACAATTGTGACTATTTGCCATTAGATTGAGTTTTTGCTTTCATCTTCTTTATAGGAACATTTTAATTTAAATTTCAATAAAATATCCTGTAAATTTATTTAATATTTACATTTATTATTTTGTCATGCAATTTTGGCCATAATTATTCCTGTTTTCAAATAATAATATAAAATTTTCAGTCAACCATCATTTAAAAATCCAATTGAAAATATTCAAATTGAAACTTTTTTTTTTTTCTTTTCTCTCAAACTTATTTGGAAAGTTTTTCTCATAAATACGATTCACTGAAGTTTTTAAATGTCAATGACAAGTTGCTGCTACATTTAAACATTCTTATTTTAAAAAGTTAGAACATTTCATATCCATTATTCAGGCTTGTAAAAAGTGTTCTCCTTTTCTGAGATGTTAATTACATGTATAACTATATGCTGCTATATAGTGTAATTTATTAGCATTTCAAAAGTATTTAGTACCGTAATATCTCAAGTATAATACACACTTTTTTTACACATTTTAGTCCGCAAAAATGAGGATGTGTACTATTTAAAAAAAATGTAGTTTTAAACATTGAGAAAGAACGTACAGCAGCAGTAAGACATTGTTGCAATATAGCTGTGTGTGCATCTGCACTCCGTGATTCATCCACCCGTTTACTATGCAGGTATTCCTTTTAAACAAACAGAACTCTCAGTTCGTATTGCACATGCGTTTGTTTAATAACAGCTCCCTTGAAATAGTGATAGTTCCCGGTTGTTGCAAGTGCAAAAAATTATTATTTTATTTATTTCCCTCAAATTGTCTTCAAGATGGTCCTATAATGCAGCAAAAAAATTATCAATTGTTAAGCATGAGATGGCAGTGAGAATGACATCTTATGGGATGATGTGCAGTTGTCATTAAATGAAGATGATGATGGTGATATATATTATGACGGCATCAATACTCATGACTTGGACGCACACAACAATAGATGAGCTGTATTCTAGTGAAAGTGATAAGACTGATAATTTGACTGTATTGTTTGTTTTGAATTAAAATTTAAGTTTTTTTTTCCTACTCAATTTAATGTTTTCGTTTCTTTTTATTACAAATTTTATTTCTTGTAATAAATATTTGTGCAATTTTTAAATAAATATTGAAAATCTATGTGTGCGTATTATAGTCGAATTTTAATTTTATCTGAAAATTTTGCGCAAAATCTAGCATGCATATTATAGTCGAGATTTTATGGTAATTAATTCCTTGTGCTTTTTTTCTAGGTTTCAAAGCTTGTTCATGCTATCAAAATGGGTTGGATTAATCCAAGACTTAAAAAGAAGAAGAGAGATTTCTATATGCTGTGGAATGACAGTGATCCGGTAATACTTTTTTCTTTCTCTGTGATTGATATTCATTTATATTTATTCAAGAAAGAAAATTGATCCATAGAGTCATTTCAGAGAGTGGCTTTGTTTGCGCTTTCACTGGTGGATCTTTGGCCGAGACTCTAATTAATGTTGGAGCTGGTATAAACTTTGTTTTCCCAGACTGCAGCACAAAACAATGTAAATTTGGTGCAGGAAAAATTGCTTCAAATTACACCTGGGAACTCTTTGCCATCCAAGAGGCCTTAACCCTTTCAGGGGCAACAATCTCCACCATTTGCACGGTGTAAATTTTTTTCCCAAATTTTTTTAACCTAAAAAATCTTGAGAAATTTTCCAATTAAAGGTTGCAAAATGTTTTTACTTCTTTAAACTGATAACAGATGGCAGAACTGGCCATTTTTCTGCTCATTTAATTGGAATACATTGAATGCAAGTAAAAAGAAGACTAGATTTAGGAGTTCGCACTGTGCGAACAGCGCCCCTGAAAGGGTTAAATATCTCTATCAATCTGCAAAATACAGAACAGGCCGGTAGAATAATAATATTCAGTAACTCCAGGACTGCCCTTCAGGCAATTCTTCAGGGTCTCTCAAGACAAACATATAATATACATAATGCTCTGGACCAAATCAATCAACATAATAAACACTGCATCATGCAATGGAATCCGGCACACATTGGCATTGATGGTAATGAGGCTGCAGACGCCTTGGCTAAGAAGCGAGACAACTAAATGAGGAGTCTCGTCACACTTTGTGACATTAACTCAGTTGCAAAGTCTAAATTCAGAAATAGAGTCGTTGAATTAAAATATCAGATCTGTGAACTAAACGGCAACAGAAAAATAACAAAAACCTTAACAAAACTGAGAACTTGGCACTTCAGAGGGATGAGAATTCGACAGGATGGAACCAGGACTTTACTAATTGCAGAAACTGCCCTGGCACTGAATTGGGAACTGATCATGTTCTCTCTTGCTCTGTAATAATGGCTGCAATGCAGCAAATTAGTGATTGTCCCCAAGAGGACCTTTATGTGGACAATTGCCTCCAGATAGCTGAGGCTATGTGACTGTCCATGGACGCGACAACCAACCAACTAAAGAAAATTTATGCATGTTTTATTCACATTCTGTAGTGTTTTCATGAATAAGAAACGTGTACAGAAAAAAAAAATATAAGACTACTTTATGAAGAGTTAATTAAGGTATACATTCAATATGTAATGCAGTCTTTGGAGAAACTCAACAGAAAAATAACCGATAACTTAACAAGACTTAGAACTTGGCACTTCAGAGGGATGAGAATTAAACAGGATGGAACCAGGACTTATACTCATTACAGAAACTGCCCCGATACTGAACTGGGACCTGATCATGTTTTCTCTTGCCCTGTAATAATGGCTGCAATGCAGCAGATTAGTGATTGTCCCCAAGAGGACCTTTATGCGGACAATTGCTTCCAGATAGCTGAGGCTATGTGGACCGCCCACGGTTCCACCTAGCTTGACTGTCCATCGACACAACAACCAACCAAAGAAAATTGATACATGTTTTATTCACATTTTGTTGTGTTTTCATGAATAAGAGACATGCATTCAGAAAAAATATTTAAGATTATTTTATGAAAAGTTAATTAAGGTATTGATATATTGAATATGTAATGCAGTCTCTAGAGAAACTAAAGTGTTTTAAATTTTATCAGCAAAGCAGACCTTTCTTTTTAATATTAATAGATAAATGGCATTGTAAATTAAAGCCAATTATGTGTATAAATTTTGCAAAATATTCATACTATCATAAGGATTACTACTGCACTGTTATCAATTAGTTACTGCTGGTCATTGTTATCAGTTAGTCACTGTTATCAATTAGTCACTGGTGAACTACTGCACTGATATCAATTAGTCACTGATGTCAGTCACTGATGATTGTTAATTTCTGATTCATTTTTGGTCTTTTACGCATTGCAATAAATTTAATTTACTGGTGATAATTTCCAGTTCGCACATTGATTTATCAAAGTGATCGATTTACTTTGATAATCAGTTGAATTATAAAGTTTCATCAAAGGTGTTATTCTAATTATTGGGTATGTTTTAAGAGGGGGGGGGGGGGGTCTGGGCTTTTCTCTGAGGTTCTTAATTTTTATTTTGTAATTTTATGAAGATTATTACATGCACTAACCGTAAATGAATATTCTTAGGGCTTTACTGGAAAATTTATAATGTAATTAATAGGAAAAGAGTCTTAAATTTACAAAAAAATATTAATGTAGCATTAAACATTGTATTGTCATGTACTTTTAAAATGTTTATAGATTTCTATGTTCTTTGTTTAAATATTCATTCTAAATTAATTTTATTTAGGCTGACAAGTCAAAGCATTTACAGCACTACATACCTGCTCCTAAGAGAAAATTACCAGGACACGAAGAGTCTAATAATCCCCCAGAAGAGTATCTATTTACTGAAGAAGAAGTAATTATTTGTATTGAGCATCTTTTTCTCTTTCATGGGATATTTTTTTTCTTATATATATATGTAAAACAGTTCCATAACTGACTGACTGACTGACAGATAATGCACAGACCAAACTGCTGGACCTAAAGAGCTGAAATTTTCTATGACAATTCTTCTCATAGTGTAGGGGTACGCTAAAAAAGATCTTTCAAAAATTCTTCTTAGATTTTTCAAAATTAAATTTTTAAGCTGTTATTGTAACATTCTTTAAAGTTTGCATTTAAAATAATAATTTGAGGGTTATAAAATTTATATCATGAGAAAGATCATAAAAAAAGTCGTTAGACATTCACCTTTTGTTATTCACTGTGAGTTACTGGTTACTCTATTATGGGAGCACCCTGTAGGTGAGCCAGCATTTCTCCCTATGAGGGGATGACACGAAAACGACCAAGCCTTATTCAGGATTTGAACCCAAGCCCATTGTGTGCAGCTCAGAATGCTAACCATTACACCATCTGGGTGGCTTATATTTAAGACTACTTTATGAAAAGTTAATTAAGATGTTGATATATGTGTGTTAAGGTGTTGTTCATATGTAACACAGTCTCTTGGAGAAACTCAATGTTTTAATTTTTATCAGTAACAGAGTAGACATTTTTTTTTTTTTTTAATATTAATAGATAAATGGCATTAATGTAATGTAAATTAAAGCCAATTATGTGTATAAATTTTCTAAAATATTCATAGTATTGTGATGATTACTCCTGCACTGTTATCAATTTGTCAGTGATTATCACTGCTACCAGTTAGTCATTGAGGTCACTGTAATCAGTTACTCACTGACGATTGTTAATTTGAGTGTAGTACATCTTTGGTTGTTTATACATTGTCTTAAATTCAATTTACTAGTGATAATTTCTAATTTATGCATCAATTTACTTTGATAATCAGTTGAAATATAGAGTTTGATCAAAGGTGTTGTTCTAAGTATTCTGGGTATGTCTTTTGAGAGGGGGGGGGGGACTTAGCTTTGTGAAGTCAGATTCTGACCCTAATGGTGTCCAATAGCAAGTGCTAAAACTAGAGCTGTACCCCTCTGACCCTGCAAGGGGCAGAGGAAAGAGAGAGAGAGAATGGGTAACTAACAGCTTCCTCTCCTTTCCCTTTAGCTCAGGAGTTCTCAACCTTTTTCCTGCATCGATCCCTTTTAAAAGAATGATTTTCTTCCCCTCTGACATTTTTCTCTATATTATACAGCATACAACGTAATTTACTATTAGCTTTATACATTTCGCCATAAAAACGGTTCTAATTCTAGTATCGACTTCATTTTTTATTAAGATTCCTTTCATTCCATTCTTTAAAACTAAGTCATTCTTTAAAACTAAGTCTGAGTTTTTTGAAGGTTTTAAAGTGATCTCCCCCCATTAAGGATCAGTGGATTTCCCCAGTCTGCCTAGTGTTGATACACAAATAAAAGCTGACGGCAGCATTCGACACATATACAAAAGCGTCATGACAATCGACATTAGATACATGGATACCCCGCCCTATTCAAATCTGTATTTATTAAAATGGATATTATTATCTAATAATTACATTCCTAAAAAATTAAATTTTAAAACAGAAAAATTTATCATTGACCCCCAATAGACCCCTAGAGTACTATAGACCCTTTTTAAACTTCCATCGACCCCCATTGGGAATTCCTACTTTAGCTCTTGTGAGCTCAAAATGCTTTCTGATAAAATCTGATAAATTACGGCTATAATTCTTTTTTTTTTTTTTTTTTTTTTTCTATTTGTTATATATCTCTACATAATTTTAGCTTTACTCTGTATTGGCGTTGTTGTCTGGTGTAATGTGAATGATTTAATTGTATTCTCATTACAAAACAGATATGTTCCATAGCTGCTTTACTGATTAATAACTTGCTGCAGATATGAAAGCTTAATGTACTGAACTGCATATCGGTTTGGAGCAGTTTTCGTCTCTTTCATCTTATAACTTTTTTACATGTACATATACTGTTATTCTGATCTTAAAAATATGACTTCTCTGATTTTTTCATAACATAACTATAATTAGGGATACGTAATTTTCGTATTTACGAAATAGATGCGAATAAATGCAAAATTTGCCGATTTGAGCGAATAATTGCGAAAAAGAATTTTTTATTACTTTTTGGTGAAACTTGGTGATAAACGGCTTTTGCAGTGAAATTAGGTAATAATAGTAATAATTATTAACATAATTGCTTAACTAAGACCATCTGTGTTATTTAACTGAGAAATCTCACTCTCCTTCGGATTTGCTCCGAATTTCTCTTGGACAGTTTTTCCGTACCTGAGTGGAACCTAAAAATCTAATTGTAAAAGTTAACCATCAAGTTTTGTGAAACAATTTAGTAGATTTAAGAACGTCTCTTGAGCACCAAAGTCAAGGGTATTTCATCTAGTTACAATAGTCAACCTAGATACTCCTGTTGATGTTATACAGATTTTAATTTCAACGAAATGCTGCTATCTTTGCAAAGGCAGCTATACATAGCCTCTATAGTAGATGCTGAGATTTAGTATGTATAACATGGTAATTAATGACTGAAGGCAAGGACTTAAGGAACATAGTGGGGAGACTACAACAATGTTAACTTTTAACTAAGAATTTTGATACTTATTTATCCAAGTAAAATTGTAAATTTTTTTTGATAAATGTGAAATTTTTAAATTTGTAATTTTTTTGCGAATAAAAGCAAAATTTCATATCTTGCACTTTTTTTGTTACGAAATTTACATATCCTTAATTATAGCATAAATTTTTTCACATGTTTATTAACCTTTACCTTACGTGGAAGGATAGCATGTATCCCAAGAATATGGGCCCAAGAATTTATATATATATATATTATATATATATAAAATATACATATATACATACATAACCCCCCTAATGTCCATTCTTAGAAAGGGAATATGAAATTTCCCATTCTAAACCGGGAATCGGAGAAATGGGCCCCATAAGTTAAAGGTTAAAACATTTGTGTTCATGTATAATCAAACTTTAATGGCCTCTAAGTATTTTGTTGCTTATTTAATATCAAAGTTATTTTGTAGTTTTTAAGCAATGAAACATTTAATTCAATTTAGGAGCAAAAATGGAAGGAGCAAGATCCTGAAGACAGGAAAATAGATTTCATTCCTAAAAAGTATCCAAGTTTAAGACTGGTGCCTGCATATTCAGAGTATATTCGAGAATGGTTCAATCGATGTTTGGATCTGTACTTGTGTTCAAGGCAGACGAAAATGCGGGTACGTTAATTTTGCTTCTCTTTAAGTATAATCATAAATATATTTAGTATGAAAGTGTCTTTTGATGATTATTAGCAGGGGTCTGACCGATTTTAAAATATCTTGTTATTATTTTTTTCCCTAGACCCTTAAAATGGCTTTATATTCATAAGCTCACTTCTACTTTTCCTCTTATTTAGGGCATCAAAGTTTGCTCAAAAAACCATAGGATAAAGCTGTTTTAAATATGCCAAAATTTAGCAAACTTGACTTTGATGATGCTTTCTATTTATTTTTAATTGTTCGTTTTAAAGTGAAACATATCTTCTGCTTTTTTTTTTTGTGTGTGTGTGTGTGTAGGTAGAAAAATAAATTAGTTTAATTGGAAAATTTCTTAGGATTTTCTTAGAATGAGAAAATTTCTTAGATTAGCTGTTATAAAGTACTTATTGTAAGATCAAACCTATGAAGAATTTTTAAAAAAATCTTGAATACGTTTTTTTTTTTTTTTTTTTTTTTTTTGAAGAAATTGTTAAAAAAAATTATTAGTTATAAAATATGGATATTTAACATGGTTAAAAATTTATTCTGTTTTAATGGCTAATTTTTAATTATTGAATATTGTTTGTTGTGTTGCCTTCCTTGTGTTTTTTCCTTCAATCTAGGGTTTAGATATAGAAATAATTATTGTAAGGTTGATAAAAATTGTTTTCAACATTAAAAGGAAGAGTGTATGTTATAGCTTCATAATTTTTACTTTCATTTCTCTCATTACATATAATAGAATTACTTCTATGCAGTAAATTTAGTTAGCATTTATCCTCTGCAGTTGTCACGCGAGTTTCATCGTTTCATCAATATTATTTCCCATATTGCATGTAGACTTAGGATTTATCTGTGACTTGTTCTGGTTTTTATCTTATCATCTGAATTTCTCATTTGGACAAAGTCAAGTAGATTGACAACTGACATTTCTGTGGTAAATTCTTTGTGTGTGTATTTATATTTTATTATTCTAAAAGAAATTGCCAATGTAAAAATAAATGCAGTATCTAGTGCAAAATTTATGTAAATGTTTTTCCTTCAGGAGTTTTCTCTGCTTTGGAATCATATGTTATATAATTAATGTGTAATAATTGAAGAATATAATCCTCATGAAATGCAATGCAATTTAATATTCTTTTTCAGGTCAATGTTGATTCAAATGATCTTATTCCTAAACTGCCTGAACGAAACGATTTGCAGCCTTTCCCCTCTCTGCTGGCTATTGTAAGTACTTTATTATATACAAAACTGACTTTTCAATAAATCACGGCTAGTTTTTTTAATGCAGTGAAGCTAATATCTTTGAATATTTGTTCTCTAGGTATATACTGGTCATACTGACCTAATTCGTTGCATTTGTGTTGAACCTACAGGCCAATTCATGGCCTCTGGTAAGTAAACTTTAACTATTCTTTAGTTATTGCATCATTAAACAAGTGCACTTAAGCTACTGTAAGTGGGCCACTACATGGCCTCTGGTAAATACTCTTTAGTTATTGTGTCATTAAACAAATATACTTTAGTTATTGCATTATATTTTCATTTGTTGTTTATATGAGTTAAATGAATTTTTAAAGTATGAATAGTTAATAATAAAAGTATTTATTTTGATTTTTTTTTGGTCTCATTTTTGATTACTGTTATTATCATTAGAAATTCAACAACTGCTGTTATTTTTTCTATAAGTATTTCAGTAATTTATATCTAAAAATTTTAATCCCCTTACTTTAAAAAAAACCCACAAAAAACCGCTGAACACTCATAAAAGTTTTGGGGAGATGAGTAAGAGAATCAATATGTTGAATAGGAGTTAACCATATCGAACTGGACTCTTTAGTGCTAGATTTAAGTTGACCTTTATTTTCTTGGTAGTTGTTAGACAAAATAGTAATGTGTTGTTATTTATGAATTATAAGTACTTACTTAAAAAAAGTAAAATCAATCCTGAACACTAATATAGGGTTTCAGAGAGATGAGTAAAGAGATCAATATGTTGAATAGGAGTTAACCATATAAACTGGACTCTTTAGTGCTAGATTTAACTGAATTTTATTTTCTTCGTAATTGTTAGACAAAAGAGTATATGCTGTTATTTATGACATTATAGTGAATATTTAAAATTTAATATATATATATATATATATATAATATATATATCATAATTGTCTTATATCATTTATGAATTTCTGTATTTGATAAAAATTGTTGATAAAGATACAATATTTTGATAAAAATTGTTTTTTCCAGGTAGTGATGATGAAACTATTAAATTTGGGAAGTTCTTACGGGCAGGTGTTTAATTACCATTGATGTGGAGGACCTGTAAAAAATTTAGCTGGTGCCCAATTTTGTCTCTTAGTCTCCTCCTTGCTACCCGTGTATGTATATTATGTTCTCATTCTATAAAATGACCGTGGTCAGTTAATTTTGTTTCAACTTTTTTACACTCACCAGAAATATGTATGAATGTTTTTGACAAATATACCGATTGCAGTAATTATAAGGCTTCTGTGTACTAACCCTATTGATTTGATCACCTCAGTGTTAACCTATGGAGGAAAATGTGTCCAAGGATTGCCAACTTGGATACGAAGATTTTTTTAATAAAATGTACTCCAGAATAGAGAAAAAAATTTTACAGCTTGGGACATTTTTCATTTTTAAAAAAAGTATTTTTAATTAAAATTATTCGTGGGAAAGAATCTGCTCAGTGTTGCCGACTTGGATGGAAAGATTTTTTTTTTTTTAAATTGTATTCCATAATGGAGAAAGAAATTTTACACCTTGAAACATTCATCAATTCCTTTGGTGGACAAAATTTATAAAATGGATCCTGTTGCAAGATGCAGAAAAGTTCATTCTGTCTGAAAATACCATTTTTATCAGCTTATCAGCATTTATTTAGCTGTAAATAGTATACAAATTTTCTCCATAGGTTAACATTTAGGTGAGTGAATCCAATAGGGTTAGTACACAGCAGCCTTAAGTACTGAGGAGAAACAGTTGAGGATGATAATAAATTTTCTGCTGTTAATTGATTTTGTATTTCAGTTAATAATCATTAGCAAGCAGTGACAAGAAAATATGTTAATCTATAAATTAGATATCTTATTCCAGTGATTTCCAACTGGTGGTACACATATGGTACATGTACCACTGGTGGTACTCAAGAGTATTTGAGGTGGTACAAAGAAGGGTTCAATAATAATAAATACAATGGCAATAATAATAAAAGAAAATATTTCATAGAACTACCAAATTTTTTGGAACCATAAGATGCATCTTAAATTTATGGGAGAATTCTTAGAAAAGAATATTTTATATTTTGTTCAGTATATAAAGATATTTTCAATTACTTACTTAATAAAGAAAAAATATATAATAAATTGCTTATATACAAAAAAATATTTATTTTATTTAATGTTACCTTCAGACCATAAGATGTATCCCGATTTTAAGTCAACTTTTTTATTTAAAAAGGGGCATCTTATGGCTAAACAATATGGTAATCAGCGACAGGTCGATGAAAGACTCTTTTAAGGAGAAAAGTCTTGTTTCTTTCTGGCTGTGTACAAGAAATGAGTATCCCGCTCTTTTTAGTCAAGCACTAAAATTTTTAACTCCATTTTTAACAATGTATTTATGTGAACGTGAGTTTTCAGAGCTAGTGTATGTGAAAAATAAGTACAGGAATAGACTGAAAGGGGGGAAAGGCTTAAGATTAAAGATAAGCACTATTCATCCTGACGTAGAAGCTCTAATAAGAAACAAGCATAAATAACAGCAGGTTTTTCATTAACCCCTTAATGATCACAATTTTCGAGAAAATGGTAATAAAAGTGCTTATTTTTTCTGGGGATTCCATTTATTCCTTGATCTGCCACATCTAGTTTAAAAAAAATCCCCAATTACATTATAAATTGTCTGGTGCTGCCATCTGGTAAGTAAAATAAGAAATAAAAATTTTCAGGGTAAATGAAATGGATTGTTTTAATCTTTTTGATGCGTTACTTTTAAACACTCCAACCCGGAAATATCATAGGTACAAAGAATAGGATGCGAAACCTCAACCCGTAATTTTGATGGGAGTGAGAAGGAAGGGGGTTAAGCCTACTGATAAAGACAGTGTTGAGAAATTGTAATTGCTATTCGTTAATAAGATGCCCAGTGGCATAGTGGTTAAAAGCTTCAAGCTGCCACATCACAGGTCCAGGGTTCGATCCTGCGACTGGGCAAGGTCGACTCAGCCTTTCATCCCTTGAGTGGGTCGATAAATGAGGACCAAGCTTGCTTGGGAACTAAACTCTGGGGATCCCACGTCAGGTTGACCACCTGACTGAGACATATTCTGTATGGTACCCCAAGCCCACAGTCAAGAAAGCATAGATGGCTTTGCAGGCCTTGGTCCAAGTGGACTGTTTTGCTATGAGTTTATTTGTTAATAACAATTACATATATATGGCTTTCTTTAGTTTTATGGAATTATTTTCTGTATTTTGTTTTATTTAATCTTAAAAACATTTTGTAAAGTTATTTATATATGTGTAGAATTTATTTGCCCCCCCCCCCCTTAAGTGCTTTAGTGTATGGGTGCACTAGGAAAGATTTTTGAAAAGTTATTCTTAAATTTAAATTTTTAAGCTGTAACTGTTTTGAAGTTTGCCTTTAAAAATAATCTGAGGGTTATAAAATTTCCATCACAAGAAAGATCATAAAAATTGCTTTAAAATGAAATCTTTTTTGAATCTTTACCTCCATTCTCTGATTTTTGATGAATTTTCAAAGATTAATTTTTAGAATTTAATTTATTAAATGCTGATCACATGGTTTCTTTTCTTTTTTTGATACTTTAATTTTGTATCACGTGCATAACAACGAAATAAATTGACAAAAAATTATTGAAATATGGTAGAAGATAAAATTTAACCACTGGACTAATTGAGATGGAAGTTTTTAAAGAATTTAATTCAAATTAGCATGTTTTATGGATATTAAACATACAAATTAATTGCATACATTGACCATTGTATTTAATTTGAATATTTTTTTCTGCATTATTTTGTCTATAAAAATATCCATTACGATTCTTTTATAAATATATATACAGGGTGTCCATAATTAAAGTTCCACTTTCAAAAGGCTGTAAAATAAGAACCACTGGTCAGAATGACTTCAAATTTGACATGAATATACTGGAAGAAGGGGGACACGATTTGGCATAAAAAAAGAGTTCAAAAATGTATCAATAGATGGCACTGTAACATTTGGAATTTTTTTTTTATTATGCCAAATTGTTTCCTCCTTCTTCCAGTATATTCAGTTCAAATTTGAAGTCATTCTGACCAGTGGTTCTTTTTTGCAGCCTTTTGAAAGTGGGACTTTAATTATGGACACCCTGTATATATGTATATTTATATTAATTGCATACATTGACCGTTGTATTTAATTAGAATGTATTCTGTAGCGAAGTACGGGTCTTCAGCTAGTATTAAATATATGTGGACTTCTGTATTGATTTACTAAAATAAAACTATTTTGGATATTATGGATTTTGTTTTTTTTATCCTTAAACTTTTTTTGAAAATTATGTGTGTCTTTTTGTATGTGTCCATAATAAAAAAAATAATAATTATTAATTTTTTTTTCCCAGGGATGATAAAGTTTATGTTATTAACACAAAAGTTGGGGATAGATTAGTAGTAAGCAACACTGATTTGCTCTTAAATACACTTCCAGAAGATCCTGACTGCAAATGTATAGTAGTCTTTTTTATGAACTGATTTTTATTATTTATGTTATTCTTCATTTGGCCATAAACATACTCAAAGATTTCAGCAATTTGTAGAGTAGAGCAAAAAATATCTACTATAAAATATCATGGCTCCATTAGTGATTTTAAAACCTTTATTTTATGAAAACTAGGTGGCACATGCGACCCTTTCACATGTATTTAAAATATGATAAATTATGCTAGTTTATGCATAATTCCTTTATTTATTTCTTTGGTCGGGTTTGGTTGGTGAAAATTTTTGTTTTTCTTTCACCTAATGTAATGTATTTTTTTTTCACATATATTTTTGTGAAAGGTTTGTTTTTAAACCAGGTGTGTTCAAAACATATAATTTAAATTTCCTAATAAATTAAACAATATTTATATATTATTCTGAAATGAGTGTAGCCAGAGTAATAATCTAGAAACCTTGCAAATCTGTATTTTATATTTTAATATTTAAAGAGATTCCTACTTTCTATGAGACTCCTATATCTGAGGTTCTCTTAATGTATCTTTTTTTGAAGCTACTAACATTTGGAGGCCTCAAGTGTGTGTCCTTGTATCTTTGCAATGATCCATCACTGTATAAGAATAATAACAACTTAGGATTAGGAAAATATTTCAAATCCCTCAAAGTTTTTCAACCTAAAAAGTATTTATTTCTCAAATTTATTTGTAATCTGAAAGTCCAGACTGTTAATGAGACAGTAAAAGAAAATTGTCAAACACTCACCAGTTTCAAGCTACTGTGAAACTGACAATTCATATGTCTTTTGTTAGCTGAAAGAAACCTGCACAAGAATTATTTTAATCATTATTTTTAAAAAGGATTACTTTCCTCCATAACGGCCCTCCGGAAAGCAAAATTTCAGACTCTAAAACCGTCTGTCTATACCTCACGAGTTATAATTTTGTCAATGCCAAACCCAGTCTGTATCGCTTGGACAAGCAGTAAACAGCTAAACAGGAGATTACCAAAATTGTCAAAACTTTGCCATTCATATATGTATATATATACAGTGGAATATCGATTGATTGTTTTCCGAATTATCGTTTTCCCGTATGTGTCATTTATTTCACCCAGTCCTGACGATCATATTGCTTTGTTATGTTCCTGGATCTATCGTTTTCCCGCATTTTTCATTCAGTTCAGTGGGTCTCTTGTAAAACGATAGATAGAGATTCCACTTTACATATGTCATATTATAGATACATATATACATACAAAAGAGGTAAGCAATGATAAGTAATCCTACATTAATAACCCATTGTAGTTTTATTAGAAGAGACTACCTGAATTTTTTTAAATTTAAATTTTATAACTCTTTACACATGCTGCATAAAAGTTCTTTATTTAAATGTTTTAATATACTCATGATGTCACTGGAAATTATTAATTGTTTATTTTGTATTGTATTTATAGTTCCTCTTTGCATGAATCAATTTTACATTCTGAGAAAATTATTTTAATATTGTCACAAATCTAAGAATTTATTCTAAACTGTTTTGATTTTCTTGGAATTTGCAATTGTATCATTGTTTGTTAAACAATTATTGAAGCCTAAGTAAAAATTACCCTGAAATTAATTGTGCCACTTTTCTACTTAGCTGCCCTCTGGACTCTACCAAATGAAAGTCAAAAGAAATGTGGCATAAGGCTAGTAATAACACATTCTAAAACAGTGAAACAAGTTGTTTTTCATGCCAAAGGAGATTATTTTGCTTGCCTAGTATCTGATGTTGGTTATAAATCTATTGTTATTCATCAGCTGTCAAAATTTAGATCACAGGTAATGAATTTTATGGTTTCATTTATATCTTAGTGTTTATACTTCTATTATCGAATGAAGATAACTGTTGCAATTTTCTTGTTACATTATAAATGTGCAGTGTTTTATACTGACCATAATTTAAAATGCCTTATAAGTCTTCTAAACAAACTACTTACTAAGGTTAATGCTGTTTTAATACACTACTGTAAGTAGTGTATTAAAACAGTATAATCTGCATATTGCAGCAAACTTTATACTAATTTTAAGCAATTGATAAATATAAAATAGTATCAATCAAGTAATTTTGATAATTATCCTGTACTAGCTGCATACCCATGCTTCATTATCGAATAAATTCAAATTAAATATAATGGTCAATTTTTGAAATTAATGCCAAAAGAAACAAAAAAATATATATATAAAAAAATCGAAACGGATATTTTTACAGACAAAATAATGTAGAAGGGAATATTCAAATTAAATACAATGATCAGTGTATGCAATTAATTTGTATGTTTAATATCCATAAAACTACTACTTGAATTAAATTCTTAAAAAACTTTGATCATGATTAGTCTAGTGATTAAATTTTATCTTTAACCGTATTTAATTTTTTTTTGTCAGTTTATTTTGTTGTTACGCACATGACGCAAAATTAATTTAAAGTATCACAAAAAGAAAAGAAAAACACATGATCAGCATTTAATAAATTAAATTCTAAAAATTAATCTTTAAAAATTCACCAAAAATCAGAAAATAGAAGTTAAGATTCGAAAAAGACTTCATTTTAAAGGAATTTTTATTATCTTTTTGTGATAAATTTTATAACCTTCAGATTATTGTTTTAAATACAAACTTAAAGAATGTTATAAGAGCAGCTTAAAAATTGAATTTTAAAAAATCTAAGAAGAATTTTAAAAAAATCTTTCTTAGTGCACCCCTATGCTATATGAAGAATCACTATGCAAAATTTCAGCCCTTTAGGTCCAGCGGTTTTGGTCTGTGCGGTATATGGTCAGTCAGTCAGCTATGGAACTGTTTTATATATATAGCTTATAAAATTTGTCACTACATTTGTTTATTGCTTTTTTTAAGAGATAATTTTGTAAAATTTGTATTACCATTACACTAATGTACTAATAATTTAGCATTAGTGTTTTGTTGTGTAAATGTTAAAGGAATTGTAAGCTATGGTTTAAAACCAGAAATTTTATTTAATACCTAAAAAAATTCCCTTTGTTTTTCAGGTACCTTTAAAAAATTGATAGGAGGCATCCAAAAGATTTCATTCCATCGCTTAGACCCCTTTTCTTTGTTGCCACTCAGAAGCACGTTAGAGTATTCAACTCTTAAAACAAGAAATGATGGAAAGTTATCACTGGCAACTGTCAATGGACTCTGTATGGCTGTTCATCCTCAAGGTTTGTTTACATTTATACTTTTGCATAGAATAATTTTTTGTGTTATGTTCCTGATGAGAATGTACAGTATGATTAATGTGTTTATAAGTTCATATTAATTAGATAGTTAGCTTTGGCCCATCTAAATATGGTACAAACTTGCAGTGGCAGCTCCAGTTCAGAGATTTGGAGGCGGGGAATGTCGGCCCTTAGGGTTTATATATGAACATATGTGTGTGTGTGTGTAAGTAAGTAGAATCTTTTTAGAGAATGGAGAATAGCTAAAATAATTTAAAGAGGGCTTCAGGCAGATCTAAATTAAGGTGTCGGAATGCCACTGTGCAAAACGTGCAACAGAATCAAAAGGGGAAAAAATCCACGAGGAGCTAAAAATAGAATCAGACTCAATTGATACCAAAGCCCCGTCTTAGCTTCATCTTTGGTGCAACATCCTAAAAATATTCTAGAAAATTTCTGGGTAGTTGAACAGCAAAAAACAAAGAGTAAGTTAAGTAAACCAGGAATTAGATTCATTGATAATAGATGTGTGGCGAGACGCTCCGCGATATGGAATTGGCAAGCATTAGAATTTCTGTTAAAGTGGAGGAGTGGTTTTGTGAAGTTGAACAAATAAAAGAAATTAAGTAAATTAATGGAATCGACCTTGCCCAGTCGCAGGGTTGAACCCTGAACCTGTGGGATGGCAGCTTGACGCTTTTAACCACTACACCACCAGGCTTCACATATATATATATATATACACACACACACACATATACACATACACACACATACATACACACACACGCGCACACACACAGTGGAACCTCGATTGATCGTTCCCCGAATCATTGTTTTCCCGTATGTGTCATGTGTCGTTTTTTCCCCCAGTCCCGACTATCATATTTCTTTGTTATGTTCCCGCATTTGACATTCAGTTCAGTCGGTCCCTTGAAAAACGATAGATCGAGATTCCACTATATATATATATATATAAGAAATAAACATCCTCTCATTTTAAATTTAAACTCATTTAGTTTTAGGTCTAGGATTATATTATTTTAGGCTATGAAAAAAAAATTTGCCGGTTATTTTTATTTTATTTTTTGTTTATTTATATATTTTTTTTTTTTTTTGGGGGGGGGGGGGGGCCTGGAGTCGCCATTGCAAACTTGTGTTAGTGGTTTTATGGTACATGCAGTCAAACTTGTTTTTGTGCAGTAGATGGGGACTGCACGAAAAAAAAAATAATTCAGAAACTTCATAGATAGCTTTAGTAAATAATTTTTCACAACGTATTAAAGAAAAATCTTTTTATGCAGTGGAGAGGGACTGCATAAAAAAGTCTCAGTTAGAAAATATGTCAAAGCTTTTCAAAATAGCAAGAAAGTGCTTTCCAAACAAAAAAATAATTAAATTAAACATGGAAACATTTTAAAAAAATTTAATTTCTCATTTTAAACATGGAGAAATTTTCAATATGTACATAATTCAATACTACTTGTTGTAGTCCAAAGCATGCATAGTCATGTGATGTACTAGTTCGTAATCGCTTTTGTGACTTGAAGATTTATTTTTTGTTACTATGTAGTCGGTCATACATTTTTGCAGTAATGGTCATTTGATCAGCTGCTTGTAAACATCTCTGTAGCCAGATATACGATCGAAGCTCTTTCTGGAATTTCAAATATAGAATTTCAGTTTTTTTCAATACATATTCATATACTGCATAAATAAAGACTGCACAAAAATGGTTTGACTGTATTCTATATATATATTTTTTAAATTATGAAATTTGTCTCTACATTTGTTTATTATTTCTTTTTAGGAGATAATTATTGTTGGGTAGCTATGACTGCAAGCTTAGTTGGATTGATCTTGAACTGTCATCTAAACCTTACAAAACTCTTAAGTACATTATCTTTATTTTTCGTCATGTATAGAATTTTTAAAAAGTATTATTTCATGAATAAACCTCTTTTTTATTCTTCCTATATTTGATATCGATTAAAATATCATATGGGAAACTCTAAATTAAGCTGTATTTCTCAATGTTGATTAAATTTACAGTACTTCATGCCATTGTTATAACTGCATTGTTCTTTTTTTTTATCATATAAAGAAATAAATCTCATTTACCACACCAAAGATATTAATTTTTGATATTTTTTTTCATTTGTTGCCACTACAAAAATGTCATCAATATGCCATTGTTGTAACAGCATTAATGCAGTTATAATAATGCCATGAAGTAATATACAGTACTTCATGCTGTTATTGTAACTGCAGTGCTCTTTTTTAATGAATAAAGAATTCTAATCTATATGATAATCTATATTAATTCTAATCTATATATGTTATAGATTAGAATATCATACAGGAAACTCTAAATCAAGCTTTGTTCTTAATGTTGATTAAATTTACAGTACTTCATTGCATTGTTGTAACTGCATTGTTCTTGTTTTATCATATAAAGAAATAAATCTCATTTACCTTACCTAAGATATAAAATATCATTTATCAGATTTTTAATGGCAACATTGTTGTGCTGTAATGACAACAATTCATCATCTGTTGCCATTTCAAAATGCATAAACATGACATTGTTGTAACAGCATTAATGCAGTTATAATAATGCCATGAAGTAATCTACAGTACTTCATGCTATTGTTGTAACTGCAGTGCTCTTTTTTATGTATAAAGAAATAAATCTCATTATACTTCATAAATGATATAAAATATCAGATTTTTAATGGCAACAATGCATCAGTTGTTGCCATTACAAAAATGCCATCAACATGCTATTCATTGCATTGTTGTAACATCATTGATGCAGTTATAATAATGCAATGAAGTAATTTACAGTACTTCACAACATTGTGGTAACTGCAGTGTTCTTTTTTATTGTAAAATGTATTTTTTTTTTTTTTTTGGTGTGTGTGTAAAATGTATGCAGTGTCTCTCTCTCTTTCTTTTTAAAATGAGATTTATAAAATAAAGAAAATAAATCTCATTTTTGATGTATATATTGTTACGTCTTGGCCCTTTTCGGGGGGAAAAGGGGCCACCCAACCAAAAGCCCATCCATTTACGAATTCTTCCCGATTCCAAGAAACCATCGTGGGTCGTTCCTGCAACGCCCCCCCCCCCCCCGGGCCAGCTGGCTGAAAGACGGAGAGAGTTTTTGGGAAGCAAGGAGAGAAGGTGGCTGTATATTGAGCCTCGAATACGGTGCGGGAATGCGCCGTTGCGGACCGAGTGCCTGAAAAAATTCCTCTCTCGGCTCCCGATTTTACGAGTGGACAGATACATCTCTGTTGAGAGACTTGTAAACGATATTGTGGTTCCTATAGAACCTCTCATATGCAGAGGAGCCTAGACTCTCTGTTTTGTACATAGTGTACAGTTTTTATTTAATACAAGCTCTGTGTAATATAATTAATAGTCTCTCGTGTGTCTTCTTTTTCCACCGAGGACGTTACAATATACATATATTTTTTTAAGACGTGAGTACCATATACTTAGTAAAATGTATTATTTTGCAAATCTATTCAATTGTTTAGAATGAGGTGTATATATTGTATTACTATTGTATTTTAATGAATTTTAACACCACAGGAAACATAAGAAGGCAATTAGAGCAGTATCATATCATCGAGGTATCCACTCTTTGCATCTGCATCTGATGATGGATCTGTCATTGTATGCCATGGAATGGTGTATACGTAAGTACCTTCATATTCTTTTTTGTATTCCCTAAGCCTCTTTTTCTCTAATAATAGAATACTCTAAATAAACCTACTGTTATAGGAAATATTTACACCAAAACAGGAAAAGAAAACCTTAAGTAATTCACCATAATTAATTGTAAAATAGGCTCAAATCAAATTGAACCCATTTTACTGTTAGTTTTAGTGAATTATTTAGGGCTTTTTTTTTCTCCCCCATAGACTCTCAAGCATGTATTGAGACACACAGCAACTATTTTTTGTGTCTCCCCCCCCATCGGTATCCATTTAGGTATCGATATGCAACTTATTTCTCTTACCACCGACCTATTCTGCATGGGGTTAGCACTTATACTTTTTGTATGTAGGAATTTTATTTAAAAAAAAAAAGGTAAGCATCAATAAGTAGTTCTATAATAAACCTGCGGTAGTTTCGTTAGAAGAAACTATCTGAAATTTTTTATATTAAAAATCTTAAGAAAGCAATTAAATATCTTAAAAACATGACATAAATGTGTTGCATCAACTAAATAAGATTCTGATATTTAGATGTTTCCTTTCATCTAGAAGATTATAAGTGTATAATTGTCTGTTTCCATTACTATGGTATAATTCCATGGTATTACTAAAATGTACATAAATTTACTGTAATATTTCACATTACAGTAAATCTGTTACACCTTTTTATATAACATCTCCATTTAAAAAAAAAATTTCATATGTCTTTGTTCAAATGTTATTTATTTATTTTTCCGAACGTGGAGGCACTTGTCGCTAGACATTCACCTATAAACTGCGAGACTGCTGGCCATTCATTTAAGGGGGCGCCATATAGGTGGCCAGTACTATCCCCTACAAGCCAATCCCATAATTTAGAACCGAGTCAAGTGACGAAACCGGTACATTTGGCCCCACACTTCCAGATGTAATTTGAGAACTTGGAGGACATTGCAGTCATGATAGATTTTTCGTGCACCAGCTGCCATTAGTGTACATTGCGATGCATTTGTCAGAGACGGGCATCAAACCAGTGACATAAATGTTATAAATAACTTTTATGTTTTTTATAACATAAGCTGCATAACATAATAATTCTGCATCTTTCTTACACACACAGTTCATTTATGAACTGTGCGTAAGAAAGATGCAGAATTATATTAATGATAAAATTCTCACATGCTCATTTTATCAAGAATTGATTTCTATTAATTTATACATCTTAGTCATTTTTTTAAAGAAATTTTTCCCTTTCATATCACATTTCAAAATAATAATAATGTTCTTACTTTCTATTTGCAGAGATCTACTTCAAAATCCATTTATTGTACCACTGAAGAACCTAAAAAATCATGGAATGTGTTTGGACGTATGTTTCCATCCAAAAGGCCTTGGATATTACCTCATCAGATAAAACTATTAGATTGTATTCGATAACAATATGTGCAATATGTAAATAAAATTTGTTTTATTCATGATTGTCATCTTTTCATTCAGCTGTTTCTAAGGGAAAATATATATTCCCATTTAACTTTTTTTTTCTTATGAATAGTTGCTTAGAATAGCATTTTATGTACAAATCAATTCTCAGTATCATAGAAGCTATATTAATAACAATTTTTTATTTTCAAGTACTTAGCATGCTAGAAAGTCTTAGAAACAGTAAATATTTAGGGAAATTCTAAAATTCTGTTCATAAGAATTTTTTTTTCTATCTTTCTTGAACAAACACTTTTTAAAGAAACTACAAACAAAATTAATGATTTTTCTTTTTATTTAGATTTTAGAAATGAATCTCAAATCCCTAACTTGCAAGTCACTAATTCATCTTGTTTGAAATCTTATTGTCATCACAGTTGCCAGTTAGTGTTTCCAAAATGTATTTTTACTCCGATTGTTTTCTCATTTCTTAAGCATTTAACCCTCTGACTGTGCAATTTTTGGACCAAAACTGCTGCAAGAATTGTGTATTTTTTTGTATTACATATTGGAAATCTATATATTTGAGGATTCAGATATACATTGTTTTCTGTAAAAGAGTTTATATATATATATATATATATATAGAGAGAGAGAGAGAGATTTAGACCATGAGAAATGATATTTTCAGAAAAATCAATTCAGACATCACATAAGAATCAATTTTCGAAAATAAATTTCAAATATTTGCAGTTACATTCCTATTTACTACCTCTAATATAAAAGTAAAATTTATCTACTAAGAAAATATACTTTACTAATACAAATTACCCTAAAAATTAAGTTTAGTCTGATAAATCTCAAACCATGTTTCAAAGGTAAGTCCAACTTCACATTCTTGCAACAAATTTGCAGAGAGGTTAAGTTCCCAATACAACGGGTGTCCGATGTATTCACTGTGTTGGAACTGCCATCTTTGTGACGATTAATCTCTGGAATAATCATTTGATTGTTCTGAAATTTTAAGTTCTTTTCCCCCCTGTGAATGTTCTTCACATTCACCAATTTTTGTTGCAATTGGACAACTCCTTGGTACGTCTATTATTACAATTATGACAAGAATTTTTTTTAAATGAATTAAAAAAATTATATTTTAAATGAATAAAAAAATTATATTAGGCTTTATCATATAAATTAATGGAATTGTATTGAACTATAACAGGAAATTTTTTATTAACTGCTTATTTTACACAAAAATACCAAAATAAAAATTACTGAATGAAAAAAATTAGTGTCAATAATTTTATAATGTAGCCTGTTCATATTTTTTTTTTAGTAACAGCACATTTTCAATATTAATTACAGAAACATAAGATAAACTCTTGAAGAAAACCAATAACGGAGCATATATTTAGATATTAATTTCAAAGATATATAAGTAATATCATAATGTAGATTTAGGTATTTAGATCTGTATCAGCTTAAGATTATAGCAACATATTCCATTCTTTGTTATTCAATAATAGGTTCCTAGAGAATCTCACCAGAATTCCAGATTTTTTGAAAATATAAATCTTCATTCCAAAGGACATATTAAAATTTACATTTTAAACTCATAATAATACACCCTTCTTTAAAATCATGAGTACATAGCAGCCATGTTACTGAGTTTTCAGCCTTATTTAAGCTCTTAGCATGGCATTGAAGATAAAGTATACTAAAATGCCTTATAAAACCCAGAAAATTAATATGAAATTAATTTAGCAGCAATCCCTGACAGCAAAGGAGTAACTGCATGGATTTATAATAGTGATCATTATAATTCATGCAGTTACTCCTTTATGTCACAGTAGATGATTAAGACAGGCAATTTAGCATGTATATACTTTTCATTATTTGTTTGGGCCTTCAATGAAAATAATATTTACTCTTTTAACACAACTGCAATGTTTCCAACACAATTGAATTTAAGAACCTTTTTTTTTTAAATTGATGCAAAGAAAAATTCCACATACAAGAGAATCTTAACTATTAAGTTTATTTTACTGACATATCTTGATATTTAATATGACTATAGATAAGCCGTTTTTCCATATTTATGTCTTAAATTTTGTTTCATGGCAAGTGTCCTATATTAAAGCTTTCGGAAAACTGGGACTGGTTATACCCCAATAACCCTGGAATTTGTATACAAATAGTTTGTATGTCACTGATTAATAGCTCAATATAAATATAGATTAATAAATGAACTATACATAAATACATATAAATTAAGATACTCTGAACTCAGGCTTTTCTTATTTACTCAGATAAAAATTAATCTAATAAATCTACAATTTCCCAAATGCTGAGAGCTAAATAAAACAGCTACATTTTACTATCATTGACGAAAAAATGCATTATAAATTACACTTTATATTTTGGCTAAAATTTTTCTTATAATCCATCAAATGAAGCGAAAGACTTAGTTGGACAGTTGACAAGTTGAAAATATCAACTGTCCTTAAATCGGGAGCAATACTATATGGCTAACTAAAAAGGATTTAACAAACACAACCACATTGGCAATTTATCAGCCACTTTGGCAAAAATCTTAAAAGATACCGCCAAAACATTAGAGCGACTGCGGCACCGTATATGGGAATGAGATTTTGATTTTTGTTATGTTTTACTCCTACTATGAAACAAATATAAAATAAATACAAAGTTCTAATTAAATAGCTCTCGATTACAACAGTCTATCAGTACATGCAAATCAAATTGTTGCAGTAACTGAATTGGCCAACTACACACTATGTGAAATGTCTGTAAACAAATATATAAAGTTTGATAAATCCCCAGTTAAAAAAATAAACTTTATTCTAAAATATGAACTCGAAGTGCCAGTGTTATGCTAATTTTGTGACTGCAATTAAAAAATAAATAAATTCTACCCAAAAATCTAAACAGGCTGTGCAAATCTATGTTTTCATACTATTTAGAATAGAAACAACCTGATCATACCAGATTCCCCTAAATAATAAGATGTATAAATTACAGAACCCTACTCTAATCCTTCTAAGTTAGAATTTTTTAAAGATAATCAACTTTCAACACGGCAAAATGATCATATAATCTCTATTTGACTACAAAAACTAATAAGATAATACTGATTTCTGCAAGGGGATCACCCCATAAATTTCGAGAAGTCTTGTGAAAGAATTTCGCTCTTATAAATTTTCTATGCAAAAACAGATGTGTCCCAGCAATTTCCTAAGTTTAGCATTAAATGATTGTTTTAAACGATGAATTAAATATGCAAATGTTTATGTAGCATTGGAACCTGGGTATCTGGTTTCACGCTACAGATTAGACAGGTAGTAAATCAAGATAAACATTAAAATATTTATACCCTAGAAAGGAAAGGCTAACAGTGTGTGCCAGCCTTTCTCGAACCATCATAAAGATATCAATATACACCGCTTGATCTCATACGCAGTTGTCAAATCACTTAAGTCAGGATGAATAAAATTTCTCATCTAAAATGTCATCTGCCAGTTTGTAAACCACATATTAAATGCTTCTTAGGAACAAAAAATACTCACTGGACTCCATGACATTAGTTCGTCGCAAGAAACATCAGTAACTAGTTTCCATAGTTTTGTCAAAAAGCCGGGAATGTGTTGGTGCCCCATATTCAATTGTGCGCATGATGTGAAGAAATGAAGAATTGCAAAAACTACTCGTGATCGTATGATATGTGTTCACTATCGTCATTAAAATGGATTGAAGTAAATATATGAAGTATAATATCACAGCAAATTTTCAGTTAAAACTCTCACTTGTACGACTGTCTAGGTATTAACACGGACAAGCAATTATAGTCATCACAACTATACTCCTCTTGAAATACCAATTTAAACTGCTAGAGTTTGCGCAACGTTAGAATGATAATGTTTGATATTACGCAATAAACCGCTTTGTCGACTGCTTTCTTCTTAAAACGGAAACTTGATGACCACTTCCGTTAAAATATTATCAGATCTTAAGAACTTACTGATTTTAATATTTTAATTTTATTCTACACTATACAATTATATACTAGTTGAAATAAATATAAATAAGTACGAGAATTAAAAAAAAAGATTTGATAGGCTTCATTTTACAACTTATTAACAAGTTAGTCAGTTCTTTATTTTAAAAGCCTAAATTTTCACAAAGTAATTATTGTATTTTGTATCCATTTATATTTATTTAATGAGCATTTTTTTTAACACATTTATAAATAGTCAATATTGTTATGGCTTTGACTTCAACTTCTACTTCAACTGTAGTGCAAACAAAACAAACTTAGAACTTCACGTGTTTGTGATGATCGGGACTGAATTCATTTTTTCCTTATTTATATGCTTGCAGTGAATTATGGTCGCTAATTCAGCTTCAGACTTTACCGAATCTGAAAGGGAAGAAGTAAGTAATTCTTCTTACCTTTAAATTTTGTTTCAGATAAGTAACGTATGAGATCGGCATCATCTGTAATGAACTTTAACCGTACACTAAAAGTAATTGACAAATTACACTTTGTTCTTAAAATCAATGGATAGGAAGGGCAGAGATTATTGGACCTTTTAATTCATCGTTAAATCTTATAATTTCATTTCCTTGTCATGTCAAAGTATTAAGTCATAAAATTTTATCTTTAAGATTAGACACTGTATGAAGCTAAGGAGAAAAAGCAATTGTTTCTTATAAATGATTATAGATACATATAATGCATGTGAAAGCCCGGTTACCATCGAGGAAGTTAGAATTTATTAATTTGTTAATCCTCAAACTTCAAATATAGTTTAGTTGATCTTTAGTGTCCTTTGCTTATCTGTACAAAGCCTATTGAAGAGAATGTAGAAATAAGTGTGAACTACCTTGCTATTTAGAGGGTTAAACTATTAAGACTGCATGAGAACTCAGTGATCGCACATAAATTAGTTTTAGGTTACTGGTAAGTATTAGCTCAACAAATTTTATGGAGGAAGCTTCATTTGAATTCTTAAGTTTCATTCTACACTCTTTCATTTACTCAATATTTGTTTTTCATGGTGTGAATGATGATTTTTGAATAATAAAAGATAAAAAAAAAAAATTTCATCAATTGAAACTTATCACAAAAGACAATAGGAAAATTTTCTAACTGTCGGTACTTGTTTCACATGCCATTGATATAGAATGAGGCTAGTATTTTTTATTTCTTTTGTTTAAAATTCATTTTAAGAATCTGTGAATGCATTACTGGGATCTAATACATACTCTTTAGAAAAATGCAGGTATATAGTATGTAAAATTGTTTTTAATCAATCACATTTTATAAACTGAGTTGTACATTATGTAATCTGCATCTGCTTTTTTTGTTGGAAACTAGCTAAAAAAAAAGATACCAGGTGAAAACTAAAGATCTATCATGCTGGTGTTGAGAAAAACTATGTTCTAGTAAATTTTCAGTGATTTTGCTGCGCATTCCAATAACTTTAAAATGCCTATATCCAGTCTAGACATGAAGGTACTTAACCTGCCAGGACGCGCACAGCCAACACTGATGCGAGGACGCGTGTCGGGTCGAACAGGCCTCGGTCAATGAATTTGCCCATTTTATCATTAAAATGGATTTTAATTAGGTTTTATACATTATGAATGAAAATGAATAGCAATAATAAAATTTTAGACAAGAATTTCAGAAAAAAAAATATTAACTTCCCATTAATAGCATAATTTACATACAATAAAAGCATGTCAGGTTGGAGACATTTTTTTCACATTTGGCACAAATGGTTTTTGATTTCTATCTTTGATTTCAGCCAGAGTAGTTTTTTTTTAGCATCGCGATCTCCTTGAAAATTACTGGCTATGCTATCAGCGTAGATACTCCACTCTTACAATTTACAACATTGTGCACAATGTATCAACTAAAATCTGCCAAGACTCTAGTAGAGGAGACAGATTTTTGGCTATACGAACATTTCATAGAAGCTTGGTGAAAATATTGCAAGATGGGGCTCTTACAATTGGTCAGAAAATTTTGCTTATTTCATTTTGTAAGACCATCTTTACGAATGAATATTCTTGGGGGAATCGTCTTTATCACTGGAATCAGTTTCTTCTTCAGATGACGATTGATGGTCACTATGTTGTTCATTGTCATTTATTTCTTCAAATTCTTCATCTAAAGACTCCTCATCCATTGAAACTTTGACCAATATAGCCCGTAAGTGCTTTGTCTTTCCTCAAAACTCAAATATAGTGACATGACAATAATAAATCATCTATGGTGTTGCGACAAACCTATAACACCAGCTCGTGTGCCGGGCCTGAAAGGGCCGAGGAACCAGTTTTTGACTAGAAGAGGGGTAGAAAAATGATTGAAATTCCAGAATCTGAAAGAATGGGACTTAAGGAGCAGCTACACAAGGAATTGCTCATTTCTGATAAACAGGGGTGCTTTTATGGTCATTCAATTTTTCAACGCACGTCGGGCCTCTAAGGCCCGACGTGCGTTCTCGCGGGTTAATGGAGATTATGGGGATTCGAGCTGACCATCCTACGGCTAAGCTACCATGGGCCCCAGACTCGTCAATACAAATAATCTTTATTGTAGTTTTATTTAATTAATATCTCATGAACAAGTTTTAATAGTTATTAAATTAGCACTACATAAAAGTCTTTATTCAAATTGTTAACCTATTTTTAATATTCTGTCATGTGTTTTAGTGACAATTAAATCCTTTTAATTTTTATTACATTATATGAAAATTGTTCTGTTTTGTATTTTCTTGATAAAAGAATAAAAAGTATGCTCCAAAATAATTAATGCTTAAATAACTGGGATACTATATTATAAAAGTGTTTGAAAGTAATTATAAACTTAAGTGTTCATAGAAATTTCGGTGGACATAACTTATGAAGGTGATTTGCAGTATACATACTTTTTAACTGAAATTTATACAAATCAACAAATCTTTTATCTTTAAATAGTTTTAAGATATTGTATTAAATCTTTATTTCATTTAATCAAAATTTTATTTTTCTTCCTTGTAGGTCAAAGAGGAGAGCAAAAATGCTACTATATCAATAAGGACAAATCATCTGCTAAAGATCTAAAACAGATGTCTCTGCCAAAGAGGTATTTTAAATCAATGAGACCTTTGATGATTTTTTAATTGTCTGTTCATGGAATTGTAATGATATGGTGGTATTATATGTATATATTTGTTGTTTTATTTTGTTAACTCTCATCCTAATATTTGTTATCAAAGAATTTAAATATTTGGTAAATAGAATATTTTTTGTCTTGAGATGAAAAAATTGTCATCAGAAAATAGTATTGTTTGAATAGGGCTACTAAAAAATAGTATTGTTGAGAAAAGTTATGGATCTGGTATGACATAATATTACTATGTTCCTAAAAACTTTGATCAAGCATCATTAATTTTAAAGATCTTTTTAAAAGAACCCCAAAAGAGGCATACTTTGTTCTATGACTTAATAAAAAATATCAGATGCTAGAGAGATTGGGTGACACAGTTCCTTTTAGGACTCTTCTTTGCTAGCTTTTGATATTGTCTTCAGTGAAAGTCAGTCATGAAAATGTTTCGTATCATCAGTTATTGGAGTGAACTCATAAAAAAATTAACCTTCTTTTAAATTGAAATTTATATAGGTTATGGCCTATGGTTAGCCACAGCCCTTAATATAGGTTTATCTATGTTCTACTTACTAGCAATTTCAGGTCTTTTCTGAATTAGAGTTTGGCCATAATTAAAAGGGAATTTAATGCCAAATCTAGAATAGGTCAGGTGTGTTATACTTTGTCTTTTTATATATATATGTACAAAATAAAAATATAATATTTAGTTCAGAATGTGATGAGATGTTATGATATAATATTGAAGTTTGATTTATGGTAAACATGAGTGGAAAACAGAATGCTCAGGTAATCCATCTTTTTTTCTAACTAAAAGATTTACATCTGATGTATGACATTCATTTTATATGTAAGAGGAAATTCTTTACTCAGAATTAGGGATCCACCAAAGTAGGACTGTTGAGACTTACCAACAATTGAAAATAAAGCCTAATTCATGTTATGTTATATCAGTAATTTTAGGGAACTCTTGAACTTTTGAATTTTTTTTTCCATATTTATACTGTAAATATCAAAATTTTTCAGCAAAACCTCAGGTATATATTTAATATTAGAATTTGCTCATTAATACCTATTCCTGTTTTATTTGCTAACTACAGCTAATAATTTGAAATCAGCGACAAACGAAAATCACTTGTATCTTAATAAGAAATGTAGTTAATTATTCTTGAAATGTTAAAAGATTTACATTATTTATTTATTTTAAAGTTCTGTCTGCTTAAAAAAAAAAAATTCTCTTTCCCTCCCCCACCCATTCACAAAATTTTCATGGAAAAAAATGTTCCTTATAATAAATATAATATATCATTGTACACAACTGTGTCACACATATAAAAAATGTCTAAATTTTTATAGTTGTACTAACAAAAATTCTTCATATTCAAAAATTAACTTGATCATATGGAATTTGAACAACTCTATGTTGTGTTTCCCTCATTTTCAAATGAGATCAGTGTATGGTGATTATTACCCTTAGTATAAATTTTAATTTATATTATTTTTCTAATGTGCACTTTTAAAAAAATTTTAGTCAACTTCATCTTTTCTAAAAAATGAAGCAAAACCTGTGGATGAATATGCAGAAGGTGACACTTCAGACGAAGAGGTATGTAAAGCATGAAATTATTTTTCGATATATTTAAGTTTTAAAAAACCCTTGATACTTTTACAGATATCTCTAAAAAAATATTTCCTACATATAAGCAATATCTTTTATTTATCAAGTTTTGCTAGCATTGTTATTCTTATTTCATTCATTTATAATGATGTTTTTTTGAACAATTTCATTACAATATTTATAGAATCTTGCATAGCAAAAGTGTTTTAAATTTTCTATTCTGTACTCAATAGAATATTTATTTATGAAGTTATGACTGCTTGAGCTAAACAGTCAAGAATCGAAGTTACAAATGAGATTCTACTCATTGACATGTTTAATTTATATTATTAAAATCACTCTTAATACCATGAAGTAGGGTGAATTTATTCTTAAAGATGTTTTCAAGTGAAATCATTTTAATAAAATTTTGAGAATTTCTGTAATTTGATGAGATAATTATATTCAGTAATACCCTGAAGTTACGCATTAGGTGGGACTAATGAAAGATCGTTTAAGTTGGGGTTCAACTTTGCAAATAAATACATATAAATTTTTTCTAATTGGGGCCAAGAAATTACAAAAACACCAGTTTAAAGGAAAACTATTGTATTAAAATTGAATATTATATTGCATATTAATATCATACATATGTACAAGATATTAAAAAAAATTATGTTTGTGGTTTAAAAAATCCAATAAAGTAGTCCTATTTTTTCGCAATAATTAAGGTCTATTTTTTCTCGAATTTCTTCATAGCAGACTAACATTTATTTTATATCCTGCTTTGTCATGATCAAGCGATCTTTATTAGAGTTTATATTCTCAGAAATCTGTAACCCTTTTTCGATTGTGCTAAGACTTTCTGCCAAGTTTATAATTGTCATTAGGTTTTCTTGTGGAATTAGGTCTGAAGTATCAGATTCATCAGTGATGCTTTGGTCGCACATGTCTGTGAGATAATCGATTGTCAGCTTCTCAAGATGAGAATCCAACAGCTTGTTAACATTATCTCCATTGACTTCCATATATAATTGCCTGGCAAGATCTACAACTTCTCCTATCACACCAGCAATATGATCAGTTTCAGACATTGTTTCCAACTTATTTTAAAAAAATATTGGACAAAGTTTTTTCCATATACCATTTAAAGTGTTTTGGGAAATTTCATTCCGAGATTTAAAAAGGGTAAAATCAAAAACTGTGTAGCTCCAAGTTCGCATAATTCGGGGTATTACTGTATTACCATACAGGGATAGACCAAACACTGTTGTTTTGCTGATAACTTGTAGATTTTTTTTTTCTCTCATTTTGCTTGATGTAATTTGCATTGACTGTGATTAAGACTTTTATTTATTTTAAGGATTAGTATTCAGGCAGTATCACATACAAAATTATTTCTGTAATAAATAAATAAAAATGTGAGAGGGAAATACATTAATTTTCTTTTGAATTTTTTGTAAAAAAATTAATTCAGCAAAAATTTAATGTAGCAGCTATAAAGGATGTGTATTAATTTGTCTCATCCTAATACTTGTAATCCTAACTTTAAATGCCTGCACTTGTAATCATGTTGATTTTTTTGTTTTATATTAGGATATACGAAATACTATTGGAAATATTCCAGTGCAGTGGTATAATGAATTCGACCATATAGGATATGATGTAGAAGGTAAGAAGATCATGAAACCAGCAACAAATGATGAAATAGATGAATTTCTTGATAAAATGGATAATCCTAATTATTGGTATGTTTATTTCTTTCTTGTTTAAGCAATCTTTTGTATTTTAATTATTGAAACATTTGTTACTGTCAGCTTTTATCTATAGTGCTGTTGAATTATTTTATTTTCTAGACAAGGAAACACAATTATCGATTTTGTAATCCCAAGGAATTTCAAAATGTAATTTGAAAAGAAACGACTCTGTAAATTTCTATAATCTTAAGTCAAGCAGCAATTTTATCAGTTGTGTTTGTGAACTTAAGATTAATAATTTTCAATTTTTAAGAGTTTTAATGCATTAAATATCAGTTTCTGTTTCATATTAACTGGATATTTAAGTTCACTAATGGCAAATAAGGAGACTTTATTGTTAAAATTATGCTGATTAATTTAGGAGCAAAAAAAAGTATTAGTTTAAAATTTTTTAGCCAAAAATTGAGGTATTTGTTAGAGTATTTAATCATGATTATGAGTCATTTGTCAATTTAGAATGTAATTAACTACTGCTGCTCTTCTTTTTCTGTCAGACTGAAAGTTCCTGTTTTCAAAAGACTTGTGGCTTCTTGAAATCCATAATTAAAATTGTAATTGGCAACTAGCTTCAAACTAATAATTCTAGCTCTTCATCAGGCTACAGAGCTTCAGATGGGATTAACTCTAAGGACAATTCACTAATGCTTTGTAAATAGTTCTAAATCATAACTGTTCCCTTTGTTCTAAAGAATTTCATAATACAGTAGAACCTTCCAAATCCGGAACCATTCAGGACACGGCTATTCTGGATTTGGGAATTTTCCAGATTTGAAAGGTTTTTAAATAACACTACAAAATTTTAGGAAAAAAAAAATAAACACACTGAAAAAAACTTGTAAAATGGTTTAATTATTAAATAAACCTGAATACAGAATGTATAATTACACTATAATTTAAACATTTCAGCAAATAATATCTGTTGATTTAGTTTCGACTTATTAGAAATTATTTTTTCTCAAATACTATATACTGTCATAATTTCATGTTCCAAGGTAAAATTCCGCTGTTCTAAGCCTAATATTGTTTTATCTAATGATTTTATCTGGTCGTCCATTGACATTCTTTTGTTTTTGGGGCATTCTGAATCACTCAGAGAACCGACAATCGGCACATTTTCGTCGATGTCTAAAACTTCCTGTATGTCCGATTTATCCAAGTTAATGTTGGCTTTATTTGCACATTCCACCAATTTTGCTATTTCAGCTTCTTTCCCAGACACTTGAAAGCCTTCAAAATCTCTGCTGTCACTTCCTTGAAAGGAAATGCGTTTTTTTTTTTTACCGATTATTTTGGTAGCGACATCTATCGGTAAAATAGAAAAGTAAAATTGGTCATTTATTAAAATGTTCCAGATTTGGGGGTTTGTACTGTATATTGTTTGTTTATTATACATTTTGATCCTTCTGAGGAACTGTAATCATTAGTTTCAAACTAATTGTAAATTTGACTTTTAAAAATGCTTTTTAAAAATCTGTTTGTTTTTGTTTAGCACCCCCCATAAGTTTTACATTAGTAAGATTGTAATAATAGATCTAATTATTTTGTCAATTTTTAGGAGGACTGTTAAAAATAAAATGACTGGAGAAAAAGTTGTTCTTGATGATGAAGACTTAGCTATTATTCAAAGAATTCAATCTGGTAAATACCCCACTGGTGAAGATCAGTTTAAGGTAGATATTTATGCTTTGTTTTATTATCTATTATACATCTTGTATTGTAATCTTTCTGAATATATTTTTAGATTCCCAGTTTCTCTTATGTGTAAAATTATCTGTTATCATTGAATGTATGTTTTTAGGGTGTTGCTAATTTTTCTCAATGCTAATTATGCTGCCTAGGGCTTTAATGGAATGAATTTTTTTTATTCGTGTAGCCCTTTGAAGATTTATACAGTTGTGAAACAATGGAACATCCTGTTACTCATCATCCACCACACAAAAGAAGTTTTATTCCATCCAGAATTGAGAAAGAAAAGGTATTATATTCATGCATTCTTTACTCTTAAATAGTTTAAAATTTATTTGTTGAATAAATATATTTACAAGTGTGTATATATAAATACTCATAGCTCAAAGTTATTATTTATTTATTCCTACTTTTGAATAGTCACTAGTATTGATTAAAATTGTATGCGTTGTTTGTATTTTCTGTTTTGCTAATACAGCTTACATCTAAAAGAGATACATATAATTTTCTCTGTAAATAAGACAAATAGTAAAGAGTAAGGATGTCAGATTTTCCAATATGCAAATCAAATTTAATTTATGATATTTAACAAATTTACTTAAAATAAAATTCTGATTCGTAAACTTTGAAAACTGAATTGCATTTTTTAAATTTTGGCTCCCAAATTTTCTTTGGACCAACTTTATAATCTGTTAGTTATTTAAAAATTGTGAAATTACCTCTCATAGATATCTGCATAAAAAATATTTATTTCTGAAAATCACTTTATAATTTAACGGTACAAAATAAAATTTTAAACAATTGTGACTATTTGCCATTAGATTGAGTTTTTGCTTTCATCTTCTTTATAGGAACATTTTAATTTAAATTTCAATAAAATATCCCTGTAAATTTATTTAATATTATACATTTATTATTTTGTCATGCAATTTTGGCCATAATTATTCCTGTTTTCAAATAATAAATATAAAATTTTCAGTCAACCATCATTTAAAAATCCAATTGAAAATATTCAAATTGAAACTTTTTTTTTTTTCTTTTCTCTCAAACTTATTTGGAAAGTTTTTCTCATAAATACGATTCACTGAAGTTTTTAAATGTCAATGACAAGTTGCTGCTACATTTAAACATTCTTATTTTAAAAAGTTAGAACATTTCATATCCATTATTCAGGCTTGTAAAAAGTGTTCATTCTCCTTTTCTGAGATGTTAATTACATGTATAACTATATGCTGCTATATATGTGTAATTTATTAGCATTTCAAAAGTATTTAGTACCGTAATATCTCAAGTATAATACACACTTTTTTTACACATTTTAGTCCGCAAAAATGAGGATGTGTACTATTTAAAAAAAATGTAGTTTTAAACATTGAGAAAGAACGTACAGCAGCAGTAAGACATTGTTGCAATATAGCTGTGTGTGCATCTGCACTCCGTGATTCATCCACCCGTTTACTATGCAGGTATTCCTTTTAAACAAACAGAACTCTCAGTTCGTATTGCACATGCGTTTGTTTAATAACAGCTCCCTTGAAATAGTGATAGTTCCCGGTTGTTGCAAGTGCAAAAAATTATTATTTTATTTATTTCCCTCAAATTGTCTTCAAGATGGTCCTATAATGCAGCAAAAAAATTATCAATTGTTAAGCATGAGATGGCAGTGAGAATGACATCTTATGGGATGATGTGCAGTTGTCATTAAATGAAGATGATGATGGTGATATATATTATGACGGCATCAATACTCATGACTTGGACGCAACAACAATAGATGAGCTGTATTCTAGTGAAAGTGATAAGACTGATAATTTGACTGTATTGTTTGTTTTGAATTAAAATTTAAGTTTTTTTTTCCTACTCAATTTAATGTTTTCGTTTCTTTTTATTACAAATTTTATTTCTTGTAATAAATATTTGTGCAATTTTTAAATAAAATATTGAAAATCTATGTGTGCGTATTATAGTCGAATTTTAATTTTATCTGAAAATTTTGCGCAAAATCTAGCATGCATATTATAGTCGAGATTTTATGGTAATTAATTCCTTGTGCTTATTTTTCTAGGTTTCAAAGCTTGTTCATGCTATCAAAATGGGTTGGATTAATCCAAGACTTAAAAAGAAGAAGAGAGATTTCTATATGCTGTGGAATGACAGTGATCCGGTAATACTTTTTTCTTTCTCTGTGATTGATATTCATTTATATTTATTCAAGAAAGAAAATTGATCCATAGAGTCATTTCAGAGAGTGGCTTTGTTTGCGCTTTCACTGGTGGATCTTTGGCCGAGACTCTAATTAATGTTGGAGCTGGTATAAACTTTGTTTTCCCAGACTGCAGCACAAAACAATGTAAATTTGGTGCAGGAAAAATTGCTTCAAATTACACCTGGGAACTCTTTGCCATCCAAGAGGCCTTAACCCTTTCAGGGGCAACAATCTCCACCATTTGCACGGTGTAAATTTTTTTCCCAAATTTTTTTAACCTAAAAAATCTTGAGAAATTTTCCAATTAAAGGTTGCAAAATGTTTTTACTTCTTTAAACTGATAACAGATGGCAGAACTGGCCATTTTTCTGCTCATTTAATTGGAATACATTGAATGCAAGTAAAAAGAAGACTAGATTTAGGAGTTCGCACTGTGCGAACAGCGCCCCTGAAAGGGTTAAATATCTCTATCAATCTGCAAAATACAGAACAGGCCGGTAGAATAATAATATTCAGTAACTCCAGGACTGCCCTTCAGGCAATTCTTCAGGGTCTCTCAAGACAAACATATAATATACATAATGCTCTGGACCAAATCAATCAACATAATAAACACTGCATCATGCAATGGAATCCGGCACACATTGGCATTGATGGTAATGAGGCTGCAGACGCCTTGGCTAAAGAAGCGAGACAACTAAATGAGGAGTCTCGTCACACTTTGTGACATTAACTCAGTTGCAAAGTCTAAATTCAGAAATAGAGTCGTTGAATTAAAATATCAGATCTGTGAACTAAACGGCAACAGAAAAATAACAAAAACCTTAACAAAACTGAGAACTTGGCACTTCAGAGGGATGAGAATTCGACAGGATGGAACCAGGACTTTACTAATTGCAGAAACTGCCCTGGCACTGAATTGGGAACTGATCATGTTCTCTCTTGCTCTGTAATAATGGCTGCAATGCAGCAAATTAGTGATTGTCCCCAAGAGGACCTTTATGTGGACAATTGCCTCCAGATAGCTGAGGCTATGTGACTGTCCATGGACGCGACAACCAACCAACTAAAGAAAATTTATGCATGTTTTATTCACATTCTGTAGTGTTTTCATGAATAAGAAACGTGTACAGAAAAAAAAAAATATAAGACTACTTTATGAAGAGTTAATTAAGGTATACATTCAATATGTAATGCAGTCTTTGGAGAAACTCAACAGAAAAATAACCGATAACTTAACAAGACTTAGAACTTGGCACTTCAGAGGGATGAGAATTAAACAGGATGGAACCAGGACTTATACTCATTACAGAAACTGCCCCGATACTGAACTGGGACCTGATCATGTTTTCTCTTGCCCTGTAATAATGGCTGCAATGCAGCAGATTAGTGATTGTCCCCAAGAGGACCTTTATGCGGACAATTGCTTCCAGATAGCTGAGGCTATGTGGACCGCCCACGGTTCCACCTAGCTTGACTGTCCATCGACACAACAACCAACCAAAGAAAATTGATACATGTTTTATTCACATTTTGTTGTGTTTTCATGAATAAGAGACATGCATTCAGAAAAAATATTTAAGATTATTTTATGAAAAGTTAATTAAGGTATTGATATATTGAATATGTAATGCAGTCTCTAGAGAAACTAAAGTGTTTTAAATTTTATCAGTAACAAAGCAGACCTTTCTTTTCTAATATTAATAGATAAATGGCATTGTAAATTAAAGCCAATTATGTGTATAAATTTTGCAAAATATTCATACTATCATAAGGATTACTACTGCACTGTTATCAATTAGTTACTGCTGGTCATTGTTATCAGTTAGTCACTGTTATCAATTAGTCACTGGTGAACTACTGCACTGATATCAATTAGTCACTGATGTCAGTCACTGATGATTGTTAATTTCTGATTCATTTTTGGTCTTTTACGCATTGCAATAAATTTAATTTACTGGTGATAATTTCCAGTTCGCACATTGATTTATCAAAGTGATCGATTTACTTTGATAATCAGTTGAATTATAAAGTTTCATCAAAGGTGTTATTCTAATTATTCTGGGTATGTTTATTAAGATGGGGGGGAGGGGGGGGTCTGGGCTTTTCTCTGAGGTTCTTAATTTTTATTTTGTAATTTTATGAAGATTATTACATGCACTAACCGTAAATGAATATTCTTAGGGCTTTACTGGAAAATTTATAATGTAATTAATAGGAAAAGAGTCTTAAATTTACAAAAAAAATATTAATGTAGCATTAAACATTGTATTGTCATGTACTTTTAAAATGTTTATAGATTTCTATGTTCTTTGTTTAAATATTCATTCTAAATTAATTTTATTTAGGCTGACAAGTCAAAGCATTTACAGCACTACATACCTGCTCCTAAGAGAAAATTACCAGGACACGAAGAGTCTAATAATCCCCCAGAAGAGTATCTATTTACTGAAGAAGAAGTAATTATTTGTATTGAGCATCTTTTTCTCTTTCATGGGATATTTTTTTTCTTATATATATATGTAAAACAGTTCCATAACTGACTGACTGACTGACAGATAATGCACAGACCAAACTGCTGGACCTAAAGAGCTGAAATTTTCTATGACAATTCTTCTCATAGTGTAGGGGTACGCTAAAAAAGATCTTTCAAAAATTCTTCTTAGATTTTTCAAAATTAAATTTTTAAGCTGTTATTGTAACATTCTTTAAAGTTTGCATTTAAAATAATAATTTGAGGGTTATAAAATTTATATCATGAGAAAGATCATAAAAAAAGTCGTTAGACATTCACCTTTTGTTATTCACTGTGAGTTACTGGTTACTCTATTATGGGAGCACCCTGTAGGTGAGCCAGCATTTCTCCCTATGAGGGGATGACACGAAAACGACCAAGCCTTATTCAGGATTTGAACCCAAGCCCATTGTGTGCAGCTCAGAATGCTAACCATTACACCATCTGGGTGGCTTATATTTAAGACTACTTTATGAAAAGTTAATTAAGATGTTGATATATGTGTGTTAAGGTGTTGTTCATATGTAACACAGTCTCTTGGAGAAACTCAATGTTTTAATTTTTATCAGTAACAGAGTAGACATTTCTTTTTTTTTTTTTAATATTAATAGATAAATGGCATTAATGTAATGTAAATTAAAGCCAATTATGTGTATAAATTTTCTAAAATATTCATAGTATTGTGATGATTACTCCTGCACTGTTATCAATTTGTCAGTGATTATCACTGCTACCAGTTAGTCATTGAGGTCACTGTAATCAGTTACTCACTGACGATTGTTAATTTGAGTGTAGTACATCTTTGGTTGTTTATACATTGTCTTAAATTCAATTTACTAGTGATAATTTCTAATTTATGCATCAATTTACTTTGATAATCAGTTGAAATATAGAGTTTGATCAAAGGTGTTGTTCTAAGTATTCTGGGTATGTCTATTGAGAGGGGGGGGGGGGGACTTAGCTTTGTGAAGTCAGATTCTGACCCTAATGGTGTCCAATAGCAAGTGCTAAAACTAGAGCTGTACCCCTCTGACCCTGCAAGGGGCAGAGGAAAGAGAGAGAGAGAATGGGTAACTAACAGCTTCCTCTCCTTTCCCTTTAGCTCAGGAGTTCTCAACCTTTTTCCTGCATCGATCCCTTTTAAAAGAATGATTTTCTTCCCCTCTGACATTTTTCTCTATATTATACAGCATACAACGTAATTTACTATTAGCTTTATACATTTCGCCATAAAAACGGTTCTAATTCTAGTATCGACTTCATTTTTTATTAAGATTCCTTTCATTCCATTCTTTAAAACTAAGTCATTCTTTAAAACTAAGTCTGAGTTTTTTGAAGGTTTTAAAGTGATCTCCCCCCATTAAGGATCAGTGGATTTCCCCAGTCTGCCTAGTGTTGATACACAAATAAAAGCTGACGGCAGCATTCGACACATATACAAAAGCGTCATGACAATCGACATTAGATACATGGATACCCCGCCCTATTCAAATCTGTATTTATTAAAATGGATATTATTATCTAATAATTACATTCCTAAAAAATTAAATTTTAAAACAGAAAAATTTATCATTGACCCCCAATAGACCCCTAGAGTACTATAGACCCTTTTTAAACTTCCATCGACCCCCCATTGGGAATTCCTACTTTAGCTCTTGTGAGCTCAAAATGCTTTCTGATAAAATCTGATATAAATTACGGCTATAATTATCTTTTTTTTTTTTTTTTTTTTTTTTCTATTTGTTATATATCTCTACATAATTTTAGCTTTACTCTGTATTGGCGTTGTTGTCTGGTGTAATGTGAATGATTTAATTGTATTCTCATTACAAAACAGATATGTTCCATAGCTGCTTTACTGATTAATAACTTGCTGCAGATATGAAAGCTTAATGTACTGAACTGCATATCGGTTTGGAGCAGTTTTCGTCTCTTTCATCTTATAACTTTTTTACATGTACATATACTGTTATTCTGATCTTAAAAATATGACTTCTCTGATTTTTTCATAACATAACTATAATTAGGGATACGTAATTTTCGTATTTACGAAATAGATGCGAATAAATGCAAAATTTGCCGATTTGAGCGAATAATTGCGAAAAAGAATTTTTTATTACTTTTTGGTGAAACTTGGTGATAAACGGCTTTTGCAGTGAAATTAGGTAATAATAGTAATAATTATTAACATAATTGCTTAACTAAGACCATCTGTGTTATTTAACTGAGAAATCTCACTCTCCTTCGGATTTGCTCCGAATTTCTCTTGGACAGTTTTTCCGTACCTGAGTGGAACCTAAAAATCTAATTGTAAAAGTTAACCATCAAGTTTTGTGAAACAATTTAGTAGATTTAAGAACGTCTCTTGAGCACCAAAGTCAAGGGTATTTCATCTAGTTACAATAGTCAACCTAGATACTCCTGTTGATGTTATACAGATTTTAATTTCAACGAAATGCTGCTATCTTTGCAAAGGCAGCTATACATAGCCTCTATAGTAGATGCTGAGATTTAGTATGTATAACATGGTAATTAATGACTGAAGGCAAGGACTTAAGGAACATAGTGGGGAGACTACAACAATGTTAACTTTTAACTAAGAATTTTGATACTTATTTATCCAAGTAAAATTGTAAATTTTTTTTTGATAAATGTGAAATTTTTAAATTTGTAATTTTTTTGCGAATAAAAGCAAAATTTCATATCTTGCACTTTTTTTGTTACGAAATTTACATATCCTTAATTATAGCATAAATTTTTTCACATGTTTATTAACCTTTACCTTACGTGGAAGGATAGCATGTATCCCAAGAATATGGGCCCAAGAATTTTATATATATATATATATATATATATATAAAATATACATATATACATACATAACCCCCCTAATGTCCATTCTTAGAAAGGGAATATGAAATTTCCCATTCTAAACCGGGAATCGGAGAAATGGGCCCCATAAGTTAAAGGTTAAAACATTTGTGTTCATGTATAATCAAACTTTAATGGCCTCTAAGTATTTTGTTGCTTATTTAATATCAAAGTTATTTTGTAGTTTTTAAGCAATGAAACATTTAATTCAATTTAGGAGCAAAAATGGAAGGAGCAAGATCCTGAAGACAGGAAAATAGATTTCATTCCTAAAAAGTATCCAAGTTTAAGACTGGTGCCTGCATATTCAGAGTATATTCGAGAATGGTTCAATCGATGTTTGGATCTGTACTTGTGTTCAAGGCAGACGAAAATGCGGGTACGTTAATTTTGCTTCTCTTTAAGTATAATCATAAATATATTTAGTATGAAAGTGTCTTTTGATGAAAATTAGCAGGGGTCTGACCGATTTTAAAATATCTTGTTATTATTTTTTTCCCTAGACCCTTAAAATGGCTTTATATTCATAAGCTCACTTCTACTTTTCCTCTTATTTAGGGCATCAAAGTTTGCTCAAAAAACCATAGGATAAAGCTGTTTTAAATATGCCAAAATTTAGCAAACTTGACTTTGATGATGCTTTCTATTTATTTTTAATTGTTCGTTTTAAAGTGAAACATATCTTCTGCTTTTTTTTTTTGTGTGTGTGTGTGTGTGTAGGTAGAAAAATAAATTAGTTTAATTGGAAAATTTCTTAGGATTTTCTTAGAATGAGAAAATTTCTTAGATTAGCTGTTATAAAGTACTTATTGTAAGATCAAACCTATGAAGAATTTTTAAAAAAATCTTGAATACGTTTTTTTTTTTTTTTTTTTTTTTTTTTTTAAGAAATTGTTAAAAAAAATTATTAGTTATAAAATATGGATATTTAACATGGTTAAAAATTTATTCTGTTTTAATGGCTAATTTTTAATTATTGAATATTGTTTGTTGTGTTGCCTTCCTTGTGTTTTTTCCTTCAATCTAGGGTTTAGATATAGAAATAATTATTGTAAGGTTGATAAAAATTGTTTTCAACATTAAAAGGAAGAGTGTATGTTATAGCTTCATAATTTTTACTTTCATTTCTCTCATTACATATAATAGAATTACTTCTATGCAGTAAATTTAGTTAGCATTTATCCTCTGCAGTTGTCACGCGAGTTTCATCGTTTCATCAATATTATTTCCCATATTGCATGTAGACTTAGGATTTATCTGTGACTTGTTCTGGTTTTTATCTTATCATCTGAATTTCTCATTTGGACAAAGTCAAGTAGATTGACAACTGACATTTCTGTGGTAAATTCTTTGTGTGTGTATTTATATTTTATTATTCTAAAAGAAATTGCCAATGTAAAAATAAATGCAGTATCTAGTGCAAAATTTATGTAAATGTTTTTCCTTCAGGAGTTTTCTCTGCTTTGGAATCATATGTTATATAATTAATGTGTAATAATTGAAGAATATAATCCTCATGAAATGCAATGCAATTTAATATTCTTTTTCAGGTCAATGTTGATTCAAATGATCTTATTCCTAAACTGCCTGAACGAAACGATTTGCAGCCTTTCCCCTCTCTGCTGGCTATTGTAAGTACTTTATTATATACAAAACTGACTTTTCAATAAATCACGGCTAGTTTTTTTAATGCAGTGAAGCTAATATCTTTGAATATTTGTTCTCTAGGTATATACTGGTCATACTGACCTAATTCGTTGCATTTGTGTTGAACCTACAGGCCAATTCATGGCCTCTGGTAAGTAAACTTTAACTATTCTTTAGTTATTGCATCATTAAACAAGTGCACTTAAGCTACTGTAAGTGGGCCACTACATGGCCTCTGGTAAATACTCTTTAGTTATTGTGTCATTAAACAAATATACTTTAGTTATTGCATTATATTTTCATTTGTTGTTTATATGAGTTAAATGAATTTTTAAAGTATGAATAGTTAATAATAAAAGTATTTATTTTGATTTTTTTTTGGTCTCATTTGTGATTATTTTATTATTCATTAGAAATTCAACAACTGCTGTTATTTTTTCTATAATATTTCAGTAATTTATATCTAAAAATTTTTAATCCCCTTACTTTAAAAAAAAACCCAAAAAACCCTGAACACTCATATAAAGTTTTGGGGAGATGAGTAAGAGAATCAATATGTTGAATAGGAGTTAACCATATCGAACTGGACTCTTTAGTGCTAGATTTAAGTGAACTTTATTTTCTTGGTAGATTGTTAGACAAAAGAGTAATGTGTTGTTATTTATGAAATTATAAGTACTTACTTAAAAAAATAAAATCAATCCTGAACACTAATATAGGGTTTCAGAGAGATGAGTAAGAGAATCAATATGTTGAATAGGAGTTAACCATATAAAACTGGACTCTTTAGTGCTAGATTTAACTGAATTTTATTTTCTTCGTAATTGTTAGACAAAAGAGTAATATGCTGTTATTTATGAAATTATAAGTTAATATTTTAAAATTCTAATATATATATATATATATCATAATTGTTCTTATATCATTTATGAATTTCTGTATTTGATAAAAATTGTTGATAAAGATACAATATTTTGATAAAAATTGTTTTTTCCAGGTAGTGATGATGAAACTATTAAAATTTGGGAAGTTCTTACTGGCAGGTGTTTAATTACCATTGATGTTGGAGGACCTGTAAAAAATTTAGCCTGGTGCCCAAATTTGTCTCTTAGTCTCCTCCTTGCTACCGTGTATGTATATTATGTTCTCATTCTATAAAATGAGTGGTCAGTTAATTTTGTTTAAAACTTTTTTACACTCACCAGAAATATGTATGAATGTTTTTGACAAATATACAGATTGCAGTAATTATAAGGCTTCTGTGTACTAACCCTATTGGATTTGATCACCTCAGTGTTAACCTATGGAGAAAATGTGTCCAAGGATTGCCAACTTGGATACGAAGATTTTTTTAATAAATTGTACTCCAGAATAGAGAAAAAAATTTTACAGCTTGGGACATTTTTCATTTTTAAAAAAAGTATTTTTTAATTAAAATTATTCGTGGGAAAGAATCTGCTCAGTGTTGCCGACTTGGATGGAAAGATTTTTTTTTTTTTAAATTGTATTCCATAATGGAGAAAGAAATTTTACACCTTGAAACATTCATCAATTCCTTTGGTGGACAAAATTTATAAAATGGATCCTGTTGCAAGATGCAGAAAAGTTCATTCTGTCTGAAAATACCATTTTTATCAGCTTATCAGCATTTATTTAGCTGTAAATAGTATACAAATTTTCTCCATAGGTTAACATTTAGGTGAGTGAATCCAATAGGGTTAGTACACAGCAGCCTTAAGTACTGAGGAGAAACAGTTGAGGATGATAAATAAATTTTCTGCTGTTAATTGATTTTGTATTTCAGTTAATAATCATTAGCAAGCAGTGACAAGAAAATATGTTAATCTATAAATTAGATATCTTATTCCAGTGATTTCCAACTGGTGGTACACATATGGTACATGTACCACTGGTGGTACTCAAGAGTATTTGAGGTGGTACAAAGAAGGGTTCAATAATAATAAATACAATGGCAATAATAATAAAAGAAAATATTTCATAGAACTACCAAATTTTTTGGAACCATAAGATGCATCTTAAATTTATGGGAGAATTCTTAGAAAAGAATATTTTATATTTTGTTCAGTATATAAAGATATTTTCAATTACTTACTTAATAAAGATAAAAATATATATAATAAATTGCTTATATACAAAAAAATATTTATTTTATTTAATGTTACCTTCAGACCATAAGATGTATCCCGATTTTAAGTCAACTTTTTTATTTAAAAAGGGGCATCTTATGGCTAAAGCAATATGGTAATCAGCGACAGGTCGATGAAAGACTCTTTTAAGGAGAAAAGTCTTGTTTCTTTCTGGCTGTGTACAAGAAATGAGTATCCCGCTCTTTTTAGTCAAGCACTAAAATTTTTAACTCCATTTTTAACAATGTATTTATGTGAACGTGAGTTTTCAGAGCTAGTGTATGTGAAAAATAAGTACAGGAATAGACTGAAAGGGGGGAAAGGCTTAAGATTAAAGATAAGCACTATTCATCCTGACGTAGAAGCTCTAATAAGAAACAAGCATAAATAACAGCAGGTTTTTCATTAACCCCTTAATGATCACATAATTTTCGAGAAAATGGTAATAAAAGTGCTTATTTTTTCTGGGGATTCCATTTATTCCTTGATCTGCCACACCTAGTTTAAAAAAACCCATCCCCAATTACATTATAAATTGTCTGGTGCTGCCATCTGGTAAGTAAAATAAGAAATAAAAATTTTCAGGGTAAATGAAATGGATTGTTTTAATCTTTTTGATGCGTTACTTTTAAACACTCCAACCCGGAAATATCATAGGTACAAAGAATAGGATGCGAAACCTCAACCCGTAATTTTGATGGGAGTGAGAAGGAAGGGGGTTAAGCCTACTGATAAAGACAGTGTTGAGAAATTGTAATTGCTATTCGTTAATAAGATGCCCAGTGGCATAGTGGTTAAAAGCTTCAAGCTGCCACATCACAGGTCCAGGGTTCGATCCTGCGACTGGGCAAGGTCGACTCAGCCTTTCATCCCTTGAGTGGGTCGATAAATGAGGACCAAGCTTGCTTGGGAACTAAACTCTGGGGATCCCACGTCAGGTTGACCACCTGACTGAGACATATTCTGTATGGTACCCCAAGCCCACAGTCAAGAAAGCATAGATGGCTTTGCAGGCCTTGGTCCAAGTGGACTGTTTTGCTATGAGTTTATTTGTTAATAACAATTACATATATATATGGCTTTCTTTAGTTTTATGGAATTATTTTCTGTATTTTGTTTTATTTAATCTTAAAAACATTTTGTAAAGTTATTTATATATGTGTAGAATTTATTTGCCCCCCCCCCCCCTTAAGTGCTTTAGTGTATGGGTGCACTAGGAAAGATTTTTGAAAAGTTATTCTTAAATTTAAATTTTTAAGCTGTAACTGTTTTGAAGTTTGCCTTTAAAATAATAATCTGAGGGTTATAAAATTTCCATCACAAGAAAGATCATAAAAATTGCTTTAAAATGAAATCTTTTTTGAATCTTTACCTCCATTCTCTGATTTTTGATGAATTTTCAAAGATTAATTTTTAGAATTTAATTTATTAAATGCTGATCACATGGTTTCTTTTCTTTTTTTGATACTTTAATTTTGTATCACGTGCATAACAACGAAATAAATTGACAAAAAATTATTGAAATATGGTAGAAGATAAAATTTAACCACTGGACTAATTGAGATGGAAGTTTTTAAAGAATTTAATTCAAATTAGCATGTTTTATGGATATTAAACATACAAATTAATTGCATACATTGACCATTGTATTTAATTTGAATATTTTTTTCTGCATTATTTTGTCTATAAAAATATCCATTACGATTCTTTTATAAATATATATACAGGGTGTCCATAATTAAAGTTCCACTTTCAAAAGGCTGTAAAATAAGAACCACTGGTCAGAATGACTTCAAATTTGACATGAATATACTGGAAGAAGGGGGACACGATTTGGCATAAAAAAAGAGTTCAAAAATGTATCAATAGATGGCACTGTAACATTTGGAATTTTTTTTTTTATTATGCCAAATTGTTTCCTCCTTCTTCCAGTATATTCAGTTCAAATTTGAAGTCATTCTGACCAGTGGTTCTTTTTTTGCAGCCTTTTGAAAGTGGGACTTTAATTATGGACACCCTGTATATATGTATATTTTATATTAATTGCATACATTGACCGTTGTATTTAATTAGAATGTATTCTGTAGCGAAGTACGGGTCTTCAGCTAGTATTAAATATATGTGGACTTCTGTATTGATTTACTAAAATAAAACTATTTTGGATATTATGGATTTTGTTTTTTTTATCCTTAAACTTTTTTTGAAAATTATGTGTGTCTTTTTGTATGTGTCCATAATAAAAAAAATAATAATTATTAATTTTTTTTTCCCAGGGATGATAAAGTTTATGTTATTAACACAAAAGTTGGGGATAGATTAGTAGTAAGCAACACTGATTTGCTCTTAAATACACTTCCAGAAGATCCTGACTGCAAATGTATAGTAGTCTTTTTTATGAACTGATTTTTATTATTTATGTTATTCTTCATTTGGCCATAAACATACTCAAAGATTTCAGCAATTTGTAGAGTAGAGCAAAAAATATCTACTATAAAATATCATGGCTCCATTAGTGATTTTAAAACCTTTATTTTATGAAAACTAGGTGGCACATGCGACCCTTTCACATGTATTTAAAATATGATAAATTATGCTAGTTTATGCATAATTCCTTTATTTATTTCTTTGGTCGGGTTTGGTTGGTGAAAATTTTTGTTTTTCTTTCACCTAATGTAATGTATTTTTTTTTCACATATATTTTTGTGAAAGGTTTGTTTTTAAACCAGGTGTGTTCAAAACATATAATTTAAATTTCCTAATAAATTAAACAATATTTATATATTATTCTGAAATGAGTGTAGCCAGAGTAATAATCTAGAAACCTTGCAAATCTGTATTTTATACTTTTTAATATTTAAAGAGATTCCTACTTTCTATGAGACTCCTATATCTGAGGTTCTCTTAATGTATCTTTTTTTGAAGCTACTAACATTTGGAGGCCTCAAGTGTGTGTCCTTGTATCTTTGCAATGATCCATCACTGTATAAGAATAATAACAACTTAGGATTAGGAAAATATTTCAAATCCCTCAAAGTTTTTCAACCTAAAAAGTATTTATTTCTCAAATTTATTTGTAATCTGAAAGTCCAGACTGTTAATGAGACAGTAAAAGAAAATTGTCAAACACTCACCAGTTTCAAGCTACTGTGAAACTGACAATTCATATGTCTTTTGTTAGCTGAAAGAAACCTGCACAAGAATTATTTTAATCATTATTTTTAAAAAGGATTACTTTCCTCCATAACGGCCCTCCGGAAAGCAAAATTTCAGACTCTAAAACCGTCTGTCTATACCTCACGAGTTATAATTTTGTCAATGTGCCAAACCCAGTCTGTATCGCTTGGACAAGCAGTAAACAGCTAAACAGGAGATTACCAAAATTGTCAAAACTTTGCCATTCATATATGTATATATATACAGTGGAATATCGATTGATTGTTTTCCGAATTATCGTTTTCCCGTATGTGTCATTTATTTCACCCAGTCCTGACGATCATATTGCTTTGTTATGTTCCTGGATCTATCGTTTTCCCGCATTTTTCATTCAGTTCAGTGGGTCTCTTGTAAAACGATAGATAGAGATTCCACTTTACATATGTCATATATATAGATACATATATACATACAAAAGAGGTAAGCAATGATAAGTAATCCTACATTAATAACCCATTGTAGTTTTATTAGAAGAGACTACCTGAATTTTTTTTAAATTTAAATTTTATAACTCTTTACACATGCTGCATAAAAGTTCTTTATTTAAATGTTTTAATATACTCATGATGTCACTGGAAATTATTAATTGTTTTTATTTTGTATTGTATTTATAGTTCCTCTTTGCATGAATCAATTTTACATTCTGAGAAAATTATTTTTAATATTGTCACAAATCTAAGAATTTATTCTAAACTGTTTTTGATTTTCTTGGAATTTGCAATTGTATCATTGTTTGTTAAACAATTATTGAAGCCTAAGTAAAAATTACCCTGAAATTAATTGTGCCACTTTTCTACTTTAGCTGCCCTCTGGACTCTACCAAATGAAAGTCAAAAGAAATGTGGCATAAGGCTAGTAATAACACATTCTAAAACAGTGAAACAAGTTGTTTTTCATGCCAAAGGAGATTATTTTGCTTGCCTAGTATCTGATGTTGGTTATAAATCTATTGTTATTCATCAGCTGTCAAAATTTAGATCACAGGTAATGAATTTTTATGGTTTCATTTATATCTTAGTGTTTATACTTCTATTATCGAATGAAGATAACTGTTGCAATTTTCTTGTTACATTATAAATGTGCAGTGTTTTATACTGACCATAATTTAAAATGCCTTATAAGTCTTCTAAACAAACTACTTACTAAGGTTAATGCTGTTTTAATACACTACTGTAAGTAGTGTATTAAAACAGTATAATCTGCATATTGCAGCAAACTTTATACTAATTTTAAGCAATTGATAAATATAAAATAGTATCAATCAAGTAATTTTGATAATTATCCTGTACTAGCTGCATACCCATGCTTCATTATCGAATAAATTCAAATTAAATATAATGGTCAATTTTTGAAATTAATGCCAAAAGAAACAAAAAAATATATATATATAAAAAAATCGAAACGGATATTTTTACAGACAAAATAATGTAGAAGGGAATATTCAAATTAAATACAATGATCAGTGTATGCAATTAATTTGTATGTTTAATATCCATAAAACATACTACTTTGAATTAAATTCTTAAAAAACTTTGATCATGATTAGTCTAGTGATTAAATTTTATCTTTAACCGTATTTAATTTTTTTTTGTCAGTTTATTTTGTTGTTACGCACATGACGCAAAATTAATTTAAAGTATCACAAAAAGAAAAGAAAAACACATGATCAGCATTTAATAAATTAAATTCTAAAAATTAATCTTTAAAAATTCACCAAAAATCAGAAAATAGAAGTTAAGATTCGAAAAAGACTTCATTTTAAAGGAATTTTTATTATCTTTCTTGTGATATAAATTTTATAACCTTCAGATTATTGTTTTAAATACAAACTTAAAGAATGTTATAAGAGCAGCTTAAAAATTGAATTTTAAAAAATCTAAGAAGAATTTTAAAAAAATCTTTCTTAGTGCACCCCTATGCTATATGAAGAATCACTATGCAAAATTTCAGCCCTTTAGGTCCAGCGGTTTGGTCTGTGCGTTATATGTCAGTCAGTCAGCTATGGAACTGTTTTATATATATAGATTATAAAATTTGTCACTACATTTGTTTATTGCTTTTTTTAAGAGATAATTTGTAAAATTTGTATTAACATTACACTAAGTACTAATAATTTAGCATTAGTGTTTTGTTGTGTAAATGTTAAAGGAATTGTAAGCTATGGTTTAAAACCAGAAATTTTATTTTAATACCTAAAAAAATTCCCTTTTTTTTTCAGGTACCTTTTAAAAAATTGATAGGAGGCATCCAAAAGATTTCATTCCATCCGCTTAGACCCCTTTTCTTTGTTGCCACTCAGAAGCACGTTAGAGTATTCAACCTCTTAAAACAAGAAATGATGAAAGTTATCACTGGCAACTGTCAATGGATCTCTTGTATGGCTGTTCATCCTCAAGGTTTGTTTACATTTATTACTTTTGCATAGAATAATTTTTTGTGTTATTTGTTCCTGATGAGAATGTACAGTATGATTATAATGTGTTTATAAGTTCATATTAATTAGATAGTTAGCTTTGGCCCATCTAAATATGGTACAAACTTGCAGTGGCAGCTCCAGTTCAGAGATTTGGAGGCGGGGAATGTCGGCCCTTAGGGTTTATATATGAACATATGTGTGTGTGTGTGTGTAAGTAAGTAGAATCTTTTTAGAGAATGGAGAATAGCTAAAATAATTTAAAGAGGGCTTCAGGCAGATCTAAATTTAAGGTGTCGGAATGCCACTGTGCAAAACGTGCAACAGAATCAAAAGGGGAAAAAATCCACGAGGAGCTAAAAATAGAATCAGACTCAATTGATACCAAAGCCCCGTCTTAGCTTCATCTTTGGTGCAACATCCTAAAAATATTCTAGAAAATTTCTGGGTAGTTGAACAGCAAAAAACAAAGAGTAAGTTAAGTAAACCAGGAATTAGATTCATTGATAATAGATGTGTGGCGAGACGCTCCGCGATATGGAATTGGCAAGCATTAGAATTTCTGTTAAAGTGGAGGAGTGGTTTTGTGAAGTTGAACAAATAAAAGAAATTAAGTAAATTAATGGAATCGACCTTGCCCAGTCGCAGGGTTGAACCCTGAACCTGTGGGATGGCAGCTTGACGCTTTTAACCACTACACCACCAGGCTTCACATATATATATATATATACACACACACACACACATATACACATACACACACATACATACACACACACGCGCACACACACAGTGGAACCTCGATTGATCGTTCCCCGAATCATTGTTTTCCCGTATGTGTCATGTGTCGTTTTTTCCCCCCAGTCCCGACTATCATATTTCTTTGTTATGTTCCCGCATTTGACATTCAGTTCAGTCGGTCCCTTGAAAAACGATAGATCGAGATTCCACTATATATATATATATATATAAGAAATAAACATCCTCTCATTTTAAATTTAAACTCATTTAGTTTTAGGTCTAGGATTATATTATTTTAGGCTATGAAAAAAAAATTTGCCGGTTATTTTTATTTTATTTTATTTGTTTATTTATATATATTTTTTTTTTTTTTTTGGGGGGGGGGGGGGGGGCCTGGAGTCGCCATTGCAAACTTGTGTTAGTGGTTTTATGTGTACATGCAGTCAAACTTGTTTTTGTGCAGTAGATGGGGACTGCACGAGAAAAAAAAAATAATTCAGAAACTTCATAGATAGCTTTAGTAAATAATTTTTCACAACGTATTAAAGAAAAATCTTTTTTATGCAGTGGAGAGGGACTGCATAAAAAAAGTCTCAGTTAGAAAATATGTCAAAGCTTTTCAAAATAGCAAGAAAGTGCTTTCCAAACAAAATAAATAATTAAATTAAACATGGAAACATTTTAAAAAAATTTAATTTCTCATTTTAAACATGGAGAAATTTTCAATATGTACATAATTCAATACTACTTGTTGTAGTCCAAAGCATGCATAGTCATGTGATGTACTAGTTCGTAATCGCTTTTGTGACTTGAAGATTTATTTTTTGTTACTATGTAGTCGGTCATACATTTTTGCAGTAATGGTCATTTGATCAGCTGCTTGTAAACATCTCTGTAGCCAGATATATACGATCGAAGCTCTTTCTGGAATTTCAAATATAGAATTTCAGTTTTTTTCAATACATATTCATATACTGCATAAATAAAGACTGCACAAAAATTGGTTTGACTGTATTCTATATATATATTTTTTAAATTATGAAATTTGTCTCTACATTTGTTTATTATTTCTTTTTAGGAGATAATTTATTGTTGGGTAGCTATGACTGCAAGCTTAGTTGGATTGATCTTGAACTGTCATCTAAACCTTACAAAACTCTTAAGTACATTATCTTTTATTTTTCGTCATGTATAGAATTTTTAAAAAGTATTATTTCATGAATAAACCTCTTTTTTATTCTTCCTATATTTGATATCGATTAAAATATCATATGGGAAACTCTAAATTAAGCTGTATTTCTCAATGTTGATTAAATTTACAGTACTTCATGCCATTGTTATAACTGCATTGTTCTTTTTTTTTATCATATAAAGAAATAAATCTCATTTACCACACCAAAGATATTAATTTTTGATATTTTTTTTTCATTTGTTGCCACTACAAAAATGTCATCAATATGCCATTGTTGTAACAGCATTAATGCAGTTATAATAATGCCATGAAGTAATATACAGTACTTCATGCTGTTATTGTAACTGCAGTGCTCTTTTTTAATGAATAAAGAATTCTAATCTATATATGATAATCTATATTAATTCTAATCTATATATGTTATAGATTAGAATATCATACAGGAAACTCTAAATCAAGCTTTGTTTCTTAATGTTGATTAAATTTACAGTACTTCATTGCATTGTTGTAACTGCATTGTTCTTGTTTTATCATATAAAGAAATAAATCTCATTTACCTTACCTAAGATATAAAATATCATTTATCAGATTTTTAATGGCAACATTGTTGTGCTGTAATGACAACAATTCATCATCTGTTGCCATTTCAAAAATGCATAAACATGACATTGTTGTAACAGCATTAATGCAGTTATAATAATGCCATGAAGTAATCTACAGTACTTCATGCTATTGTTGTAACTGCAGTGCTCTTTTTTATTGTATAAAGAAATAAATCTCATTATACTTCATAAATGATATAAAATATCAGATTTTTAATGGCAACAATGCATCAGTTGTTGCCATTACAAAAATGCCATCAACATGCTATTCATTGCATTGTTGTAACATCATTGATGCAGTTATAATAATGCAATGAAGTAATTTACAGTACTTCACAACATTGTGGTAACTGCAGTGTTCTTTTTTATTGTAAAATGTATTTTTTTTTTTTTTTTTTTTTGTGTGTGTAAAATGTATGCAGTGTTTTCTCTCTCTCTCTTTCTTTTTTAAATGAGATTTATAAAATAAAGAAAATAAATCTCATTTTTGATGTATATATTGTTACGTCTTGGCCCTTTTCGGGGGGGAAAAGGGGCCACCCAACCAAAAGCCCATCCATTTACGAATTCTTCCCGATTCCAAGAAACCATCGTGGGTCGTTCCTGCAACGCCCCACCCCCACCCCGGGCCAGCTGGCTGAAAGACGGAGAGAGTTTTTGGGAAGCAAGGAGAGAAGGTGGCTGTATATTGAGCCTCGAATACGGTGCGGGAATGCGCCGTTGCGGACCGAGTGCCTGAAAAAATTCCTCTCTCGGCTCCCGATTTTACGAGTGGACAGATACATCTCTGTTGAGAGACTTGTAAACGATATTGTGGTTCCTATAGAACCTCTCATATGCAGAGGAGCCTAGACTCTCTGTTTTGTACATAGTGTACAGTTTTTTATTTAATACAAGCTCTGTGTAATATAATTAATAGTCTCTCGTGTGTCTTCTTTTTCCACCGAGGACGTTACAATATACATATATTTTTTTTAAGACGTGAGTACCATATACTTAGTAAATATGTATATTATTTTGCAAATCTATTCAATTGTTTAGAATGAGGTGTATATATATTTGTATTACTATTGTATTTTAATGAATTTTAACACCACAGGAAACATAAGAAGGCAATTAGAGCAGTATCATATCATCCGAGGTATCCACTCTTTGCATCTGCATCTGATGATGGATCTGTCATTGTATGCCATGGAATGGTGTATACGTAAGTACCTTCATATTCTTTTTTGTATTCCCTAAGCCTCTTTTTCTCTAATAATAGAATACTCTAAATAAACCTACTGTTATAGGAAATATTTACACCAAAACAGGAAAAGAAAACCTTAAGTAATTCACCATAATTAATTGTAAAATAGGCTCAAATCAAATTGAACCCATTTTACTGTTAGTTTTAGTGAATTATTTAGGGCTTTTTTTTTCTCCCCCATAGACTCTCAAGCATGTATTGAGACACACAGCAACTATTTTTTGTGTCTCCCCCCCCATCGGTATCCATTTAGGTATCGATATGCAACTTATTTCTCTTACCACCGACCTATTCTGCATGGGGTTAGCACTTATACTTCTTTTTGTATGTAGGAATTTTATTTAAAAAAAAAAAAGGTAAGCATCAATAAGTAGTTCTATATTAATAACCTGCGGTAGTTTCGTTAGAAGAAACTATCTGAAATTTTTTATATTAAAAATCTTAAGAAAGCAATTAAATATCTTAAAAACATGACATAAATGTGTTGCATCAACTAAATAAGATTCTGATATTTAGATGTTTCCTTTCATCTAGAAGATTATAAGTGTATAATTGTCTGTTTCCATTACTATGGTATAATTCCATGGTATTACTAAAATGTACATAAATTTACTGTAATATTTCACATTACAGTAAATCTGTTACACCTTTTTATATAACATCTCCATTTAAAAAAAAAATTTCATATGTCTTTGTTCAAATGTTATTTATTTATTTTTCCGAACGTGGAGGCACTTGTCGCTAGACATTCACCTATAAACTGCGAGACTGCTGGCCATTCATTTAAGGGGGCGCCATATAGGTGGCCAGTACTATCCCCTACAAGCCAATCCCATAATTTAGAACCGAGTCAAGTGACGAAACCGGTACATTTGGCCCCACACTTCCAGATGTAATTTGAGAACTTGGAGGACATTGCAGTCATGATAGATTTTTCGTGCACCAGCTGCCATTAGTGTACATTGCGATGCATTTGTCAGAGACGGGCATCAAACCAGTGACATAAATGTTATAAATAACTTTTATGTTTTTTATAACATAAGCTGCATAACATAATAATTCTGCATCTTTCTTACACACACAGTTCATTTATGAACTGTGCGTAAGAAAGATGCAGAATTATATTAATGATAAAATTCTCACATGCTCATTTTATCAAGAATTGATTTCTATTAATTTATACATCTTAGTCATTTTTTTAAAGAAATTTTTCCCTTTCATATCACATTTCAAAATAATAATAATGTTCTTACTTTCTATTTGCAGAGATCTACTTCAAAATCCATTTATTGTACCACTGAAGAACCTAAAAAATCATGGAATGTGTTTGGACGTATGTTTCCATCCAAAAAGGCCTTGGATATTTACCTCATCAGATAAAACTATTAGATTGTATTCATAACAATATGTGCAATATGTAAATAAAATTTGTTTTATTCATGATTGTCATCTTTTCATTCAGCTGTTTCTAAGGGAAAATATATATTCCCATTTAACTTTTTTTTTCTTATGAATAGTTGCTTAGAATAGCATTTTATGTACAAATCAATTCTCAGTATCATAGAAGCTATATTAATAACAATTTTTTATTTTCAAGTACTTAGCATGCTAGAAAGTCTTAGAAACAGTAAATATTTAGGGAAATTCTAAAATTCTGTTCATAAGAATTTCATTTTTTCTATCTTTCTTGAACAAACACTTTTTAAAGAAACTACAAACAAAATTAATGATTTTTCTTTTTATTTAGATTTTAGAAATGAATCTCAAATCCCTAACTTGCAAGTCACTATAATTCATCTTGTTTGAAATCTTATTGTCATCACAGTTGCCAGTTAGTGTTTCCAAAATGTATTTTTTACTCCGATTGTTTTTCTCATTTCTTAAGCATTTAACCCTCTGACTGTGCAATTTTTGGACCAAAACTGCTGCAAGAATTGTGTATTTTTTTGTATTACATATTGGAAATCTATATATTTGAGGATTCAGATATACATTGTTTTCTGTAAAAGAGTTTATATATATATATATATATATAGAGAGAGAGAGAGAGAGATTTAGACCATGAGAAATGATATTTTCAGAAAAATCAATTTCAGACATCACATAAGAATCAATTTTCGAAAATAAATTTCAAATAATTTGCAGTTACATTCCTATTTACTACCTCTAATATAAAAGTAAAATTTATCTACTAAAGAAAATATACTTTACTAATACAAATTACCCTAAAAATTAAGTTTAGTCTGATAAATCTCAAACCATGTTTCAAGGTAAGTCCAACTTCACATTCTTTGCACCAAATTTGCAGAGAGGTTAATTCCCAATACACGGTGTCCGATGTATTTCACTGTGTTGGAACTGCCATCTTTGTGACGATTAATCTCTGGAATAAATCATTTGATTGTTCTGAAATTTTAAGTTCTTTTCCCCCCTGTGAATGTTCTTCACATTCACCAATTTTTGTTGCAATTGGACAACTCCTTGGTACGTCTATTATTACAATTATGACAAGAATTTTTTTTAAATGAATTAAAAAAATTATATTTTAAATGAATAAAAAAATTATATTAGGCTTTATCATATAAAATTAATGGAATTGTATTGAACTATAACAGGAAATTTTTTTATTAACTGCTTATTTTACACAAAAATACCAAAATAAAAATTACTGAATGAAAAAAAATTAGTGTCAATAAATTTTATAATGTAGCCTGTTCATATTTTTTTTTAGTAACAGCACATTTTCAATATTTAATTACAGAAACACAAGATAAACTCTTGAAGAAAACCAATAACTGAGCATATATTTAGATATTAATTTCAAAAGATATAATAAGTAATAATCATAATGTAGATTTAGGTATTTTAGATCTGTATCAGCTTAAGATTATAGCAACATATTCCATTCTTTTTTATTCAATAATAGGTTCCTAGAGAATCTCACCAGAATTCCAGATTTTTTGAAAATATAAATCTATCATTTCCAAAGGACATATTAAAATTTACATTTTAAACTCATAATAATACACCCTTCTTTAAAATCCATGAGTACATAGCAGCCATGTACTGAGTTTTCAGCCTTATTTTAAGCTTCTTAGCATGGCATTGAAGATAAAGTATACTAAAATGCTTATAAAACCCAGAAAATTAATATGAAATTAATTTAGCAGCAATCCCTGACAGCAAAGGAGTAACTGCATGGATTTATAATAGTGATCATTATAAATTCATGCAGTTACTCCTTTATGTCAACAGTAGATGATTAAGGACAGGCAATTTAGCATGTATATACTTTTCATTATTTGTTTGGGCCTTCAAATGAAAATAATATTTACTCTTTTAACACAACTGCAATGTTTCAAACACAATGAATTTAAGAACCTTTTTTTTTTAAATATGATGCAAAGAAAAAATTCACACATACAAGAGAATCTGAACTATTAAGTTTATTTTACTGACATATCTTGATATTTAATATGACATATAGATAAGCCGTTTTTCCATATTTATGTCTTAAATTTTGTTTCATGGCAAGTGTCCTATATTTAAAGCTTTCGGAAAACTGGACTGGTTATACCCAATAACCCTGGAATTTGTATACAAATAGTTTTGTATGTCACTGATTAATAGCTCAATATAAATATAGATTAATAAATGAACTATACATAAATACATATAAATTAATATACTCTGAATCTCAGCTTTTCTTTATTTACTCAGATAAAAATTAATCTAATAAATCTACAAATTTCCCAAATGCTGAGAGCTAAATAAAACAGACTACATTTTACTATCATTGACAGAAAAATGCATTATAAATTACACTTTATATTTTGGCTAAAATTTTTCTTATAATCCATCAAATGAAGCGAAAGACTTAGTTGGACAGTTGACAAGTTGAAAATATCAACTGTCCTTTAAATCGGGAGCAATACTATATGGCTAACTAAAAAGGATTTAACAAACACAACCCACATTTGGCAATTTATCGCCACTTTGGCAAAAATCTTAAAAGATACCGCCAAAACATTAGAGCGACTGCGGCACCGTATACTGGGAATGAGATTTTGATTTTTGTTATGTTTTACTCTACTATGAAACAAATATAAAATAAATACAAAGTTCTAATTTAAATAGCTCTCGATTACAACAGTCTATCAGTACATGCAAATCAAATGTTGCAGTAACTGAATTGGCCAACTACACACTATGTGAAATGTCTGTAAACAAATATATAAAGTTTGATAAATCCCCAGTTTAAAAAAATAAAACTTTATTTCTAAAATATGAACTAGAAGTGCCAGTGTTATGCTAATTTTGTGACCTGCAATTAAAAAATAAATAAATCTACCCAAAAATCTAAAACAGGCTGTGCAAATCTATGTTTTCATACTATTTAGAATAGAAACAACCTGATCATACCAGATTCCCCTAAATAATACAGATGTATAAATTACAGAACCCTACTCTAAATCCTTCTAAGTTTAAGAATTTTTTTAAAGATAATCAACTTCAAACGGCAAAATGATCATATAATCTCTATTTGACTACAAAAACTAATAAGATAATACTGATTTCTGCAAGGGGATCACCCCAATAAATTTCGAGAAGTCTTGTTAAAGAATTTCGCTCTTATAAATTTTCTATGCAAAAACAGATGTGTCCCAGCATTTCCTAAGTTTAGCATTAAATGATTGTTTTAAACGATGAAATTAAATATGCAAATGTTTATGTAGCATTGGAACCTGGTATCTGGTTTCAGCTACAGATTAGACAGGTAGTAAATCAAGATAAACATTAAAATATTTATACCCTAGAAAGGAAAGGCAACAAGTGTGTGCCAGCCTTTCTCGAACCATCATAAAGATATCAATAATACACCGCTTGATCTCATACGCAGTTGTCAAATCAACTTAAGTCAGGATTGAATAAAATTTTCTCATCTAAAATGTCATCTGTCAGTTTGTAAACCACATATTTAAATGCTTCTTAGGGAACAAAAAATACTCACTGGACTCCATGAAATTAGTTCGTCGCAAGAAACATCAGTAACTAGTTTCCATAGTTTTGTCAAAAAAGCCGGGACATGTGTTGGTGCCCCATATTCAATTGTGCGCATGATGTGAAGAAATGAAGAATTGCAAAAAACTACTCGTGATCGTATGATATGTGTTCACTATCGTCATTAAAATGGATTGAAGTAAATATATGAAGTATAATATCACAGCAAATTTTCAGTTAAAACTCTCACTTGTACGACTGTCTAGGTATTAACACTGACAAGCACTTATAGTCATCACACTATACTCCTCTTGAAATACCCAATTTAAACTGCTAGAGTTTGCGCAACGTTAGAATGATAATGTTTTGATATTACGCAATAACAGCTTTGTCGACTGCTTCTTCTTAAAACGGAAACTTGATGACCACTTCCGTTAAAAATATTATCAGATCTTAAGAAACTTACTGATTTTAATATTTAATTTTATTCTACACTATACAATTATATACTAGTTGAAATAAATATAAATAAGTACGAGAATTAAAAAAAAAGATTTGATAGGCTTCATTTTACAACTTATTAACAAGTTTAGTCAGTTCTTTATTTTAAAAGCCTAAAATTTTTCACAAAGTAATTATTGTATTTTGTATCCATTTATATTTATTTAATGAGCAATTTTTTTTTAACACATTTATAAATAGTTCAATATTGTTATGGCTTTGACTTCAACTTCTACTTCAACGGTAGTGCAAACAAAACAAACTTAGAACTTCACGTGTTGTGACTGATCGGGACTGAAATTCATTTTTTTCCTTATTTATATGCTTGCAGTGAATTATGGTCGCTAATTCAGCTTCAGACTTTACCGAATCTGAAAGGGAAGAAGTAAGTAATTCTTTCTTACCTTTAAATTTTGTTTCAGATAAGTAACGTATGAGATCGGCATCATCTGTAATGAACTTTAACCGTACACTAAAAGTAATTGACCAAATTACACTTTGTTCTTAAAATCAATGGATAGGAAGGGCAGAGATTATTTGGACCTTTTAATTCATCGTTAAATCTTATAATTTCATTTCCTTGTCATGTCAAAGTATTAAGTCATAAATTTTATCTTTAAGATTAGACACTGTATGAAGCTAAGGAGAAAAAGCAATTGTTTCTTATAAATGATTATAGATACATATAAATGCATGTGAAAGCCCGGTTACCATCGAGGAAAGTTAGAATTTATTAATTTGTTAATCCTCAAACTTCAAAATATAGTTTAGTTGATCTTTAGTGTTCCTTTGCTTATCTGTACAAAGCCTATTGAAGAGAATGTAGAAATAAGTGTGAACTACCTTGCTATTTAGAGGGTTAAACTATTAAAGACTGCATGAGAACTCAGTGATCGCACATAAATTAGTTTTAGGTTACTGGTAAGTATTAGCTCAACAAATTTTATGGAGGAAGCTTCATTTGAACTTCTTAAGTTTCATTTCTACACTCTTTCATTTTACTCAATATTTGTTTTTCATGATGTGAATGATGATTTTTGAATAATAAAAGATAAAAAAAAAAAATTTCATCAATTGAAACTTATCACAAAAGACAATAGGAAAATTTTCTAACTGTCGGTACTTGTTTCACATGCCATTGATATAGAATGAGGCTAGTATTTTTTATTTCTTTTTGTTAAAATTCATTTTAAGAATCTGTGAATGCATTACTGGGATCTAATAACATACTCTTTAGAAAAATGCAGGTATATAGTATGTAAAATTGTTTTAATCAATCACATTTTATAAACTGAGTTGTACATTATGTAATCTGCATCTGCTTTTTTTGTTGGAACTAGCTAAAAAAAAAGATACCAGGTGAAAACTAAAGATCTATCATGCTGGTGTTGAGAAAAACTATGTTCTAGTAAATTTTCAGTGATTTTTGCTGCGCATTCCAATAACTTTAACATGCCTATATCCAGTCTAGACATGAAGGTACTTAACCTGCCAGGACGCGCACAGCCAACACTGATGCGAGGACGCGTGTCGGGTCGAACAGGCCCGGTCAATGAATTTTGCCCATTTTATCATTAAAAATGGATTTTAATTAGGTTTTATACATTATGAATGAAAATGAATAGCAATAATAAAATTTTAGACAAGAATTTCAGAAAAAAAAAATATTAACTTCCCATTTAATAGCATAATTTACATACAATAAAAGCATGTCAGTTGGAGACATTTTTTTCACATTTGGCACAAATGGTTTTTGATTTTCTATCTTTGATTTCAGCCAGAGTAGTTTTTTTTAGCATCGCGATCTCCTTGAAAATTACTGGCTATGCTATCAGCGTAGATACTCACTCTTACAATTTACAACATTGTGCACAATTGTATCAACTAAAATCTGCCAAGAATCTAGTAGAGGAGACAGATTTTTGGCTATACGAACATTTCATAGAAGCTTGGTGAAAATATTGCAAGATGGGGCTCTTACAATTGGTCAGAAAATTTTGCTTATTTCATTTTGTAAGACCATCTTTACGAATGAAATATTCTTGGGGGAATCGTCTTTATCACTGGAATCAGTTTCTTCTTCAGATGACGATTGATGGTCACTATGTTGTTCATTGTCATTTATTTCTTCAAATTCTTCATCTAAAGACTCCTCATCCATTGAAACTTTGACCAATATAGCCCGTAAGTGCTTTGTCTTTCCTCAAAACTCAAATATAGTGACATGACAATAATAAATCATCTATGGTGTTGCGACAAACCTATAACACCAGCTCGTGTGCCGGGCCTGAAAGGGCCGAGGAACCAGTTTTTGACTAGAAGAGGGGTAGAAAAATGATTGAAATTCCAGAATCTGAAAGAATGGGACTTAAGGAGCAGCTACACAAGGAATTGCTCATTTCTGATAAACAGGGGTGCTTTTATGGTCATTCAATTTTTCAACGCACGTCGGGCCTCTAAGGCCCGACGTGCGTTCTCGCGGGTTAATGGAGATTATGGGGATTCGAGCTGACCATCCTACGGCTAAGCTACCATGGGCCCCAGACTCGTCAATACAAATAATCTTTATTGTAGTTTTTATTTAATTTAATATCTCATGAACAAGTTTTAATAGTTATTAAATTAGCACTACATAAAAGTCTTTATTCAAATTGTTAACCTATTTTTAATATTCTGTCATGTGTTTTAGTGACAATTAAATCCTTTTTAATTTTTATTACATTATTATGAAAATTGTTCTTGTTTTGTATTTTTCTTTGATAAAAGAATAAAAAGTATGCTCCAAAATAATTAATGCTTAAATAACTGGGATACTATATTATAAAAGTGTTTGAAAGTAATTATAAAACTTAAGTGTTCATAGAAATTTCGGTGGACATAACTTATGAAGGTGATTTGCAGTATACATACTTTTTAACTGAAATTTATACAAATCAACAAATCTTTTATCTTTAAATAGTTTTAAGAATATTGTATTAAATCTTTATTTCATTTAATCAAATTTTATTTTTCTTCCTTGTAGGTCAAAGAGGAGAGCAAAAATGCTACTATATCAATAAGGACAAATTCATCTGCTAAAGAGCTTAAAACAGATGTCTCTGCCAAAGAGGTATTTTAAATCAATGAGACATTTGATGATTTTTAATTTTCTGTTCATGGAATTTGTAATGATATGGTGGTATTATATGTATATATTTGTTGTTTTATTTTGTTAACTCTCATCCTAATATTTGTTATCAAAAGAATTTAAATATTTGGTAAATAGAATATTTTTTTTCTTGAGATGAAAAAATTGTCATCAGAAAATAGTATTGTTTGAATAGGGCTACTAAAAAATAGTATTGTTGAGAAAAGTTATGGATCTGGTATGACATAATATTACTATGTTCCTAAAAACTTTGATCAAGCATCATTAATTTTAAAGATCTTTTTAAAAGAACCCCAAAAGAGGCATACTTTGTTCTATGACTTAATAAAAAAATATCAGATGCTAGAGAGATTGGGTGACACAGTTCCTTTTAGGACTCTTCTTTTGCTAGCTTTTGATATTGTCTTCAGTGAAAGTCAGTCATGAAAATGTTTCGTATCATCAGTTATTGGAGTGAACTCATAAAAAAATTAACCTTCTTTTAAATTGAAATTTTATATAGGTTATGGCCTATGGTTAGCCACAGCCCTTAATATAGGTTTATCTATGTTCTACTTACTAGCAATTTCAGGTCTTTTCTGAATTAGAGTTTGGCCATAATTAAAAGGGAATTTAATGCCAAATCTAGAATAGGTCAGGTGTGTTATACTTTGTCTTTTTATATATATATGTACAAAATAAAAATATAATATTTAGTTCAGAATGTGATGAGATGTTATGATATAATATTGAAGTTTGATTTATGGTAAACATGAGTGGAAAACAGAATGCTCAGGTAATCCCATCTTTTTTTCTAACTAAAAGATTTACATCTGATGTATGACATTCATTTTATATGTAAGAGGAAATTCTTTACTCAGAATTAGGGATCCACCAAAGTAGGACTGTTGAGACTTACCAACAATTGAAAATAAAGCCTAATTCATGTTATGTTATATCAGTAATTTTAGGGAACTCTTGAACTTTTGAATTTTTTTTCCATATTTATACTGTAAATATCAAAATTTTTCAGCAAAACCTCAGGTATATATTTAATATTAGAATTTGCTCATTAATACCTATTCCTGTTTTATTTGCTAACTACAGCTAATAATTTGAAATCAGCGACAAACGAAAATCACTTGTATCTTAATAAGAAATGTAGTTAATTATTCTTGAAATGTTAAAAAGATTTACATTATTTATTTATTTTAAAAGTTCTGTCTGCTTAAAAAAAAAAAATTCTCTTTCCCTCCCCCACCCATTCACAAAATTTTCATGGAAAAAAATGTTCCTTATAATAAATATAATATATCATTGTACACAACTGTGTCACACATATAAAAAATGTCTAAATTTTTATAGTTGTACTAACAAAAATTCTTCATATTCAAAAATTAACTTGATCATATGGAATTTGAACAACTCTATGTTGTGTTTCCCTCATTTTCAAATGAGATCAGTGTATGGTGATTATTACCCTTAGTATAAATTTTAATTTATATTATTTTTCTAATGTGCACTTTTAAAAAAATTTTAGTCAACTTCATCTTTTCTAAAAAATGAAGCAAAACCTGTGGATGAATATGCAGAAGGTGACACTTCAGATGAAGAGGTATGTAAAGCATGAAATTATTTTTCGATATATTTAAGTTTTAAAAAACCCTTGATACTTTTACAGATATCTCTAAAAAAATATTTCCTACATATAAGCAATATCTTTTATTTATCAAGTTTTGCTAGCATTGTTATTCTTATTTCATTCATTTATAATGATGTTTTTTGAACAATTTCATTACAATATTTATAGAATCTTGCATAGCAAAAGGGTTTTAATTTTCTATTCTGTACTCAATAGAATATTTATTTATGAAGTTATGACTGCTTGAGCTAAACAGTCAAGAATCGAAGTTACAAATGAGATTCTACTCATTGACATGTTTAATTTATATTATTAAAATCACTCTTAAAACCATGAAGTAGGGTGAATTTATTCTTAAAGATGTTTTCAAGTGAAATCATTTTAATAAAATTTTGAGAATTTCTGTAATTTGATGAGATAATTATATTCAGTAATACCCTGAAGTTACGCATTATGTGGGACTAATGAAAGATCGTTTAAGTTGGGGTTCAACTTTGCAAATAAATACATATAAATTTTTTCTAATTGGGGCCAAGAAATTACAAAAACACCAGTTTAAAGGAAAACTATTGTATTAAAATTGAATATTATATTGCATATTAATATCATACATATGTACAAGATATTAAAAAAAATTATGTTTGTGGTTTAAAAAATCCAATAAAGTAGTCCTATTTTTTCGCAATAATTAAGGTCTATTTTTTCTCGAATTTCTTCATAGCAGACTAACATTTATTTTATATCCTGCTTTGTCATGATCAAGCGATCTTTATTAGAGTTTATATTCTCAGAAATCTGTAACCCTTTTTCGATTGTGCTAAGACTTTCTGCCAAGTTTATAATTGTCATTAGGTTTTCTTGTGGAATTAGGTCTGAAGTATCAGATTCATCAGTGATGCTTTGGTCGCACATGTCTGTGAGATAATCGATTGTCAGCTTCTCAAGATGAGAATCCAACAGCTTGTTAACATTATCTCCATTGACTTCCATATATAATTGCCTGGCAAGATCTACAACTTCTCCTATCACACCAGCAATATGATCAGTTTCAGACATTGTTTCCAACTTATTTTAAAAAAATATTGGACAAAGTTTTTTCCATATACCATTTAAAGTGTTTTGGGAAATTTCATTCCGAGATTTAAAAAGGGTAAAATCAAAAACTGTGTAGCTCCAAGTTCGCATAATTCGGGGTATTACTGTATTACCATACAGGGATAGACCAAACACTGTTGTTTTGCTGATAACTTGTAGATTTTTTTTTTCTCTCATTTTGCTTGATGTAATTTGCATTGACTGTGATTAAGACTTTTATTTATTTTAAGGATTAGTATTCAGGCAGTATCACATACAAAATTATTTCTGTAATAAATAAATAAAAATGTGAGAGGGAAATACATTAATTTTCTTTTGAATTTTTTGTAAAAAAATTAATTCAGCAAAAATTTAATGTAGCAGCTATAAAGGATGTGTATTAATTTGTCTCATCCTAATACTTGTAATCCTAACTTTAAATGCCTGCACTTGTAATCATGTTGATTTTTTTGTTTTATATTAGGATATACGAAATACTATTGGAAATATTCCAGTGCAGTGGTATAATGAATTCGACCATATAGGATATGATGTAGAAGGTAAGAAGATCATGAAACCAGCAACAAATGATGAAATAGATGAATTTCTTGATAAAATGGATAATCCTAATTATTGGTATGTTTATTTCTTTCTTGTTTAAGCAATCTTTTGTATTTTAATTATTGAAACATTTGTTACTGTCAGCTTTTATCTATAGTGCTGTTGAATTATTTTATTTTCTAGACAAGGAAACACAATTATCGATTTTGTAATCCCAAGGAATTTCAAAATGTAATTTGAAAAGAAACGACTCTGTAAATTTCTATAATCTTAAGTCAAGCAGCAATTTTATCAGTTGTGTTTGTGAACTTAAGATTAATAATTTTCAATTTTTAAGAGTTTTAATGCATTAAATATCAGTTTCTGTTTCATATTAACTGGATATTTAAGTTCACTAATGGCAAATAAGGAGACTTTATTGTTAAAATTATGCTGATTAATTTAGGAGCAAAAAAAAGTATTAGTTTAAAATTTTTTAGCCAAAAATTGAGGTATTTGTTAGAGTATTTAATCATGATTATGAGTCATTTGTCAATTTAGAATGTAATTAACTACTGCTGCTCTTCTTTTTCTGTCAGACTGAAAGTTCCTGTTTTCAAAAGACTTGTGGCTTCTTGAAATCCATAATTAAAATTGTAATTGGCAACTAGCTTCAAACTAATAATTCTAGCTCTTCATCAGGCTACAGAGCTTCAGATGGGATTAACTCTAAGGACAATTCACTAATGCTTTGTAAATAGTTCTAAATCATAACTGTTCCCTTTGTTCTAAAGAATTTCATAATACAGTAGAACCTTCCAAATCCGGAACCATTCAGGACACGGCTATTCTGGATTTGGGAATTTTCCAGATTTGAAAGGTTTTTAAATAACACTACAAAATTTTAGGAAAAAAAAAATAAACACACTGAAAAAAAACTTGTAAAATGGTTTAATTATTAAATAAACCTGAATACAGAATGTATAATTACACTATAATTTAAACATTTCAGCAAATAATATCTGTTGATTTAGTTTCGACTTATTAGAAATTATTTTTTCTCAAATACTATATACTGTCATAATTTCATGTTCCAAGGTAAAATTCCGCTGTTCTAAGCCTAATATTGTTTTATCTAATGATTTTATCTGGTCGTCCATTGACATTCTTTTGTTTTTGGGGCATTCTGAATCACTCAGAGAACCGACAATCGGCACATTTTCGTCGATGTCTAAAACTTCCTGTATGTCCGATTTATCCAAGTTAATGTTGGCTTTATTTGCACATTCCACCAATTTTGCTATTTCAGCTTCTTTCCCAGACACTTGAAAGCCTTCAAAATCTCTGCTGTCACTTCCTTGAAAGGAAATGCGTTTTTTTTTTTTACCGATTATTTTGGTAGCGACATCTATCGGTAAAATAGAAAAGTAAAATTGGTCATTTATTAAAATGTTCCAGATTTGGGGGTTTGTACTGTATATTGTTTGTTTATTATACATTTTGATCCTTCTGAGGAACTGTAATCATTAGTTTCAAACTAATTGTAAATTTGACTTTTAAAAATGCTTTTTAAAAATCTGTTTGTTTTTGTTTAGCACCCCCCATAAGTTTTACATTAGTAAGATTGTAATAATAGATCTAATTATTTTGTCAATTTTTAGGAGGACTGTTAAAAATAAAATGACTGGAGAAAAAGTTGTTCTTGATGATGAAGACTTAGCTATTATTCAAAGAATTCAATCTGGTAAATACCCCACTGGTGAAGATCAGTTTAAGGTAGATATTTATGCTTTGTTTTATTATCTATTATACATCTTGTATTGTAATCTTTCTGAATATATTTTTAGATTCCCAGTTTCTCTTATGTGTAAAATTATCTGTTATCATTGAATGTATGTTTTTAGGGTGTTGCTAATTTTTCTCAATGCTAATTATGCTGCCTAGGGCTTTAATGGAATGAATTTTTTTTATTCGTGTAGCCCTTTGAAGATTTATACAGTTGTGAAACAATGGAACATCCTGTTACTCATCATCCACCACACAAAAGAAGTTTTATTCCATCCAGAATTGAGAAAGAAAAGGTATTATATTCATGCATTCTTTACTCTTAAATAGTTTAAAATTTATTTGTTGAATAAATATATTTACAAGTGTGTATATATAAATACTCATAGCTCAAAGTTATTATTTATTTATTCCTACTTTTGAATAGTCACTAGTATTGATTAAAATTGTATGCGTTGTTTGTATTTTCTGTTTTGCTAATACAGCTTACATCTAAAAGAGATACATATAATTTTCTCTGTAAATAAGACAAATAGTAAAGAGTAAGGATGTCAGATTTTCCAATATGCAAATCAAATTTAATTTATGATATTTAACAAATTTACTTAAAATAAAATTCTGATTCGTAAACTTTGAAAACTGAATTGCATTTTTTAAATTTTGGCTCCCAAATTTTCTTTGGACCAACTTTATAATCTGTTAGTTATTTAAAAATTGTGAAATTACCTCTCATAGATATCTGCATAAAAAATATTTATTTCTGAAAATCACTTTATAATTTAACGGTACAAAATAAAATTTTAAACAATTGTGACTATTTGCCATTAGATTGAGTTTTTGCTTTCATCTTCTTTATAGGAACATTTTAATTTAAATTTCAATAAAATATTCCTGTAAATTTATTTAATATTATACATTTATTATTTTGTCATGCAATTTTGGCCATAATTATTCCTGTTTTCAAATAATAAATATAAAATTTTCAGTCAACCATCATTTAAAAATCCAATTGAAAATATTCAAATTGAAACTTTTTTTTTTTTCTTTTCTCTCAAACTTATTTGGAAAGTTTTTCTCATAAATACGATTCACTGAAGTTTTTAAATGTCAATGACAAGTTGCTGCTACATTTAAACATTCTTATTTTAAAAAGTTAGAACATTTCATATCCATTATTCAGGCTTGTAAAAAGTGTTCATTCTCCTTTTCTGAGATGTTAATTACATGTATAACTATATGCTGCTATATATGTGTAATTTATTAGCATTTCAAAAGTATTTAGTACCGTAATATCTCAAGTATAATACACACTTTTTTTACACATTTTAGTCCGCAAAAATGAGGATGTGTACTATTTAAAAAAAATGTAGTTTTAAACATTGAGAAAAGAACGTACAGCAGCAGTAAGACATTGTTGCAATATAGCTGTGTGTGCATCTGCACTCCGTGATTCATCCACCCGTTTACTATGCAGGTATTCCTTTTAAACAAACAGAACTCTCAGTTCGTATTGCACATGCGTTTGTTTAATAACAGCTCCCTTGAAATAGTGATAGTTCCCGGTTGTTGCAAGTGCAAAAAATTATTATTTTATTTATTTCCCTCAAATTGTCTTCAAGATGGTCCTATAATGCAGCAAAAAAATTATCAATTGTTAAGCATGAGATGGCAGTGAGAATGACATATTATGGGATGATGTGCAGTTGTCATTAAATGAAGATGATGATGGTGATATATATTATGACGGCATCAATACTCATGACTTGGACGCAACAACAATAGATGAGCTGTATTCTAGTGAAAGTGATAAGACTGATAATTTGACTGTATTGTTTGTTTTGAATTAAAATTTAAGTTTTTTTTTCCTACTCAATTTAATGTTTTCGTTTCTTTTTATTACAAATTTTATTTCTTGTAATAAATATTTGTGCAATTTTTAAATAAAATATTGAAAATCTATGTGTGCGTATTATAGTCGAATTTTAATTTTATCTGAAAATTTTGCGCAAAATCTAGCATGCATATTATAGTCGAGATTTTATGGTAATTAATTCCTTGTGCTTATTTTTCTAGGTTTCAAAGCTTGTTCATGCTATCAAAATGGGTTGGATTAATCCAAGACTTAAAAGAAGAAGAGAGATTTCTATATGCTGTGGAATGACAGTGATCCGGTAATACTTTTTTCTTTCTCTGTGATTGATATTCATTTATATTTATTCAAGAAAGAAAATTGATCCATAGAGTCATTTCAGAGAGTGGCTTTGTTTGCGCTTTCACTGGTGGATCTTTGGCCGAGACTCTAATTAATGTTGGAGCTGGTATAAACTTTGTTTTCCCAGACTGCAGCACAAAACAATGTAAATTTGGTGCAGGAAAAATTGCTTCAAATTACACCTGGGAACTCTTTGCCATCCAAGAGGCCTTAACCCTTTCAGGGGCAACAATCTCCACCATTTGCACGGTGTAAATTTTTTTCCCAAATTTTTTTAACCTAAAAAATCTTGAGAAATTTTCCAATTAAAGGTTGCAAAATGTTTTTACTTCTTTAAACTGATAACAGATGGCAGAACTGGCCATTTTTCTGCTCATTTAATTGGAATACATTGAATGCAAGTAAAAAGAAGACTAGATTTAGGAGTTCGCACTGTGCGAACAGCGCCCCTGAAAGGGTTAAATATCTCTATCAATCTGCAAAATACAGAACAGGCCGGTAGAATAATAATATTCAGTAACTCCAGGACTGCCCTTCAGGCAATTCTTCAGGGTCTCTCAAGACAAACATATAATATACATAATGCTCTGGACCAAATCAATCAACATAATAAACACTGCATCATGCAATGGAATCCGGCACACATTGGCATTGATGGTAATGAGGCTGCAGACGCCTTGGCTAAAGAAGCGAGACAACTAAATGAGGAGTCTCGTCACACTTTGTGACATTAACTCAGTTGCAAAGTCTAAATTCAGAAATAGAGTCGTTGAATTAAAATATCAGATCTGTGAACTAAACGGCAACAGAAAAATAACAAAAACCTTAACAAAACTGAGAACTTGGCACTTCAGAGGGATGAGAATTCGACAGGATGGAACCAGGACTTTACTAATTGCAGAAACTGCCCTGGCACTGAATTGGGAACTGATCATGTTCTCTCTTGCTCTGTAATAATGGCTGCAATGCAGCAAATTAGTGATTGTCCCCAAGAGGACCTTTATGTGGACAATTGCCTCCAGATAGCTGAGGCTATGTGACTGTCCATGGACGCGACAACCAACCAACTAAAGAAAATTTATGCATGTTTTATTCACATTCTGTAGTGTTTTCATGAATAAGAAACGTGTACAGAAAAAAAAAAATATAAGACTACTTTATGAAGAGTTAATTAAGGTATACATTCAATATGTAATGCAGTCTTTGGAGAAACTCAACAGAAAAATAACCGATAACTTAACAAGACTTAGAACTTGGCACTTCAGAGGGATGAGAATTAAACAGGATGGAACCAGGACTTATACTCATTACAGAAACTGCCCCGATACTGAACTGGGACCTGATCATGTTTTCTCTTGCCCTGTAATAATGGCTGCAATGCAGCAGATTAGTGATTGTCCCCAAGAGGACCTTTATGCGGACAATTGCTTCCAGATAGCTGAGGCTATGTGGACCGCCCACGGTTCCACCTAGCTTGACTGTCCATCGACACAACAACCAACCAAAGAAAATTGATACATGTTTTATTCACATTTTGTTGTGTTTTCATGAATAAGAGACATGCATTCAGAAAAAAATATTTAAGATTATTTTATGAAAAGTTAATTAAGGTATTGATATATTGAATATGTAATGCAGTCTCTAGAGAAACTAAAGTGTTTTAAATTTTATCAGTAACAAAGCAGACCTTTCTTTTCTAATATTAATAGATAAATGGCATTGTAAATTAAAGCCAATTATGTGTATAAATTTTGCAAAATATTCATACTATCATAAGGATTACTACTGCACTGTTATCAATTAGTTACTGCTGGTCATTGTTATCAGTTAGTCACTGTTATCAATTAGTCACTGGTGAACTACTGCACTGATATCAATTAGTCACTGATGTCAGTCACTGATGATTGTTAATTTCTGATTCATTTTTGGTCTTTTACGCATTGCAATAAATTTAATTTACTGGTGATAATTTCCAGTTCGCACATTGATTTATCAAAGTGATCGATTTACTTTGATAATCAGTTGAATTATAAAGTTTCATCAAAGGTGTTATTCTAATTATTCTGGGTATGTTTATTAAGATGGGGGGGAGGGGGGGGGCTGGGCTTTTCTCTGAGGTTCTTAATTTTTATTTTGTAATTTTATGAAGATTATTACATGCACTAACCGTAAATGAATATTCTTAGGGCTTTACTGGAAAATTTATAATGTAATTAATAGGAAAAGAGTCTTAAATTTACAAAAAAATATTAATGTAGCATTAAACATTGTATTGTCATGTACTTTTAAAATGTTTATAGATTTCTATGTTCTTTGTTTAAATATTCATTCTAAATTAATTTTATTTAGGCTGACAAGTCAAAGCATTTACAGCACTACATACCTGCTCCTAAGAGAAAATTACCAGGACACGAAGAGTCTAATAATCCCCCAGAAGAGTATCTATTTACTGAAGAAGAAGTAATTATTTGTATTGAGCATCTTTTTCTCTTTCATGGGATATTTTTTTTCTTATATATATATGTAAAACAGTTCCATAACTGACTGACTGACTGACAGATAATGCACAGACCAAACTGCTGGACCTAAAGAGCTGAAATTTTCTATGACAATTCTTCTCATAGTGTAGGGGTACGCTAAAAAAGATCTTTCAAAAATTCTTCTTAGATTTTTCAAAATTAAATTTTTAAGCTGTTATTGTAACATTCTTTAAAGTTTGCATTTAAAATAATAATTTGAGGGTTATAAAATTTATATCATGAGAAAGATCATAAAAAAAGTCGTTAGACATTCACCTTTTGTTATTCACTGTGAGTTACTGGTTACTCTATTATGGGAGCACCCTGTAGGTGAGCCAGCATTTCTCCCTATGAGGGGATGACACGAAAACGACCAAGCCTTATTCAGGATTTGAACCCAAGCCCATTGTGTGCAGCTCAGAATGCTAACCATTACACCATCTGGGTAGCTTATATTTAAGACTACTTTATGAAAAGTTAATTAAGATGTTGATATATGTGTGTTAAGGTGTTGTTCATATGTAACACAGTCTCTTGGAGAAACTCAATGTTTTAATTTTTATCAGTAACAGAGTAGACATTTCTTTTTTTTTTTTAATATTAATAGATAAATGGCATTAATGTAATGTAAATTAAAGCCAATTATGTGTATAAATTTTCTAAAATATTCATAGTATTGTGATGATTACTCCTGCACTGTTATCAATTTGTCAGTGATTATCACTGCTACCAGTTAGTCATTGAGGTCACTGTAATCAGTTACTCACTGACGATTGTTAATTTGAGTGTAGTACATCTTTGGTTGTTTATACATTGTCTTAAATTCAATTTACTAGTGATAATTTCTAATTTATGCATCAATTTACTTTGATAATCAGTTGAAATATAGAGTTTGATCAAAGGTGTTGTTCTAAGTATTCTGGGTATGTCTATTGAGAGGGGGGGGGGGGGACTTAGCTTTGTGAAGTCAGATTCTGACCCTAATGGTGTCCAATAGCAAGTGCTAAAACTAGAGCTGTACCCCTCTGACCCTGCAAGGGGCAGAGGAAAGAGAGAGAGAGAATGGGTAACTAACAGCTTCCTCTCCTTTCCCTTTAGCTCAGGAGTTCTCAACCTTTTTCCTGCATCGATCCCTTTTAAAAGAATGATTTTCTTCCCCTCTGACATTTTTCTCTATATTATACAGCATACAACGTAATTTACTATTAGCTTTATACATTTCGCCATAAAAACGGTTCTAATTCTAGTATCGACTTCATTTTTTATTAAGATTCCTTTCATTCCATTCTTTAAAACTAAGTCATTCTTTAAAACTAAGTCTGAGTTTTTTGAAGGTTTTAAAGTGATCTCCCCCCATTAAGGATCAGTGGATTTCCCCAGTCTGCCTAGTGTTGATACACAAATAAAAGCTGACGGCAGCATTCGACACATATACAAAAGCGTCATGACAATCGACATTAGATACATGGATACCCCGCCCTATTCAAATCTGTATTTATTAAAATGGATATTATTATCTAATAATTACATTCCTAAAAAATTAAATTTTAAAACAGAAAAATTTATCATTGACCCCCAATAGACCCCTAGAGTACTATAGACCCTTTTTAAACTTCCATCGACCCCCCATTGGGAATTCCTACTTTAGCTCTTGTGAGCTCAAAATGCTTTCTGATAAAATCTGATATAAATTACGGCTATAATTATCTTTTTTTTTTTTTTTTTTTTTTTTTTTTTTGTTATATATCTCTACATAATTTTAGCTTTACTCTGTATTGGCGTTGTTGTCTGGTGTAATGTGAATGATTTAATTGTATTCTCATTACAAAACAGATATGTTCCATAGCTGCTTTACTGATTAATAACTTGCTGCAGATATGAAAGCTTAATGTACTGAACTGCATATCGGTTTGGAGCAGTTTTCGTCTCTTTCATCTTATAACTTTTTTACATGTACATATACTGTTATTCTGATCTTAAAAATATGACTTCTCTGATTTTTTCATAACATAACTATAATTAGGGATACGTAATTTTCGTATTTACGAAATAGATGCGAATAAATGCAAAATTTGCCGATTTGAGCGAATAATTGTGAAAAAGAATTTTTTATTACTTTTTGGTGAAACTTGGTGATAAACGGCTTTTGCAGTGAAATTAGGTAATAATAGTAATAATTATTAACATAATTGCTTAACTAAGACCATCTGTGTTATTTAACTGAGAAATCTCACTCTCCTTCGGATTTGCTCCGAATTTCTCTTGGACAGTTTTTCCGTACCTGAGTGGAACCTAAAAATCTAATTGTAAAAGTTAACCATCAAGTTTTGTGAAACAATTTAGTAGATTTAAGAACGTCTCTTGAGCACCAAAGTCAAGGGTATTTCATCTAGTTACAATAGTCAACCTAGATACTCCTGTTGATGTTATACAGATTTTAATTTCAACGAAATGCTGCTACCTTTGCAAAGGCAGCTATACATAGCCTCTATAGTAGATGCTGAGATTTAGTATGTATAACATGGTAATTAATGACTGAAGGCAAGGACTTAAGGAACATAGTGGGGAGACTACAACAATGTTAACTTTTAACTAAGAATTTTGATACTTATTTATCCAAGTAAAATTGTAAATTTTTTTTTGATAAATGTGAAATTTTTAAATTTGTAATTTTTTTGCGAATAAAAGCAAAATTTCATATCTTGCACTTTTTTTGTTACGAAATTTACATATCCTTAATTATAGCATAAATTTTTTCACATGTTTATTAACCTTTACCTTACGTGGAAGGATAGCATGTATCCCAAGAATATGGGCCCAAGAATTTTATATATATATATATATATATATATATATATATATATATATATATATATATATATATAAAATATACATATATACATACATAACCCCCCTAATGTCCATTCTTAGAAAGGGAATATGAAATTTCCCATTCTAAACCGGGAATCGGAGAAATGGGCCCCATAAGTTAAAGGTTAAAACATTTGTGTTCATGTATAATCAAACTTTAATGGCCTCTAAGTATTTTGTTGCTTATTTAATATCAAAGTTATTTTGTAGTTTTTAAGCAATGAAACATTTAATTCAATTTAGGAGCAAAAATGGAAGGAGCAAGATCCTGAAGACAGGAAAATAGATTTCATTCCTAAAAAGTATCCAAGTTTAAGACTGGTGCCTGCATATTCAGAGTATATTCGAGAATGGTTCAATCGATGTTTGGATCTGTACTTGTGTTCAAGGCAGACGAAAATGCGGGTACGTTAATTTTGCTTCTCGTATAATCATAAATATATTTAGTATGAAAGTGTCTTTTGATGAAAATTAGCAGGGGTCTGACCGATTTTAAAATATCTTGTTATTATTTTTTTCCCTAGACCCTTAAAATGGCTTTATATTCATAAGCTCACTTCTACTTTTCCTCTTATTTAGGGCATCAAAGTTTGCTCAAAAAACCATAGGATAAAGCTGTTTTAAATATGCCAAAATTTAGCAAACTTGACTTTGATGATGCTTTCTATTTATTTTTAATTGTTCGTTTTAAAGTGAAACATATCTTCTGCTTTTTTTTTTTGTGTGTGTGTGTGTGTGTAGGTAGAAAAATAAATTAGTTTAATTGGAAAATTTCTTAGGATTTTCTTAGAATGAGAAAATTTCTTAGATTAGCTGTTATAAAGTACTTATTGTAAGATCAAACCTATGAAGAATTTTTAAAAAAATCTTGAATACTTTTTTTTTTTTTTTTTTTTTTTTTTTTTTTGAAGAAATTGTTAAAAAAAATTATTAGTTATAAAATATGGATATTTAACATGGTTAAAAATTTATTCTGTTTTAATGGCTAATTTTTAATTATTGAATATTGTTTGTTGTGTTGCCTTCCTTGTGTTTTTTCCTTCAATCTAGGGTTTAGATATAGAAATAATTATTGTAAGGTTGATAAAAATTGTTTTCAACATTAAAAGGAAGAGTGTATGTTATAGCTTCATAATTTTTACTTTCATTTCTCTCATTACATATAATAGAATTACTTCTATGCAGTAAATTTAGTTAGCATTTATCCTCTGCAGTTGTCACGCGAGTTTCATCGTTTCATCAATATTATTTCCCATATTGCATATAGACTTAGGATTTATCTGTGACTTGTTCTGGTTTTTATCTTATCATCTGAATTTCTCATTTGGACAAAGTCAAGTAGATTGACAACTGACATTTCTGTGGTAAATTCTTTGTGTGTGTATTTATATTTTATCATTCTAAAAGAAATTGCCAATGTAAAAATAAATGCAGTATCTAGTGCAAAATTTATGTAAATGTTTTTCCTTCAGGAGTTTTCTCTGCTTTGGAATCATATGTTATATAATTAATGTGTAATAATTGAAGAATATAATCCTCATGAAATGCAATGCAATTTAATATTCTTTTTCAGGTCAATGTTGATTCAAATGATCTTATTCCTAAACTGCCTGAACGAAACGATTTGCAGCCTTTCCCCTCTCTGCTGGCTATTGTAAGTACTTTATTATATACAAAACTGACTTTTCAATAAATCACGGCTAGTTTTTTTAATGCAGTGAAGCTAATATCTTTGAATATTTGTTCTCTAGGTATATACTGGTCATACTGACCTAATTCGTTGCATTTGTGTTGAACCTACAGGCCAATTCATGGCCTCTGGTAAGTAAACTTTAACTATTCTTTAGTTATTGCATCATTAAACAAGTGCACTTAAGCTACTGTAAGTGGGCCACTACATGGCCTCTGGTAAATACTCTTTAGTTATTGTGTCATTAAACAAATATACTTTAGTTATTGCATTATATTTTCATTTGTTGTTTATATGAGTTAAATGAATTTTTAAAGTATGAATAGTTAATAATAAAAGTATTTATTTTGATTTTTTTTTGGTCTCATTTGTGATTATTTTATTATTCATTAGAAATTCAACAACTGCTGTTATTTTTTCTATAATATTTCAGTAATTTATATCTAAAAATTTTTAATCCCCTTACTTTAAAAAAAAACCCAAAAAACCCTGAACACTCATATAAAGTTTTGGGGAGATGAGTAAGAGAATCAATATGTTGAATAGGAGTTAACCATATCGAACTGGACTCTTTAGTGCTAGATTTAAGTGAACTTTATTTTCTTGGTAGATTGTTAGACAAAAGAGTAATGTGTTGTTATTTATGAAATTATAAGTACTTACTTAAAAAAATAAAATCAATCCTGAACACTAATATAGGGTTTCAGAGAGATGAGTAAGAGAATCAATATGTTGAATAGGAGTTAACCATATAAAACTGGACTCTTTAGTGCTAGATTTAACTGAATTTTATTTTCTTCGTAATTGTTAGACAAAAGAGTAATATGCTGTTATTTATGAAATTATAAGTTAATATTTTAAAATTCTAATATATATATATATATATATATATATATATATATATCATAATTGTTCTTATATCATTTATGAATTTCTGTATTTGATAAAAATTGTTGATAAAGATACAATATTTTGATAAAAATTGTTTTTTCCAGGTAGTGATGATGAAACTATTAAAATTTGGGAAGTTCTTACTGGCAGGTGTTTAATTACCATTGATGTTGGAGGACCTGTAAAAAATTTAGCCTGGTGCCCAAATTTGTCTCTTAGTCTCCTCCTGGCTACCGTGTATGTATATTATGTTCTCATTCTATAAAATGAGTGGTCAGTTAATTTTGTTTAAAACTTTTTTACACTCACCAGAAATATGTATGAATGTTTTTGACAAATATACAGATTGCAGTAATTATAAGGCTTCTGTGTACTAACCCTATTGGATTTGATCACCTCAGTGTTAACCTATGGAGAAAATGTGTCCAAGGATTGCCAACTTGGATACGAAGATTTTTTTAATAAATTGTACTCCAGAATAGAGAAAAAAATTTTACAGCTTGGGACATTTTTCATTTTTAAAAAAAGTATTTTTTAATTAAAATTATTCGTGGGAAAGAATCTGCTCAGTGTTGCCGACTTGGATGGAAAGATTTTTTTTTTTTTTAAATTGTATTCCATAATGGAGAAAGAAATTTTACACCTTGAAACATTCATCAATTCCTTTGGTGGACAAAATTTATAAAATGGATCCTGTTGCAAGATGCAGAAAAGTTCATTCTGTCTGAAAATACCATTTTTATCAGCTTATCAGCATTTATTTAGCTGTAAATAGTATACAAATTTTCTCCATAGGTTAACATTTAGGTGAGTGAATCCAATAGGGTTAGTACACAGCAGCCTTAAGTACTGAGGAGAAACAGTTGAGGATGATAAATAAATTTCTGCTGTTAATTGATTTTGTATTTCAGTTAATAATCATTAGCAAGCAGTGACAAGAAAATATGTTAATCTATAAATTAGATATCTTATTCCAGTGATTTCCAACTGGTGGTACACATATGGTACATGTACCACTGGTGGTACTCAAGAGTATTTGAGGTGGTACAAAGAAGGGTTCAATAATAATAAATACAATGGCAATAATAATAAAAGAAAATATTTCATAGAACTACCAAATTTTTTGGAACCATAAGATGCATCTTAAATTTATGGGAGAATTCTTAGAAAAGAATATTTTATATTTTGTTCAGTATATAAAGATATTTTCAATTACTTACTTAATAAAGATAAAAATATATATAATAAATTGCTTATATACAAAAAAATATTTATTTTATTTAATGTTACCTTCAGACCATAAGATGTATCCCGATTTTAAGTCAACTTTTTTATTTAAAAAGGGGCATCTTATGGCTAAAACAATATGGTAATCAGCGACAGGTCGATGAAAGACTCTTTTAAGGAGAAAAGTCTTGTTTCTTTCTGGCTGTGTACAAGAAATGAGTATCCCGCTCTTTTTAGTCAAGCACTAAAATTTTTAACTCCATTTTTAACAATGTATTTATGTGAACGTGAGTTTTCAGAGCTAGTGTATGTGAAAAATAAGTACAGGAATAGACTGAAAGGGGGGAAAGGCTTAAGATTAAAGATAAGCACTATTCATCCTGACGTAGAAGCTCTAATAAGAAACAAGCATAAATAACAGCAGGTTTTTCATTAACCCCTTAATGATCACATAATTTTCGAGAAAATGGTAATAAAAGTGCTTATTTTTTCTGGGGATTCCATTTATTCCTTGATCTGCCACACCTAGTTTAAAAAAACCCATCCCCAATTACATTATAAATTGTCTGGTGCTGCCATCTGGTAAGTAAAATAAGAAATAAAAATTTTCAGGGTAAATGAAATGGATTGTTTTAATCTTTTTGATGCGTTACTTTTAAACACTCCAACCCGGAAATATCATAGGTACAAAGAATAGGATGCGAAACCTCAACCCGTAATTTTGATGGGAGTGAGAAGGAAGGGGGTTAAGCCTACTGATAAAGACAGTGTTGAGAAATTGTAATTGCTATTCGTTAATAAGATGCCCAGTGGCATAGTGGTTAAAAGCTTCAAGCTGCCACATCACAGGTCCAGGGTTCGATCCTGCGACTGGGCAAGGTCGACTCAGCCTTTCATCCCTTGAGTGGGTCGATAAATGAGGACCAAGCTTGCTTGGGAACTAAACTCTGGGGATCCCACGTCAGGTTGACCACCTGACTGAGACATATTCTGTATGGTACCCCAAGCCCACAGTCAAGAAAGCATAGATGGCTTTGCAGGCCTTGGTCCAAGTGGACTGTTTTGCTATGAGTTTATTTGTTAATAACAATTACATATATATATGGCTTTCTTTAGTTTTATGGAATTATTTTCTGTATTTTGTTTTATTTAATCTTAAAAACATTTTGTAAAGTTATTTATATATGTGTAGAATTTATTTGCCCCCCCCCCCTTAAGTGCTTTAGTGTATGGGTGCACTAGGAAAGATTTTTGAAAAGTTATTCTTAAATTTAAATTTTTAAGCTGTAACTGTTTTGAAGTTTGCCTTTAAAATAATAATCTGAGGGTTATAAAATTTCCATCACAAGAAAGATCATAAAAATTGCTTTAAAATGAAATCTTTTTTGAATCTTTACCTCCATTCTCTGATTTTTGATGAATTTTCAAAGATTAATTTTTAGAATTTAATTTATTAAATGCTGATCACATGGTTTCTTTTCTTTTTTTGATACTTTAATTTTGTATCACGTGCATAACAACGAAATAAATTGACAAAAAATTATTGAAATATGGTAGAAGATAAAATTAACCACTGGACTAATTGAGATGGAAGTTTTTAAAGAATTTAATTCAAATTAGCATGTTTTATGGATATTAAACATACAAATTAATTGCATACATTGACCATTGTATTTAATTTGAATATTTTTTTCTGCATTATTTTGTCTATAAAAATATCCATTACGATTCTTTTATAAATATATATACAGGGTGTCCATAATTAAAGTTCCACTTTCAAAAGGCTGTAAAATAAGAACCACTGGTCAGAATGACTTCAAATTTGACATGAATATACTGGAAGAAGGGGGACACGATTTGGCATAAAAAAAGAGTTCAAAAATGTATCAATAGATGGCACTGTAACATTTGGAATTTTTTTTTTTATTATGCCAAATTGTTTCCTCCTTCTTCCAGTATATTCAGTTCAAATTTGAAGTCATTCTGACCAGTGGTTCTTTTTTTGCAGCCTTTTGAAAGTGGGACTTTAATTATGGACACCCTGTATATATGTATATTTTATATTAATTGCATACATTGACCGTTGTATTTAATTAGAATGTATTCTGTAGCGAAGTACGGGTCTTCAGCTAGTATTAAATATATGTGGACTTCTGTATTGATTTACTAAAATAAAACTATTTTGGATATTATGGATTTTGTTTTTTTTATCCTTAAACTTTTTTTGAAAATTATGTGTGTCTTTTTGTATGTGTCCATAATAAAAAAAATAATAATTATTAATTTTTTTTTCCCAGGGATGATAAAGTTTATGTTATTAACACAAAAGTTGGGGATAGATTAGTAGTAAGCAACACTGATTTGCTCTTAAATACACTTCCAGAAGATCCTGACTGCAAATGTATAGTAGTCTTTTTTATGAACTGATTTTTATTATTTATGTTATTCTTCATTTGGCCATAAACATACTCAAAGATTTCAGCAATTTGTAGAGTAGAGCAAAAAATATCTACTATAAAATATCATGGCTCCATTAGTGATTTTAAAACCTTTATTTTATGAAAACTAGGTGGCACATGCGACCCTTTCACATGTATTTAAAATATGATAAATTATGCTAGTTTATGCATAATTCCTTTATTTATTTCTTTGGTCGGGTTTGGTTGGTGAAAATTTTTGTTTTTCTTTCACCTAATGTAATGTATTTTTTTTTCACATATATTTTTGTGAAAGGTTTGTTTTTAAACCAGGTGTGTTCAAAACATATAATTTAAATTTCCTAATAAATTAAACAATATTTATATATTATTCTGAAATGAGTGTAGCCAGAGTAATAATCTAGAAACCTTGCAAATCTGTATTTTATACTTTTAATATTTAAAGAGATTCCTACTTTCTATGAGACTCCTATATCTGAGGTTCTCTTAATGTATCTTTTTTTGAAGCTACTAACATTTGGAGGCCTCAAGTGTGTGTCCTTGTATCTTTGCAATGATCCATCACTGTATAAGAATAATAACAACTTAGGATTAGGAAAATATTTCAAATCCCTCAAAGTTTTTCAACCTAAAAAGTATTTATTTCTCAAATTTATTTGTAATCTGAAAGTCCAGACTGTTAATGAGACAGTAAAAGAAAATTGTCAAACACTCACCAGTTTCAAGCTACTGTGAAACTGACAATTCATATGTCTTTTGTTAGCTGAAAGAAACCTGCACAAGAATTATTTTAATCATTATTTTTAAAAAGGATTACTTTCCTCCATAACGGCCCTCCGGAAAGCAAAATTTCAGACTCTAAAACCGTCTGTCTATACCTCACGAGTTATAATTTTGTCAATGTGCCAAACCCAGTCTGTATCGCTTGGACAAGCAGTAAACAGCTAAACAGGAGATTACCAAAATTGTCAAAACTTTGCCATTCATATATGTATATATATACAGTGGAATATCGATTGATTGTTTTCCGAATTATCGTTTTCCCGTATGTGTCATTTATTTCACCCAGTCCTGACGATCATATTGCTTTGTTATGTTCCTGGATCTATCGTTTTCCCGCATTTTTCATTCAGTTCAGTGGGTCTCTTGTAAAACGATAGATAGAGATTCCACTTTACATATGTCATATATATAGATACATATATACATACAAAAGAGGTAAGCAATGATAAGTAATCCTACATTAATAACCCATTGTAGTTTTATTAGAAGAGACTACCTGAATTTTTTTTAAATTTAAATTTTATAACTCTTTACACATGCTGCATAAAAGTTCTTTATTTAAATGTTTTAATATACTCATGATGTCACTGGAAATTATTAATTGTTTTTATTTTGTATTGTATTTATAGTTCCTCTTTGCATGAATCAATTTTACATTCTGAGAAAATTATTTTTAATATTGTCACAAATCTAAGAATTTATTCTAAACTGTTTTTGATTTTCTTGGAATTTGCAATTGTATCATTGTTTGTTAAACAATTATTGAAGCCTAAGTAAAAATTACCCTGAAATTAATTGTGCCACTTTTCTACTTTAGCTGCCCTCTGGACTCTACCAAATGAAAGTCAAAAGAAATGTGGCATAAGGCTAGTAATAACACATTCTAAAACAGTGAAACAAGTTGTTTTTCATGCCAAAGGAGATTATTTTGCTTGCCTAGTATCTGATGTTGGTTATAAATCTATTGTTATTCATCAGCTGTCAAAATTTAGATCACAGGTAATGAATTTTTATGGTTTCATTTATATCTTAGTGTTTATACTTCTATTATCGAATGAAGATAACTGTTGCAATTTTCTTGTTACATTATAAATGTGCAGTGTTTTATACTGACCATAATTTAAAATGCCTTATAAGTCTTCTAAACAAACTACTTACTAAGGTTAATGCTGTTTTAATACACTACTGTAAGTAGTGTATTAAAACAGTATAATCTGCATATTGCAGCAAACTTTATACTAATTTTAAGCAATTGATAAATATAAAATAGTATCAATCAAGTAATTTTGATAATTATCCTGTACTAGCTGCATACCCATGCTTCATTATCGAATAAATTCAAATTAAATATAATGGTCAATTTTTGAAATTAATGCCAAAAGAAACAAAAAAATATATATATATAAAAAAATCGAAACGGATATTTTTACAGACAAAATAATGTAGAAGGGAATATTCAAATTAAATACAATGATCAGTGTATGCAATTAATTTGTATGTTTAATATCCATAAAACATACTACTTTGAATTAAATTCTTAAAAAACTTTGATCATGATTAGTCTAGTGATTAAATTTTATCTTTAACCGTATTTAATTTTTTTTTGTCAGTTTATTTTGTTGTTACGCACATGACGCAAAATTAATTTAAAGTATCACAAAAAGAAAAGAAAAACACATGATCAGCATTTAATAAATTAAATTCTAAAAATTAATCTTTAAAAATTCACCAAAAATCAGAAAATAGAAGTTAAGATTCGAAAAAGACTTCATTTTAAAGGAATTTTTATTATCTTTCTTGTGATATAAATTTTATAACCTTCAGATTATTGTTTTAAATACAAACTTAAAGAATGTTATAAGAGCAGCTTAAAAATTGAATTTTAAAAAATCTAAGAAGAATTTTAAAAAAATCTTTCTTAGTGCACCCCTATGCTATATGAAGAATCACTATGCAAAATTTCAGCCCTTTAGGTCCAGCGGTTTGGTCTGTGCGTTATATGTCAGTCAGTCAGCTATGGAACTGTTTTATATATATAGATTATAAAATTTGTCACTACATTTGTTTATTGCTTTTTTTAAGAGATAATTTGTAAAATTTGTATTAACATTACACTAAGTACTAATAATTTAGCATTAGTGTTTTGTTGTGTAAATGTTAAAGGAATTGTAAGCTATGGTTTAAAACCAGAAATTTTATTTTAATACCTAAAAAAATTCCCTTTTTTTTTCAGGTACCTTTTAAAAAATTGATAGGAGGCATCCAAAAGATTTCATTCCATCCGCTTAGACCCCTTTTCTTTGTTGCCACTCAGAAGCACGTTAGAGTATTCAACCTCTTAAAACAAGAAATGATGAAAGTTATCACTGGCAACTGTCAATGGATCTCTTGTATGGCTGTTCATCCTCAAGGTTTGTTTACATTTATTACTTTTGCATAGAATAATTTTTTGTGTTATTTGTTCCTGATGAGAATGTACAGTATGATTATAATGTGTTTATAAGTTCATATTAATTAGATAGTTAGCTTTGGCCCATCTAAATATGGTACAAACTTGCAGTGGCAGCTCCAGTTCAGAGATTTGGAGGCGGGGAATGTCGGCCCTTAGGGTTTATATATGAACATATGTGTGTGTGTGTGTGTGTAAGTAAGTAGAATCTTTTTAGAGAATGGAGAATAGCTAAAATAATTTAAAGAGGGCTTCAGGCAGATCTAAATTTAAGGTGTCGGAATGCCACTGTGCAAAACGTGCAACAGAATCAAAAGGGGAAAAAATCCACGAGGAGCTAAAAATAGAATCAGACTCAATTGATACCAAAGCCCCGTCTTAGCTTCATCTTTGGTGCAACATCCTAAAAATATTCTAGAAAATTTCTGGGTAGTTGAACAGCAAAAAACAAAGAGTAAGTTAAGTAAACCAGGAATTAGATTCATTGATAATAGATGTGTGGCGAGACGCTCCGCGATATGGAATTGGCAAGCATTAGAATTTCTGTTAAAGTGGAGGAGTGGTTTTGTGAAGTTGAACAAATAAAAGAAATTAAGTAAATTAATGGAATCGACCTTGCCCAGTCGCAGGGTTGAACCCTGAACCTGTGGGATGGCAGCTTGACGCTTTTAACCACTACACCACCAGGCTTCACATATATATATATATATACACACACACACACACACATATACACATACACACACATACATACACACACACGCGCACACACACAGTGGAACCTCGATTGATCGTTCCCCGAATCATTGTTTTCCCGTATGTGTCATGTGTCGTTTTTTCCCCCCAGTCCCGACTATCATATTTCTTTGTTATGTTCCCGCATTTGACATTCAGTTCAGTCGGTCCCTTGAAAAACGATAGATCGAGATTCCACTATATATATATATATATATAAGAAATAAACATCCTCTCATTTTAAATTTAAACTCATTTAGTTTTAGGTCTAGGATTATATTATTTTAGGCTATGAAAAAAAAATTTGCCGGTTATTTTTATTTTATTTTATTTGTTTATTTATATATATTTTTTTTTTTTTTTTGGGGGGGGGGGGGGGCCTGGAGTCGCCATTGCAAACTTGTGTTAGTGGTTTTATGTGTACATGCAGTCAAACTTGTTTTTGTGCAGTAGATGGGGACTGCACGAGAAAAAAAAAATAATTCAGAAACTTCATAGATAGCTTTAGTAAATAATTTTTCACAACGTATTAAAGAAAAATCTTTTTTATGCAGTGGAGAGGGACTGCATAAAAAAAGTCTCAGTTAGAAAATATGTCAAAGCTTTTCAAAATAGCAAGAAAGTGCTTTCCAAACAAAATAAATAATTAAATTAAACATGGAAACATTTTAAAAAAATTTAATTTCTCATTTTAAACATGGAGAAATTTTCAATATGTACATAATTCAATACTACTTGTTGTAGTCCAAAGCATGCATAGTCATGTGATGTACTAGTTCGTAATCGCTTTTGTGACTTGAAGATTTATTTTTTGTTACTATGTAGTCGGTCATACATTTTTGCAGTAATGGTCATTTGATCAGCTGCTTGTAAACATCTCTGTAGCCAGATATATACGATCGAAGCTCTTTCTGGAATTTCAAATATAGAATTTCAGTTTTTTTCAATACATATTCATATACTGCATAAATAAAGACTGCACAAAAATTGGTTTGACTGTATTCTATATATATATTTTTTAAATTATGAAATTTGTCTCTACATTTGTTTATTATTTCTTTTTAGGAGATAATTTATTGTTGGGTAGCTATGACTGCAAGCTTAGTTGGATTGATCTTGAACTGTCATCTAAACCTTACAAAACTCTTAAGTACATTATCTTTTATTTTTCGTCATGTATAGAATTTTTAAAAAGTATTATTTCATGAATAAACCTCTTTTTTATTCTTCCTATATTTGATATCGATTAAAATATCATATGGGAAACTCTAAATTAAGCTGTATTTCTCAATGTTGATTAAATTTACAGTACTTCATGCCATTGTTATAACTGCATTGTTCTTTTTTTTTATCATATAAAGAAATAAATCTCATTTACCACACCAAAGATATTAATTTTTGATATTTTTTTTTCATTTGTTGCCACTACAAAAATGTCATCAATATGCCATTGTTGTAACAGCATTAATGCAGTTATAATAATGCCATGAAGTAATATACAGTACTTCATGCTGTTATTGTAACTGCAGTGCTCTTTTTTAATGAATAAAGAATTCTAATCTATATATGATAATCTATATTAATTCTAATCTATATATGTTATAGATTAGAATATCATACAGGAAACTCTAAATCAAGCTTTGTTTCTTAATGTTGATTAAATTTACAGTACTTCATTGCATTGTTGTAACTGCATTGTTCTTGTTTTATCATATAAAGAAATAAATCTCATTTACCTTACCTAAGATATAAAATATCATTTATCAGATTTTTAATGGCAACATTGTTGTGCTGTAATGACAACAATTCATCATCTGTTGCCATTTCAAAAATGCATAAACATGACATTGTTGTAACAGCATTAATGCAGTTATAATAATGCCATGAAGTAATCTACAGTACTTCATGCTATTGTTGTAACTGCAGTGCTCTTTTTTATTGTATAAAGAAATAAATCTCATTATACTTCATAAATGATATAAAATATCAGATTTTTAATGGCAACAATGCATCAGTTGTTGCCATTACAAAAATGCCATCAACATGCTATTCATTGCATTGTTGTAACATCATTGATGCAGTTATAATAATGCAATGAAGTAATTTACAGTACTTCACAACATTGTGGTAACTGCAGTGTTCTTTTTTATTGTAAAATGTATACTTTTTTTTTTTTTTTTTTTTTTTTTTTTTTTTTTGGTGTGTGTGTAAAATGTATGCAGTGTTTTCTCTCTCTCTCTTTTTTTTTTAAATGAGATTTATAAAATAAAGAAAATAAATCTCATTTTTGATGTATATATTGTTACGTCTTGGCCCTTTTCGGGGGGGAAAAGGGGCCACCCAACCAAAAGCCCATCCATTTACGAATTCTTCCCGATTCCAAGAAACCATCGTGGGTCGTTCCTGCAACGCCCCACCCCCACCCCGGGCCAGCTGGCTGAAAGACGGAGAGAGTTTTTGGGAAGCAAGGAGAGAAGGTGGCTGTATATTGAGCCTCGAATACGGTGCGGGAATGCGCCGTTGCGGACCGAGTGCCTGAAAAAATTCCTCTCTCGGCTCCCGATTTTACGAGTGGACAGATACATCTCTGTTGAGAGACTTGTAAACGATATTGTGGTTCCTATAGAACCTCTCATATGCAGAGGAGCCTAGACTCTCTGTTTTGTACATAGTGTACAGTTTTTTATTTAATACAAGCTCTGTGTAATATAATTAATAGTCTCTCGTGTGTCTTCTTTTTCCACCGAGGACGTTACAATATACATATATTTTTTTTAAGACGTGAGTACCATATACTTAGTAAATATGTATATTATTTTGCAAATCTATTCAATTGTTTAGAATGAGGTGTATATATATTTGTATTACTATTGTATTTTAATGAATTTTAACACCACAGGATACATAAGAAGGCAATTAGAGCAGTATCATATCATCCGAGGTATCCACTCTTTGCATCTGCATCTGATGATGGATCTGTCATTGTATGCCATGGAATGGTGTATACGTAAGTACCTTCATATTCTTTTTTGTATTCCCTAAGCCTCTTTTTCTCTAATAATAGAATACTCTAAATAAACCTACTGTTATAGGAAATATTTACACCAAAACAGGAAAAGAAAACCTTAAGTAATTCACCATAATTAATTGTAAAATAGGCTCAAATCAAATTGAACCCATTTTACTGTTAGTTTTAGTGAATTATTTAGGGCTTTTTTTTTCTCCCCCATAGACTCTCAAGCATGTATTGAGACACACAGCAACTATTTTTTGTGTCTCCCCCCCCCATCGGTATCCATTTAGGTATCGATATGCAACTTATTTCTCTTACCACCGACCTATTCTGCATGGGGTTAGCACTTATACTTCTTTTTGTATGTAGGAATTTTATTTAAAAAAAAAAAAGGTAAGCATCAATAAGTAGTTCTATATTAATAACCTGCGGTAGTTTCGTTAGAAGAAACTATCTGAAATTTTTTATATTAAAAATCTTAAGAAAGCAATTAAATATCTTAAAAACATGACATAAATGTGTTGCATCAACTAAATAAGATTCTGATATTTAGATGTTTCCTTTCATCTAGAAGATTATAAGTGTATAATTGTCTGTTTCCATTACTATGGTATAATTCCATGGTATTACTAAAATGTACATAAATTTACTGTAATATTTCACATTACAGTAAATCTGTTACACCTTTTTATATAACATCTCCATTTAAAAAAAAAATTTCATATGTCTTTGTTCAAATGTTATTTATTTATTTTTCCGAACGTGGAGGCACTTGTCGCTAGACATTCACCTATAAACTGCGAGACTGCTGGCCATTCATTTAAGGGGGCGCCATATAGGTGGCCAGTACTATCCCCTACAAGCCAATCCCATAATTTAGAACCGAGTCAAGTGACGAAACCGGTACATTTGGCCCCACACTTCCAGATGTAATTTGAGAACTTGGAGGACATTGCAGTCATGATAGATTTTTCGTGCACCAGCTGCCATTAGTGTACATTGCGATGCATTTGTCAGAGACGGGCATCAAACCAGTGACATAAATGTTATAAATAACTTTTATGTTTTTTATAACATAAGCTGCATAACATAATAATTCTGCATCTTTCTTACACACACAGTTCATTTATGAACTGTGCGTAAGAAAGATGCAGAATTATATTAATGATAAAATTCTCACATGCTCATTTTATCAAGAATTGATTTCTATTAATTTATACATCTTAGTCATTTTTTTAAAGAAATTTTTCCCTTTCATATCACATTTCAAAATAATAATAATGTTCTTACTTTCTATTTGCAGAGATCTACTTCAAAATCCATTTATTGTACCACTGAAGAACCTAAAAAATCATGGAATGTGTTTGGACGTATGTTTCCATCCAAAAAGGCCTTGGATATTTACCTCATCAGATAAAACTATTAGATTGTATTCATAACAATATGTGCAATATGTAAATAAAATTTGTTTTATTCATGATTGTCATCTTTTCATTCAGCTGTTTCTAAGGGAAAATATATATTCCCATTTAACTTTTTTTTTCTTATGAATAGTTGCTTAGAATAGCATTTTATGTACAAATCAATTCTCAGTATCATAGAAGCTATATTAATAACAATTTTTTATTTTCAAGTACTTAGCATGCTAGAAAGTCTTAGAAACAGTAAATATTTAGGGAAATTCTAAAATTCTGTTCATAAGAATTTCATTTTTTCTATCTTTCTTGAACAAACACTTTTAAAGAAACTACAAACAAAATTAATGATTTTTCTTTTTATTTAGATTTTAGAAATGAATCTCAAATCCCTAACTTGCAAGTCACTATAATTCATCTTGTTTGAAATCTTATTGTCATCACAGTTGCCAGTTAGTGTTTCCAAAATATTTTTTACTCCGATTGTTTTTCTCATTTCTTAAGCATTTAACCCTCTGACTGTGCAATTTTTGGACCAAAACTGCTGCAAGAATTGTGTATTTTTTTGTATTACATATTGGAAATCTATATATTTGAGGATTCAGATATACATTGTTTTCTGTAAAAGAGTTTATATATATATATATATATATAGAGAGAGAGAGAGAGAGAGATTTAGACCATGAGAAATGATATTTTCAGAAAAATCAATTTCAGACATCACATAAGAATCAATTTTCGAAAATAAATTTCAAATAATTTGCAGTTACATTCCTATTTACTACCTCTAATATAAAAGTAAAATTTATCTACTAAAGAAAATATACTTTACTAATACAAATTACCCTAAAAATTAAGTTTAGTCTGATAAATCTCAAACCATGTTTCAAGGTAAGTCCAACGTCACATTCTTTGCACCAAATTTGCAGAGAGGTTAATTCCCAATACACGGTGTCCGATGTATTTCACTGTGTTGGAACTGCCATCTTTGTGACGATTAATCTCTGGAATAAATCATTTGATTGTTCTGAAATTTTAAGTTCTTTTCCCCCCTGTGAATGTTCTTCACATTCACCAATTTTTGTTGCAATTGGACAACTCCTTGGTACGTCTATTATTACAATTATGACAAGAATTTTTTTTAAATGAATTAAAAAAATTATATTTTAAATGAATAAAAAAAATTATATTAGGCTTTATCATATAAAATTAATGGAATTGTATTGAACTATAACAGGAAATTTTTTTATTAACTGCTTATTTTACACAAAAATACCAAAATAAAAATTACTGAATGAAAAAAAATTAGTGTCAATAAATTTTATAATGTAGCCTGTTCATATTTTTTTTTAGTAACAGCACATTTTCAATATTTAATTACAGAAACATAAGATAAACTCTTGAAGAAAACCAATAACTGAGCATATATTTAGATATTAATTTCAAAAGATATAATAAGTAATAATCATAATGTAGATTTAGGTATTTTAGATCTGTATCAGCTTAAGATTATAGCAACATATTCCATTCTTTTTTATTCAATAATAGGTTCCTAGAGAATCTCACCAGAATTCCAGATTTTTTGAAAATATAAATCTATCATTTCCAAAGGACATATTAAAATTTACATTTTAAACTCATAATAATACACCCTTCTTTAAAATCCATGAGTACATAGCAGCCATGTACTGAGTTTTCAGCCTTATTTTAGGCTTCTCAGCATGGCACTGAAGATAAAAGTATACTAAAATACTTATAAAACCCAGAAAATTAATGAAATTAATTTAGCAGCAATCCCTGACAGCAAAGGAGTAACTGCATGGATTTATAATAGTGATCATTATAAAATCATGCAGTTACTCCTTTATGTCAACAGTAGATGATTAAGGACAAGCAATTTAGCATGTATATACTTTTCATTATTTGTTTGGGCCTTCAAATGAAAATAATATTTACTCTTTTAACACAACTGCAATGTTTCAAACACAATGAATTTAAGAACCTTTTTTTTAAATATGATGCAAAGAAAAAATTCACACATGCATGAGAATCTGATCTGAACTATTAAGTTTATTTCAATGACATACCTTGGTATTTAATATGGCATATAGATAAGCCGTTTTTCCATATTTATGTCTTTAATTTTGTTTCATGGCAAGTGTCCTATATTTAAAGCTTTTGGAAAACAACTGGTTATACCCAATAACCCTGGAATTTGTATACAAATAGTTTTATATGTCACTAATTAATAACTCAATATAAATATAGATAAATAATTGAACTATACATAAATACATATAAATTAATATACTCTGAATCTGAGCTTTTCTTTATTTACTCAGATAAAAATTAATCTAATAAATATACAAATTTCCCAAGTACTGAGATCTAAAGAAAACAGACTACATTTTACTATTGTTGACAGAAAAAAGCATTATAAATTACACTTTATATTTTGGCTATAATTTTTCTTATAATCTATCAAATGAAGCAAAAGACTTAGTTGAACAGTTCATAAGTTGAAAATATCAGCTGTCCTTTAAATCGGGAGCAATATATGGCTAACTAAAAAGGATTTAACAAACACAACCCACATTTGGCAATTTATCGCCACTTTGGCAAAAATCTTAAAAGATACCGCCAAAACATTAAAGCGGCTGCGGCACCGTATATTGGGAATGAGATTTGAATTTTGTTATGTTTTACTCTACTATGAAACAAATATAAAATAAATACAAAGTTCTAATTTAAATAGCTCTCAATTACAACAGTCTATTAGTACATGCAAGTCAAATGTTGCAGTAATTGAATTGGCCAACTACACACTATGTGAAATGTCTGTAAAAAAAATACATAAAGTTTGACAAATCCCCAGTTTAAAAAATAAAACTTTTATTTTTTAAATATGAACTAGAAGTGCCAGTGTTTTGGCTACATGCTAATTTTGTGCCCTGCAATTAAAAAATAAATAAATCTACCAAAAAATCTAAAACAGGCTATGCAGATCTATGTTTTCATACTATTTAGATTAGAAAAAACCTGATCATACCAGATTCCCCTAATTAATACAGATGCATAAATTACAGAACCCTACTGTAAATCCTTCTAAGTTTAGGAATTTTTTTGAAGATAATCAGCATTTAGCTGATTATCTTCAAAAAGATAATCAGCTAATTATCTTTAAAGATAATTCAAACGGCAAAATGATCAGATAATCTCCATTTTTGTACAAAATAAGATAATACTGTTTTCTGCAAGTGGATCACCCCAATAAATTTCGAGAAGCCTTGTTAACGAATTTCGCTCTTATAAATTTTCTATGCAAAAACAGATGTGTCCCAGCATTTCCAAAGTTAAGCATTAAATGATTGTTTTAAAAGATGAAATTAAATATGCAAATGTTTATGAAGCATTGGAACCTGGTATCTGGTTTCAGCTACAGATTAGACAGGTAGTAAATCAAGATAAACATTAAAATATTTACACCCTAGAAAGGAAAGGCAACAAGTGTGTGCCAGCCTTTCTCGAACCATCATCCTCTCTAGCGTCTAGAGCAGTGATTCTCAACCTTTTTAAAGCAGCCACCCCCCTAAGGGGCATAAAATTTTTCAATGCCCCCCTTTGGGAAAATCCTGTAATTTAGAGTATGGGGAAGGGGGGTTACAGAATTATAAAAGGCAAAATTTTCAAGTAATTTTTTTCAGTAGATTTACACACCAAGTTTGTTTGATTTAACTCGATAATTTTGCCCTAGAAGGCAATTGCATTCCTTTTATTAAAATTAAAGTGAGTAATGCAAAAAATGTTTAAATGCTCTTTTATGTTTAAAAATTATTTATTCTTAATTAAATAATTAAAAAAGAACAGCAAAAAAAATTGTACTAAAAGAGTAATAGCAATGAAAGAATCAAGTACGTCAGTGGGATGGTTGTGCTTGGTGGTTCAAAGCCAGTTTCTGAACGTTCGCTTCAATATTTTTAGAGAGATGAAGGTGCAAGTCCCCTCTTTCCACGATTTAGAGTCAACTTCTCTTTTTTGTAATTAGATCAGTCATGGCACTGAATCCTCGCTCGACAAGGTAGGAGGAAGGGAAGGCAATAAAAAACTTTTTGACGATAGTCCACAGTCCTGGGTAGAAGCGACTTATGTTACTTTGAAGCCAAAATTCTGCAAGACGATCACCATTCTGGAAGCAGGCTTTCAAAGTTTCATTAGTTGAAAGTTCGATCAATTCCTCTTGAATCTGAATCTCTGCTGTCTCAATATTCATAAAAGGGTTCATGACCCATTGAGGAACTTGCAGGTACAAAATATCCTCAAAACGCTCAGCAAAGTCCTTGTGCAAAGACTCAAGGTGTTGACCGTAAACTTGTGTTTCATCGAACAGAATTTCACTGCTCTTATGCAGATCCGACAAGATTGGAAACTGGCTGATCTCGTTGCGACTAAAATTCTGCTTCCACAAAGTGAGTTTTTTTTTTAGGAAGGCAGAAATAACAGATTTTGTTGTGATCAAATTGAGCTCTTCGCCTTGAAACTGCAAATTAATTCCATTGAATTTTGCGAATAAATCGGTCATGTAAGCAACATCAATCTTAAATTGTAGCAATCTATCTTACTGAGCTACATCTTTCTCTTCGAGGAACTTAATTACAGAGTCGAAAAGATTTCAGAACCTTTTGAGGCAGGCGCCTTTGGAGAGCCAGCGAACCTCGGTGTGTAGAAGCAAGTGATTAAATTCTTCATCGTTGTCCTTACACAGCTGTCCGAATAATTGATCGTTAAGAGCATTACTGCAAATTTTGTTCACAGCAGAGATGACATATTGTAATAACTGATGCAAACGGTCGCTGAGGTTTTTTGCAACTAAATGCTGTCTATGAATCACACAGTGAACAGCTAAAATACATGGTACATCTTTCTAAAAAAGGGCAATGAACCCACGATGACAACCCACCATTGCAGGAGCTCCATCGCTGGCAACAGACATAATGTTCGCAAGAGGAATATTTTTCTCTTTAAAATAATATTTTGACATTATTAAAAATAGATTCTGTTAGGGAAAAATCCCGATTAGCTTTCCTCTTCTTCCCCTAACCTTCCAGCCACGTAGAAAGAGCGATGTATTTACATCATTTCCCACCTCCACAGCAATGTGTAAGCATCGTCAGACGCCAGTTACGTCATGCCAGCCTAACGACGTCATTCACCCAACGATGACGCCATACCATCAGTTAAGAATGACGTCAACGCACATCACGTAAAATTAGCATAATTAACTTTGCTATTCTCCTGCCACAAGGGAGCGCGGCGGTCGACGCCGGTATAAATACCCAGCCCGATCACTTAGACGTTGTATTAGACGGTGTGGGTGAGTGATAGTTGCTGGGAAGCGATGAGATGATCTAGCACGACTCAGCGCAGCTCGGTTTTGAAAGCCAGGCTCTACCGAGAACCCGTATTAGGAGGCGGCGACCAACTTGCCAGCAGTGCACTGATGCTCTAGTCGTCTCGGCCTTGCATGCCCGCAGGTAGCCACGGGATGGTTTTTGTGCCAGGAAGGCGCTATCTACTTTAAGTATTTTTTACGATGGTAAAACTTTGCCTCGACCAACTGTGAGTTAACTTTTTTACTTTTTTTCTACACCTCGGTAAGAATACCACAAAGCCAACTTTTTAGAATAACACTACGAGCTGTGTAGTGCGTCTGTGAACAAGACACTTTAATGTCGTTTTTCTAAATAAATGTATTTTTTATTTTACCTAGACCTTCGTACGTCTTTTTAACATCTTGCATATCACACCACAAGCTAGCTAGCGTTGCTCTGGCTATATCTAAAGATTAAGAGTCCAACCTTCCCTGCTAGCCAGTACGACTCTGCACTCTTAGCTATCAGTAAAGTTTGGGGCATTCCTGCCCCCAAATCTTAACTAATTTTGGTTGGGAGAGCCGCCAGGTTCTAGCGGCTCAATTCCGTAACATTTTGGTTATGGGCCGCAGGCCCTAGAGTTAATTTGTAAACAACTACTTTTTTACTTGAGGGTGACTTTGATCTAAAATAGCAGAGCACAACGCGAAAGCTTGGTGATATGTGAGAGGATAAGCGTCGAAGGTATAAACAAAAGGTAAAGGCCCTGAATTTATGAAATTCTATATTTGGGGGGGGGGGGCTATTTGTATATATATATAATATTTAGTGTTTTACATACTGTCTTGCATTTTTTTATATGCTTATATATATATATATATTTACATATTGTACCTGTAACTTAAAACATGGCCTCTTTACAACCCCATATGGCTATAGACAAATTGACCGAGGAAAATTTCCATACCTGGGTAGCAGATATTAAATTTGTACTAATATCTCTTAATGCGTGGGACATTGTGAATAACCGCGAAACTAAACCGATAGCAAGTGCGGAAAATTTAGCTGAGGTAAGGGACTTTGAAAGAAGAACCCGACTCGCTTTATCTACAATCTTTTTAAACCTATCCCCTGCTTTTAAGTCGGTCGTGGAACATTGTACCACCCTCCAGGACACATGGTCAACCCTAAATAGGCATTTTCAGCCTGACAGTCGTAGCCGGCATATGCAGTTATTTACCGAACTGGTTAATTGTAAGCCCTACGCTAGCGAGAAAATTAACATGTTTGCGGCACGAATCCGCAAGTTAAACGAAAGCCTAAAGGGAATAAATCAAGAAATAAACGAGACTTACCTCTGTTTCCAGCTAATCCGGTACTTACCATCGGAGTTTGATCACTTAGTGCAAACTATACTTCGTTGGAAAGATGCGGAATTTAAATTTGAAGCCATTCTAACTGAACTAGTCGCCGAAGAAACCCGAATTAGCGTACAGAAACAAGATAAGCTTGAAAACGCTACTTGCGAAACGCAGAACACCTTTTCGGGTCGGCATAATTCTCGAAGTTGGAATAAAGCCAATTTCCGACCGAAAACTCCATCGAGAAGCCCTTCTCCCAACAAACAAGTCCATTTTGGGAAATACCCAAGTGGGAAATCACCGGGGCGTAGAAAATCTAAACGCTCGTTCCGGCGAAACTCACCAAATAATGAAAAACCCCAGAGCCATTATACTGTAGAAGCCCTATTTACATCTCAGAGTAATCCAGGTGACTGGGTCGTCGACTCTGCGGCAACCCATCATTTTTGTAAGGATAAATTCCTATTTGATGGACCCCTTCAGGATGTAAATGATAGGAGCCTAGCAGTTGCTACTAGGGGAAAGCCTATCCCTATCAAACAAAGAGGGCCAGTCGACCTACTTTGTAAGGGCGAGAAACGCGCCATTACGCTTATGCGTGCATTGTATGTACCATCTTTAAGGCGCAATATAGTTTCATTAACTTTACTTGACGAAGATGGATTTACTTTTGAAGGGGGAAATGGACAACTCCACGTTTACGATAAAGATGGAAAAGGTTATTTCACAGCTCGCAAACAGGGGGGAATTTTTTATGCAAAACAACAGCTAACCCCAGAACAAGCTGCGAGAAAGAAAGCTTACCAACACGAGAAAGAAACTCAATCGAAGAAAGGTAAGGCTTATGAAACTACAGCTAAAAAGAAACGAAATACCCTAAACAAAAGTAATCAAAAACCTGCCAGTGCATTGAGCAGATGGCACCGCAGAATGGGCCATATGAACCCTGAACTAATCAGCCAGTCTTTTACAAATAAAAGTGTCAGGGGTGCTCAGGAGGTAAAATCATCCAAACTTTTTTGCGAGGATTGCAGGTTAAATAAAGCCAAACGGGTGACATTTAAACCAATCGGCCAAACTAGGTCATCAAAACCACTAGAACTTTTACATCTAGATTTGTGGGGACCTGCTTCAACGACGGGATATGCAGGAGAGAGGTATTTTTTGAGTATCACCGATGATCACTCAAGGAAAATCGCCCTGTATCCGATTAAAGATAAGACAGCTACTTTTCCCACCTTTTTAAATCATCTGAAACGCGCCGAAAGATTCCTTTCAACTAAGCTCAAAGCTATCAGAACTGACAATGGTAAGGAGTTTGACAACTCACAATTCCAAGAGTATTGCCGTACGAATGGTGTGGCCCACGAATTTACAGATATTTATTCGCCTGAAATGAATGGAGTAGCAGAGAGGTTGAACCAGACAATAGGGAATACCCTCCGCACGATCCTAAATTCAAGTAAGGTTCCAGTAAAATTTTGGCCAGAAGCCGTCCGCTATGCGGCCTACAATTGGAATAGAGTGTGCCGTAGAAACCAGACGAAAACACCGTTTGAGAAATACGGAAAGTTCAAACCCTCCATTAGTCACCTTAAACCATTCGGGTCAGTTTGTTTTGTGGGTGTGCCGAAGCAACACCGAACCAAATTTGATCCCAGAGCTAATAAGGGAGTTCTTGTAGGCTACGCATGTAGGATTAAAGGGTACAGAGTATTGTTCCCAGAAACTGGGCGAATAGTCGAAACCCGGAATGTTAGCTTTGCTGAAGATGAACTAAATTTTTATCAATTGAAAGCTAAGCAGACTAACAATGGAGCAGTGCTGGGCAGCCATCCAGAAACTACCATATACTCACTTCACAACCCGGAGCTTGAGACAGTGGTAATCCCACATATGGATTCGCGCCGAGTACATACCCGGAGTTACCAGGAGGATCCCAGACCAGGCCCTAGTTATGCAGTTCAAACAGATGAAGCAAGTGAAGACGAATCAGACAGAGAACTATACGCCCAAACACCTAGACTCCGAGTCGCTAAGTGGACAAGGGAAACCGTTCCGAGACCAGACGGAAAGCGGACCGATATATATTATCGCGAAGTTAAAAGGCAAGGGGGCAAGAGCCACATATTGCGAAGCCTCAAAGAACTCAAGCAATATTGTAAAAAGCATAAAATTGAGTACCAGCCTGAATACTTCAACTTTAGCGGTAAGAATAAAAGGACGGGCCCTGTTCCAACTCCTCAGCGACAGGTGATTGATGATGATAGCGATCTGGAATCTGAAAGTCAGACGGAAAATGAAGAAATCAACTACTTTTCCGCCTATGACACTTCCGAGAGTGACATTGACACAGCATGACTAGAAACTGTAGTCATCCCGAAAACCTTTAAACAAGCGTTCAAAAGTAAAGAATCTAAGCTATGGAAGAAAGCGATGGAAGAAGAATTAAAAGTGTTAAGTGAAAGAGGGGCATGGAGCCTAGTACCGCCACATTCAAAGTACAAGCCTCTCGGTTGTCGGTGGGTTTTTACAACCAAAACCGATGAGCATGGAAATGTGGTAAGATACAAAGCGAGGCTCGTAGCACAAGGCTACAAACAGGTAAAGGGAGAATCCTATGATGAAACTTTTTCACCTGTAGTCAATTTCACCCTTATACGCCTATTTTTCTCCATGCTAGTTTCCAACCTAAAGTGGTATCACCTCCAGTTAGACATCAAATGCGCGTATTTATACGCACCCTTATCTGAAACCATTACTATTACCCAACCACCCGGTTTCGTAGAAAAAGGAAAAGAAAACTACCTCTGTCTACTAAAGAAAGCCCTTTATGGCTTACACCAGAGCGGAAGGGTATGGTTTTATGAAATCGAGAATATATTGCTTGAAAATAATTTTAAGAAAATTAACTGGGCTAACTGTGTTTATCATTTATCAAATAATCTAATTTTACTTTTATACGTAGACGATATAGTTCTTTTCGGAAAAACTAAAACACATATTGAAGCAGCAGTTAAAATTCTGCAGAAGTGTTTCGACATTAAAATACTTGGCCAAACTTCTAAGTTATTGGGGGTTGAATTTGAATTCAATCGAAAACAAGTTTTCATTCACCAAACCCAATACATAGATCAAGTTGCTAAACGCTTCGAAACCTTCAATATCCCAATTGTATCCTTACCCATAGCTAAAGGAACAATATTTACCAAATTACAAAGCCCTACATCTGAGCCTGAATTAACGGAAATATCAAAACTACCGTATCGAAATATTCTAGGGTGTTTAGCATTTATCGCAAGTCGAACTAGACCCGACATTGCTTATGCTGTTAATATCTTCAGCCAGTTTCAGTCTAACCCAGGATTTGCTCACTGGTACGGTCTATTGAAGCTACTAGGGTATGTAATAGGTACAAAAAATTTAAAGCTAAATATTTCCTCTACCTCTAATGAATTAACAGCTTACAGTGATAGCGATTTTGCCGCCAATCGAGACGACCGAGTTTCAATTTCCGGTCAACTCATTTTACTAGATAAATCGCCTATATTCTGGCGAACTGGCAAGCAAAAGGCCATAGCGCTGTCAACTATGGAAGCTGAATTCATGGCTATAACAGAAACCTGCAAGGAAATACTGTGGATCAACCGTATAATGCAAGAATGCGAAAAATTGAAGATAATCAAGCTAACTAGATCCAAACCCCTTATCAGAACGGATAACTTATCTGCAATAGACTTCTTAAAATCGCCGATTGAAAATAGTCGCACTAAGCATATTCATATAAAGCTTCTATTTGTGCGTGATCTCCTTCTAAAAGAAGTTTTCGAGATAAAATTCGTGCCTAGCAAAAAGAATCTAGCAGATCCGTTCACAAAACCAAAAACAAAAACAGACTTTTCAGCCTTTAAACAAATAATTTTTAAATCAGAAACTTGAAAGCTATAAACTTAAAGTAAATTCCTAACTCTAATAAACCGAATTTCCTTAAAATAAACCTTATCCTTGAGACTAGGACGGTTGTTAATTTATGAGTTATATTACTTTCCATTATTTTCTGTTTACGGAACTAACGGCCATTGTTTCGGGTTAGTTCTATGAGAACCTTCTTTCTCCCACATAATTTGGGAGGGGTTCGCTTAAGTGTTTGAAGGCCACCTTGGGTCAGTTTGTTTTACCACTCACGAGTGGTGTGTTTTGTCCCTTTTCGTCATTTCGCTTGGGAGAAACCAATTTAATTGTCCGCTGGAATCCGGTAAGTACCCTCAGGAAAGGGATCCTGAGAGCGAGCGGCCCCCTGTTACGTCTCGTTGGGGGTGAAAATGTAATCTGCCAGAGCTCTTGGGGGAAATTTTCTGGGGGAGTACTACTGGAGGGAGGCCCTTTTTCGTGTGCATTAATTCCTTTTGTTTGTGAGTCCCTCATTTTTAATATAAGAATGCCACTAAGTCCCGGACTCACCCGAGCGGAACGAATTTATTTTTTTTTTTAAACTTAAGTGATATACAGTGGTAATGTGTTTATACATTCTGCATTTTTGTCGCATGTGTATTTAATACTAACGTTACCCTTGCATATATTCTGTACTGTGTTTATATATGCACGTTTATGTCTCTATCTAGCATTGTGTTTATATCTACATACTAGCAATAACTGTTTCTATTTTTCCGTACTGTGTCTATACTTTAATATATTTACTAGTACGTTGTTTTTGACAAGCAAATTGTAATCAATTTTAACATATTCCTAAAGTTTTATGCTATTTAAACATCGGAGGGTATGTTATACGCAAATGTTTTTTTTTTTTTCGCATGATTGTGTGTATGAAAGTGGGCCCACGAATGTTTTGAATTTTTTGTCTGAAGAAAAATACTGCATGTGTATACTTTGCCCTACCTGTTGATGAATTGAATTGCATATTATTTGCCTATTGAATATTGCATATTGCATATTGAATTGTATTGCATAATTGTTAAGGATTATAAGCTATTTTTATAGAAACATGTCAACAGAATATTTATAGTATGTTTATACAAGCGACTTACCCTTATTGTTTTGCAAAAACATGTAACTTAACCACGTGCATGTGGTGGTGCTCATTTCTGTAAAGGGGGGGCAGTTGTTAGGGAAAAATCCCGATTAGCTTTCCTCTTCTTCCCCTAACCTTCCAGCCACGTAGAAAGAGCGATGTATTTACATCATTTCCCACCTCCACAGCAATGTGTAAGCATCGTCAGACGCCAGTTGCGTCATGCCAGCCTAACGACGTCATTCACCCAACGATGACGCCATACCATCAGTTAAGAATGACGTCAACGCACATCACGTAAAATTAGCATAATTAACTTTGCTATTCTCCTGCCACGAGGGAGCGCGGCGGTCGACGCCGGTATAAATACCCAGCCCGATCACTTAGACGTTGTATTCCCAATCCTTCTAACGATAACCACACCACTAACAACACTGGCCTCTCCGACTTTTCGGAAATCATAAAACTTGTAAGGGAATTTTCCCAAACCTACTCCATTTCTGATATCTTACAGCTTCTCAGAAACATTGCCGCGGCTCTTAGAAAGCCTGACGACGACATAGCTAAAATGCTTAATGTATTCAAAATTATTTGTGACTACTTCTGCCCCGATCCGGGTTCGAACCCAGCTCGGGGAGCTTCTGGCTAGTCCCCTCCTCCTGTTCTGTTTGCTTAAATAGGTCTGCTTTTATGGGCTTCATGGAAAGCGCGCCCTCTTACTTTTAACTTAAAATTTTCCCCTACTTACTTAGCTGTATTATTAATGTTATTACTTAATTAAATTTATTTTTAATTACTTATTTTTTTATTTTTTTTTCTCTCTCCTTAACTATTTGTTTAATCTAATTTTTTAACTTGCTAATTTCTCCCTCGCGTTAATTATAACTGTCTAGTAATTTTTTACTTGAGCACTGAAAACAACTCGATTCTCGAGTGTCACTGATACTGCTAAAGAACTTCATGTTCGAAGTGTTACTGGAGTTACACTGTAACTCCCATCTTGCGCATGTCACCTTGAAGAAATTTATCGTGAAACTGGAGATAAATCCGTCAGGACCAGGCACTCCAGTACTTCAAAAATACCATGAGACGTTGTGGGTGAGTGATAGTTGCTGGGAAGCGATGAGATGATCTAGCACGACTCAGCGCAGCTAGGTTTTGAAAGCCAGGCTCTACCGAGAACCCGTATTAGGAGGCGGCGACCAACTTGCCAGCAGTGCACTGATGCTCTAGTCGTCTCGGCCTTGCATGCCCGCAGGTAGCCACGGGATGGTTTTTGTGCCAGGAAGGCGCTATCTACTTTAAGTATTTTTTACGATGGTAAAACTTTGCCTCGACCAACTGTGAGTTAACTTTTTTACTTTTTTTCTACACCTCGGTAAGAATACCACAAAGCCAACTTTTTAGAATAACACTACGAGCTGTGTAGTGCGTCTGTGAACAAGACACTTTAATGTCGTTTTTCTAAATAAATGTATTTTTTATTTTACCTAGACCTTCGTACGTCTTTTTAACATCTTGCATATCACACCACAAGCTAGCTAGCGTTGCTCTGGCTATATCTAAAGATTAAGAGTCCAACCTTCCCTGCTAGCCAGTACGACTCTGCACTCTTAGCTATCAGTAAAGTTTGGGGCATTCCTGCCCCCAAATCTTAACTAATTTTGGTTGGGAGAGCCGCCAGGTTCTAGCGGCTCAATTCCGTAACAGATTCATCTTTAGTATCTGAAATCAAGCTTCTTGCAAAAATCATCTCTTGAATAATTTTTCCTTCCTTCACAAACCGGACGTACGCTAACAGTAAAGTCTCATTAGTACTTGGCATGGTTGATTGATTAACCTGAAGAGAAAATTCGGTGGGTATCAAAAGTTTTCATAAGTAAGCTTCAACATCTTCAGCCATCTTATCAATTCGTCGTCGCACTGTATCATTGCTTAATGGGAGATTTTTTATAACACTGGATGCGGATGGATGGTACAAAACCTATTCTAAAACTTCCTTGACAGCCGGCAGTATCAACACAAGAAACACGGGTCAAATGAAACATTCATAGTGAAATGAAACATTCATAGAATGGTCAACGTATGCGTTAGTACAAATGGTGTAAACTGGATAATCGATTTAATAAATTTTTTGTGGAGTTTTAAAATTAAGTTCGAAGGCCAAAACATGCTCATCGCCCCCCTACAGCCCAAAATCAGTTCACCGCCCCTCAGCATCCTCCCACTGCCCCCAGGGGTTCGGTACTGCCCCCATTGAGAACTAATGGTCTAAAGGAAGGGTGCTATTTTTCAGCCAAAAGTATCTGCACTACAGGCGCCATCTGTTAACGTAATAGTGAACCAAGTATATTACATTTTCATTACAGTGAGATAATTTTTATTTATGTCCACGTGCTATTGGCGATATTTTCTCTGCATAGTTTCATTGATTTTTTTCTTGAAATTATAGATTATAATTTTAAATTCATAATTAACTATGGAAGATGTGAATTCGTGTTCAGCTCACGAAGAAGCTGCATCTTCTATTCATGATGAAAAAATATTCTGTTGTGATGCTTGTGATAGTATTTATTCTTCTTATGAATCACTGAAAAGGCATGTACGGAAGAAACATCCTGATAAGCTTAATGAGTTGGCTCCCAATTTAAGAGATAACAAGTGCTTTAAATGCAATGTCTGTCCATGCCAATATAATAATATAAAAAATTTGAAATTTCATATGAAAAAGACTCATAATGAAAACAATAATGATAAACAACCAGAAAGTCAGAAAGGGTGTCCTTTATGCAAGCTTAAATATGAAAAAAAGGAAATGCATGTACATTTCGAAACCGTACATGATATCAAAACTGAAAACATAGATCTCAGCTTTCCTAATTATGATGCATTTAATGAATGGAAAGCGAAAATTGAGAAAGAAACTTCATCAAGATTTGTAAAAAGATGGGGAGCCAAATCATACAATAATGTTCTGATTCACAATTTTATATGTCACAGATCTGGGTATTACATTTCTAAAGGAAATACTCAGAGACATTTAAAAACTCAAGGCAGCAGCAGAATTGATTCTTATTGTCCTGCTGGAATAAAACTTAATGTACTAAATGAAACTGGAATTTGGAATGTAAAATTTTGTTGCACCTACATTGGCCATAAAGATGATATAGGACATTTATCACTTGCAGATAGTGAACGGCAAATGGTAGCAGCAAAAATAGCATCTAAAACACCATTCAACAGTATTTTAGATGGAATTCGAGATTCTGTCTCTAACTCAAAACTACAGAGAATTCATTTAGTGACAAAAAAGGACCTATACAATATTGAAAATAGTTTCAATTTGGGATCCGATGCTGTAAAACACAAGAATGATGCTATTAGTGTGGAAGCGTGGGTAGCAGAAATGCAATCAAACATAGAATCGTGCATATTGTTTTACAAACCTCAATACTGAAGAATATACTGAATTGAATCGAGAGGACTTTGTTTTGATTATTATGAATGAGGCACAAGGAGAAATGATCAAAAAGTATGATAGCCACATATGCATTGATGGTACTCATGGTTCCAATAGCTATAATTTTGAACTTATTACTTTGTTAGTATTAGATGATATGAGACAAGGGTTCCCTTGTGCCTTCCTAATTTCTAATAAAACTGACAGTATGTTGTTGAGAATATTTTTTTCAAAAATTAAGGAAAGGGTAGGAGAAATTTCTCCATCTGTATTCATGTCCGATATGGCTGATTCCTTTTTTAATGCATGGTCTGACATTTTTGTAAACAAACCAAAATATCGACTTTACTGCACTTGGCATGTAGACAGAGCTTGGAGGAAAAACCTTTCAAAAGTACAGTCAAGAGATACGCAATTGGAAGTTTACAAAATGATAAGGACGTTAATGCAGGAAACTGATAAAGATTCATTTTGTGTTATGTATGAAAATTGCATACAAAACTTGCTTGGAAACAATTCAACAACTGAATTCGGCAAATATTTTTCAGAAAATTATGGTAAATGCGTTGAATCAAGGGCATTCTGTTATCGTATGAAGGCTGGGTTGAACACTAATATGCATATAGAGAGGCTACATAGAACTTTAAAATATATTTACTTGAAAGGAAAACAAGCAAAACGACTTGATAAAACTTTGCATGCTCTAATGAAGTTTGTAAGAGATAGAATATTTGATCGCCTTATTGTTCTGAATAAAGGCAAATTAACTTTGAAGTTAAAAGACATCAGATCATGACATAAAGAAAGCCAGTCATTATCTCCAGACCTTGTGATCAAGAATCAAAATTCATATACAGTTTTCTCTTCTTTAAAAGATACATATTTAGTTGAAGAACAACAGCAACACTGCACTTGTCAACTTGTATGTACTGACTGAAAAACTTGTATTCATCGTTTTTCCTGCTCTTGTATAGATTCTAGTATCAAATATAATATGTGTAAACATGTACATTTACTTTGCTGCTATCGACTTACAGAGACACAACAAACTGTTTTAGATGTTGATATTCTAGATTATGATCAAACCAATTTACATATTGATGAAGAACAAACAGTGGCTCAGGAAACTGGATTTTTAATTTCTGAAGTAAATAAAAAAAAATGAGTCTTCAGGCAGCTCGTTACCTTTTCAGGAGCAAAAAGAACAGTTTAAAATAAAATTACTCAATATTCTTGATGATGTGTCAAATGAGGATGAGTTAAAAATTTTTATGAATGCAGTGAAACCTGTTAAACCAACCATAGCAGCTAGTAGAATTTCAAATAATAAATATCTTAATGCTGAACAAAAAATTGTAGGAGTACCACATAATAAAAACATAGAACCCCAAAGGAGATTGTTTTCAACTCGAAAAAGAAAAAGGCAAGAAAAATTTTCTTTTAAAAAACCTGATGAAGAAGAGAGACAGAAAAATTGTTTATCTTACTCCACATTTTTCAGCAATCAAGAGGAATAAACGGCAAGTGGCTTTTCTTAGTAGGGTGTATATAATCTACATAGTAATTAAATCTGCTTCAGTGTAAACTATCATATATTTTTCAAAAAAAGTTTAGTTTAGAAATACAAGAAAATTTAATTATTGATTTACCACATTCACAAATTTAGCAAAATATTGGATTTATTTAATATTAATATGACAAAATGTATTATATTATAATTAATATGACAAAATTTAAGAATTCTACCTTTCCTTCATGAATGTAATAAAGTTAGAGTTGATATTTTCGAATAATAAATCATAATGAATAACAAATACAATAAATTATAAATTATAGCTCTATATTTGGCATAAAGGTACACATATAAATTAACATCAGAAATTAATATATTTTTATATGAAAAAGAAAAACAATTATCTTAATTACTACCATAAAATATAGATATTAAAAAAACAAATGTTGCTACATGTACAACTTACTGTCACATTATATATCTGTCTCTCATAGAGGATTGCAGTTTAGATAAAATCAAGCTGTTTCCAGTATTGTTATCAAACAACTGAATATCACTAGCCAGAGCTTTTTCTCCTCTGACTATGAAACTTTTTTGATTGTTAAAAAAGGTGAAAATTTCAAACCAGGATATCATGATGAAGTGTCTTGTATAAATTAATTAAATAAAGAAGAAAAACATGACTATGAATTTGAACAAAAAATGTTACAATTGAAACGAATTATAAAACGTTAAAAATAAACACTTCATTTTAAAAAAAAATGAGAATGTTGCAGCAATCAGTTTATTTTTTTTTTGTCTGCTATAAATGTAAAGTTATTGTTTATGAAGCATAAGTAGTTACAGTGGGCGCTCGTTAATTCAAACTTTCGGTTAATTCGAACTAATCCAAAGGCCCCCAAAAACTTGTATTGGAGTTAATGTTAAAAATATCTCATTAATTCAAATTAAATTTTTATCACTTCGGTTAATTCGAACTAGAAATTTGACAAAAAAATTCTTTTTCTTCGTTTAATAGAGAAAATACACACTGTATTTATTATTTTGTGTATCAAAATTTCTTTTCTGTGTAAAGAGGCCCATGCCTGCATTCCTAGACTATTGCATGTCTGCTAAACGTTAGTAGCTATTGTCCTTCTAATTAGTGCTAAACGGAAAAAGCAATTTTCCTTTATTCGGATCGATTTTCTTAGAATTTCAGAAAAACTAGTCTTTACTATAGATTCTAGGGAGCTGCGTCAGTTATAACTGCAGTGCAGACAAGTTAATGTGGTCTAGTTTTTCTTCCTCATTGTGTGGTGTGAACATGTAAAAATTCAGGATGTCTACACGTGGAACGTACAAAACCCTAACTTTGAAGACAAAGGTAGAAATTTTAAAGAAGTAGAGAATGGCGAATGTAAAACAAAGTTAGAAGCTGACTATAGAATTTTTAAAAAAATGCCTTGTCAACTAATTTGAAAAACAAGGAGTCAATTTTAGATTCATGGGAAAAATCAAAATTTGCTAGAGGAAGGAAATGCATGGGAAATGCGTCCCAAGAAGTTCTAGAAAAAGCTCTACTGCTATGGTTCCATGATGTTAGATCTCGAAATTTTCCGATAAATGGACCCCTAGTGCTGACGAAGGCTGATGAATTGTCAAGTCGAATGGGTATTGAAGAGTTTAAATGCAGTGATGTATGGCTTTCTCGAATTAAGTAAAAGCACAATATTTTTTATCAAACTGCATGTGGCCAAAGCTCTAATGTAATCAAAGACGTATGCACTAATTTCGGTAGGAAACTGCCAGGGCTTTTCTCTACTTACCTGCCGAAAGATATTTCTAATGCGGCCATAATGGTCAAAGCCATAATAGACTATTAAAACTCTGAAAGCATTTATTTAGATGGAACCTTCCTCTGAAAATGAATTGAAATGTTTACTTCAAATCGAGAAGCTGGCTGAACAATGTAGGCATCATAAACAGAGCCAAACATCCATTTTACAGTTTTTCCCCATAGTGTAATTCATATTTTTAATAAAAGTTTACTTTATACTGCATATCTTCTGCTTCATTAATGAAAGTCTGTATTGCTTTTTAATATGTTTAACTTTAGATAACATAGTATAATATATTTTCTGGGATTATACATACTAGGAGATTTTCTTCTTCTGTGATACACATTTAAAGTTATATATTTTCTCTTAACATCGGATAATTCGAACTTTTTTCTGAGAACCTTCGAGTTCGAATTAACGAGCGTCCACTGTATAAAGAATACATAGCTGAAACAATGTTACCAAACACTACTTTTCAATATTTATAATGCAAAACAATAACAAAAAAGCTTTAATAGGCATATTATTGGGGAAAACATCTACTTACTGAATGTTACATTATTCACATATACAGATACAACATTTAAAAAAAGCTGTTGATAAACATTAAATAAAGAATTTGAAGAGTATCACTTCCACTAACTGTATGATATAAGAACAATGCAAAACAAATCAATTATTTCATTATTCATACTTTAAGAGTGCTGCATTAAACTATGGTTGATAACACACTAATATTAAATCAAACAATCCCATCATAAAACACAGCCAGCAACAAAAAGGATGCATGAAATCAATGGCTGAAAAAATATTTAGCCATAAAGTATGTCAGTAATCTTATAGTTTCATAGATTTAACTGAAAAGAAATCTGACATAGAATAAATTGACTGAAATCTATCCTACTCAGACACCCATTCAGTTTTAAGGGAAGGGAATCAAGTACACATGTAAAGAAATTAATAAAAGCATACATCTAACACATAAAAAACAACAATACAGTATAGTTTACTAGCCAATATATCAACTTCAAGAACCCTTTCAGTCTGCAAAGTGGATTATAGTGCTTTAAGAATGTTACCATACAAATATTTGAGGAAAATCGAATGAACAATAAGGTACATACGTAGTTTTACAGTAATAATTTTTATCGATAGTGACATTTTAATACCGTTACCATCAGCGACACATTCAAATTGTGGTAAAGACAACGGCTCTAGAGATAAATCAGTGTTACTGGGAATAAAATCTAATTACTAACTCATCTTAGATTATGTTAGAATATCCACATAGACAGAAACAACATAATAAACTATTCACAAACACTATAAATAAAAAATTTCAAGAGTATCACTTTCTCTAAGCCTATCTTTGACAGCGATAGGCTTAGAGGAATGGAATTTTAAAACACCATCTGCTCTTATTCTTGCACGAAATCACATTCTTCAATATATGAGGTAGGGTATTTTTTTATCCTTCATCGATTTCAGGACGTGCAGGGAGATAATATTCGTTAGTTTAAGAGATATTAATATTTGTTTACCCGTCCTATGGGAGAATAACATGGTCCGCCATTGCGGGGGTGCCCTTGCCCTAATGGCGGACGTGACTTCGACCTTCGACCGCGTTGCCTATAAACTATAAACTGCTGGAATTTGCGGCGCAACATTAGAATGATAATGTTTTGATATTACGCAATAGCAGCTTTGTCAACTGCTTCTTCTTAAAACGCAAACTCGATGACCACTTCCGTTAAAAATATGATCAGATCTTAAGAAACTTACTGATTTTAATATTTAATTTTATTCTACCCTATACAATTATATGCTAGTTGAAATAAATATAATAAGTACGGGAATTAAGAAAAAGATTTGATAGGCTACATTTTACAACTTATTAACAAGTTTAGTCTTTATTTTAAAATCCTAAAAATTTTCACAAAGTAATTATTGCATTCTGTATCTATTTATATTTATTTAATGAGTCATTCTTTCGGACACATTTATAAATAGTTCAATATTCTTATTTGACTTCAACTTCTACTTCAACGTCAAAGCAAAACAACCTTACAACTTCACGTGTTGTGAATGATCAGGACTGAAATTCATTTTTTCCCTTATTTATATGCTTCCAGTGAATTATGGTCGCTGATTCAGCTTCAGACTTTACCGAATCTGAAAGTGAAGAAGTAAGTAATTCTTTCTTACCTTTAAATTTTGTTTCAGATAAGTAACGTATGAGATCGGCATCATCTGTAATGAACTTGAACCGTACACTAAAAGTAATTGACCAAATTACAGTTTGTTCTTAAAATCAATGGATAGGAAGGGCAGAGGTTATTTGGACCTTTTAATTCATCGTTAAATCTTATAATTTCATTTCCTTGTCATGTCAAAGTATTAAGTCATAAATTTTATCTTTAAGATTAGACACTGTATGAAGTTAAGGAGAAAAAGCAATTGTTTCTTATAAATGATTATAGATACATATAAATGCATGTGAAAGCCCGGTTACCATTGAGGAAAGTTAGAATTTATTAATTTGTTAATCCTCAAACTTCAAAATATAGTTTAGTTGATCTTTAGTGTTCCTTTGCTTATCTGTACAAAGCCTATTGAAGGTAATGTAGAAATAAGTGTGAGCTACCTCGCTATTTAGAAGGTTAAACTAATAAAGACTGCATGAGAACTCAGTGATCGCACATAAATAAGTTTTAGGTTACTGGTAAGTATTAGCTCAGCAAATTTTATGGAGGAAGCTTCATTTGAACTTCTTAAGTTTCATTTCTACACTCTTCCATTTTACTCAATATTTGTTTTTCATGATGTGAATGATGATTTTTGAATAATAAAAAAAAAAAAGAAATAATTTTCGTCAGTTGAAACTTATTGCAAAAGAAAATATGAAAATTTTCTAACTGTAGGTACTTGTTTCACATGCCATTGATATAGAATGAGGCTAGTATTTTTTATTTCTTTTTGTTAAAATTCATTTTAAGAATCTGTGAATGCATAACTAGGATGTAATAACATATTCTTTAGAAATATGCAGGTATATAGTATGTAAAATAGTTTATAAAATGTGATTGATTAAAACAGAGTTGTACATTATGTAATCTGCATGTGCTTTTTTGTTGGAACTAGCTAAAAAAAAAAAGGAAACCAGGTGAAAATTAATGATCTATCATGCTGGTGTTGAGAAAGACTATGTTCTAGTAAATTTTCAGTGATTTTTGCTGCACATTCCAATAACTTTAACATGCCTATATCCAGTCTAGACATGAAGGTATTTAATGGAGATTGTGGGGATTTGAGCTGACCATCCTACGGCTAAGCTACCCTGGGTCTCAGACTCGTTAACACAAATAATCTTTATTGTAGTATTTATTTAATTTAATATCTTGTGAACAAGTTTTAATAGTTATTAAATTAGCACTACATAAAAGTCTATTGAAGTTGTTAACCTATTTTTAATATTCTGTCATGTGTTTTAATGACAAATTCTTTTTAATTTTTATTACATTATTATGAAAATTGTTCTTGTTTTGTATTTTACTTTGATAAAAGAATAAAAAGTATGCTCCAAAATAACTAATGCTTAAATAACTGAGATACTGTATTATAAAAGTGTTTGAAAGTAATTGTAAAACTTAAATGTTCATAGAAATTTCGGTGGACATAAGTTATGAAGGTGATTCACAGTATATATACTTTTTAACTGAAATTTATACAAATCAACAAATCTTTTATCTTTAAATAGTTTTAAGAATATTGTATTAAATCTTTATTTCATTTAATCAAATTTAATTTTTCTCCCTTGTAGGTCAAAGAGGAGAGCAAAAATGCTACTATATCAATTGGGACAAATTCATCTGCTAAAGAGCTTAAAACAGATGTCTCTGCCAAACAGGTATTTTAAATCAATGAGACATTTGAGGATTTTTAATTTTCTGTTTATGGAATTTGTAATGATATGGTGGTATTATATGTATATATTTGTTGTTTTATTTTGTTAACTCTCATCCTAATATTTGTTATCAAAATAATTTAAATATTTGTTTAATAGAATATTTTTTTTCTGGAGTTGAAAAAATTGTCATCAGAAAATAGTATTGTTTGAATAGGGCTACTAAAATATAGTATTGTTGAGAAAAGTTATGGATCTGGTATGACGTAATATTACTATGTTCCTAAAAACTTTGATCAAGCATCATTAATTTTAACGATCATTTTAAAAGAACCCCAAAAGAGGCATACTTTGTTCTATGACTTAGTAAAAAACTATCAGATGCTAGAGAGATTGGGTGACACAGTTCCTTTTAGGACTCTTCTTTTGTTAGCTTTTGATATTGTCTTCAGTGAAAGTCAGTCATGAAAATGTTTCGTATCATCAGTTATTGGAGTGAACTCATAAAAAAATTAACCTTCTTTTAAATTGAAATTTTATATAGGTTATGGCCTATGGTTAGCCACAGCCCTTAATATAGGTTTATCTATGTTCTACTTACTAGCAATTTCAGGTCTTTTCTGAATTAGAGTTTGGCCATAATTAAAAGGGAATTTAATGCCAAATCTAGAATAGGTCAGGTGTGTTATACTTTGTCTTTTTATATATATATGTACAAAATAAAAATATAATATTTAGTTCAGAATGTGATGAGATGTTATGATATAATATTGAAGTTTGATTTATGGTAAACATGAGTGGAAAACAGAATGCTCAGGTAATCCCATCTTTTTTTCTAACTAAAAGATTTACATCTGATGTATGACATTCATTTTATATGTAAGAGGAAATTCTTTACTCAGAATTAGGGATCCACCAAAGTAGGACTGTTGAGACTTACCAACAATTGAAAATAAAGCCTAATTCATGTTATGTTATATCAGTAATTTTAGGGAACTCTTGAACTTTTGAATTTTTTTTCCATATTTATACTGTAAATATCAAAATTATTCAGCAAAACCTCAGGTATATATTTAATTTTAGAATTTACTGATAAATATCTATTCCTGTTTTATTTGCTAACTACACCTTATAATTTGAAATCAGCAACAAACGAAAATCACTTGTATCTTAATAAGAAATATTGTTAATTATTCATGAAATGTTAAAAAGATTTACATTATTTATTTATTTTAAAAGTTCTGTCTGCTTTAAAAAAAATTTCTCTTCTCCTCCCCCACCCCTCCATAAAATTTTTATGGAAAAAAAATGTCCCTTATAATAAATATATTATATCATTGTACAGAACTGTGTCACACAAATAAAAAATGTCTAAATTTTTATAGTTGTACTAACAAATATTCTTCATATTCAAAAATTAACGTGATCATATGGGATTTGAACAACTCTGTGTTGTGTTTCCCTCATTTTCAAATGAGATCAATGTATGGTGATTATTACCCTTAGTGTAAATTTTAATTTATATTATTTTTCTAATGTGCACTTTTTAAAAAATTTTAGTCAACTTCATCTTTTCTAAAAAATGAAGCAAAACCTATGGATGAATATGCAGAAGGTGACACTTCAGATGAAGAGGTATGTAAAGCATGAAATTATTTTTTCGATATATTTAAGTTTTAAAAAATCATTGATACTTTTTCAGATATCTCTAACAAAAATATTTCCTACATATAAGCAATATCTTTTATTTATCAAGTTTTGCTAGCATTGTTATTCTTATTTCATTCATTTATAATGATGTTTTTTGAACAATTTCATTACAATATTTATAGATTCTTGCATAGCAAAAGGGTTTTAATTTTCTATTCTGTACTCAATGGAATATTTATTTATGAAGTTAAGACTGCTTGAGCTAAACAGTCAAAAATTGAAGTTACAAATGAGATTCTTCTTATTGACATGTTTAATTTAGATTATTAAAATCACTCCTAATACCATGAAGTAGGGTGAATTTATTCTTAAAAATGTTTTCAAATGAAATCATTTTGATAAAATTTTGAGAATTTCTGTAATTTGATGAGATAATTAATTATATTCAGTAATACCCCAAAGTTACGCATTAGGTGGGACTGATGAAAGATCGTTTAAGTTGGGGTTCAACTTTGTAAATAAATATATATAAATCTTTTCTAATTGGGACCAAGAAATTACAAAAACATCAGTTTAAAGGAAAAATATTGTATTACATATTAATATCATACATATGTACAAGATATTAAAAAAAATTATGTTTGTGGTTTTAAAAAATCCAATAAAGTAGTTCTATTTTTTTGCAATAATTAAGGTCTATTTTTTCTCGAAGAATTTCTTCATAGCAGACTAACATTTATTTTATATCTTGCTTTGTCATGATCAAGCGATCTTTATTAGAGTTTATATTCTCTGAAATCTGTAACCCTTTTTCGATTGTGCTAAGACCTTCTGCCAAGTTCTTAATTATCATTAGGTTTTCTTGTGGAATTAGGTCTGAAGTATCAGATTCATTAGTGATGCTTTGGTCGCACATGTCTGTGAGATCATCGACTGTCAGCTTCTCAAAATGAGAATCCAACAGCTTGTTAACGTTATCTTCATTGACTTCCATATCTAATTGCCTGGCAAGATCTACAACTTCTCCTATCACACCAGCAATATGATCAGTTTCAGGCGTTGTTTCCATCTTATTTTTAAAAAATATTGGACAAAGTTTTTTCCATATACCATTTAAAGTGTTTTGGGAAATTTCATTCCAAGATTTAAAAAGGGTAAAATCAAAAACTGTGTAGCTCCAAGTTCGCATAAGTCGGGGTATTACTGTATTACCATAGAGGGATAGACCAAACACTGTTGTTTTGCTGATAATTTGTAGATTTTTTTTTCTCTCATTTTGCTTGATGTAATTTGCATTGACTGTGATTAAGACTTTTATTTATTTTAAGGATTAGTATTCAGGCAGTATCACATACAAAATTATTTCTGTAATAAATAAATAAAAATGTGAGAGGGAAATACATTAATTTTCTTTTGAATTTTTTGTAAAAAATTTAATTCAGCAAAAATTTAATGTAGCTGCTATAAAGGATGTGCATTAATTTGTCTCATCCTAATACTTGTAATCCTAACTTTAAATGCCTGCACTTGTAATCATGTTGATTTTATTGTTTTATATTAGGATATACGAAATACTGTTGGAAATATTCCAATGCAGTGGTATGATGAATTCGATCATATAGGATATGATGTAGAAGGTAAGAAGATCATGAAACCAGCAACAAATGATGAAATAGACGAATTTCTTGATAAAATGGATAATCCTAATTATTGGTATGTTTATTTCTTTCTTGTTTAAGCAATCTTTTGTGTTTTAATTATTGAAACATTTGTTACTGTCAGCTTTTATCTATAGTGCTGTTGAATTATTTTATTTTCTAGACAAGGAAACACAATTATCAATTTTGTAATTCCAAGGAATTTCAAAATGTAATTTGAAAAGAAACAACTCTGTAAATTTGTATAATCTTAAGTCAAGCAGCAATTTTATCAGTTGTGTATGTGAACTTAAGATTAATAATTTTCAATTTTTAAATGTTTTGATGCATTAAATATCAGTTTTTGTTTCATATTAACTGGATATTTAAGTTGACTAATGGCAAATAAGGAGACTTTATTGTTAAAATTATGCTGATTAATTTAGGAGCAAAAAAAAGTATTGGTTTAAAATTTTTTAGCCAAAAATTGAGGTATTTAATCATGATTATGAGTCATTTGTCAATTTAGAATGTAATTAACTACTGTTGCTCTTCTTTTTCTGTCAGACTGAAAGTTCCTGATTTTCGAAAACAGGAATTGTCTCCTGAGAATTTTTTTCTCTTGAGACAATTCCTGTTTTCAAAAGACTCGTGGCTTTTTGAAATCCATAATAAAAATTGTAATTGGCAACTAGCTTCAAACTAATAATTGTAGCTCTTCATCAGGCTACAGAGCTTCAGATGGGATTAACTCTAAGGACAATTCACTAATGCATTGTAAATAGTTCTAAATCATAACTCTTCCATTTGTTCTAAAGAATTTCATAATACAGTAGAACCTTCCAAATCCGGAACCATTCAGGACACGGCTATTCTGGATTTGGGAATTTTCCAGATTTGAAAGGTTTTTAAATAACACTACAAAATTTTAGGAAAAAAAAAATAAACACACTGAAAAAAAACTTGTAAAATGGTTTAATTATTAAATAAACCTGAATACAGAATGTATAATTACACTATAATTTAAACATTTCAGCAAATAATATCTGTTGATTAGTTTCGACTTATTAGAAATTATTTTTTCTCAAATACTATATACTGTCATAATTTCATGTTCCAAGGTAAAATTCCGCTGTTCTAAGCCTAATATTGTTTTATCTAATGATTTTATCTGGTCGTCCATTGACATTCTTTTGTTTTTGGGGCATTCTGAATCACTCAGAGAACCGACAATCGGCACATTTTCGTCGATGTCTAAAACTTCCTGTATGTCCGATTTATCCAAGTTAATGTTGGCTTTATTTGCACATTCCACCAATTTTGCTATTTCAGCTTCTTTCCCAGACACTTGAAAGCCTTCAAAATCTCTGCTGTCACTTCCTTGAAAGGAAATGCGTTTTTTTTTTTTACCGATTATTTTGGTAGCGACATCTATCGGTAAAATAGAAAAGTAAAATTGGTCATTTATTAAAATGTTCCAGATTTGGGGGTTTGTACTGTATATTGTTTGTTTATTATACATTTTGATCCTTCTGAGGAACTGTAATCATTAGTTTCAAACTAATTGTAAATTTGACTTTTAAAAATGCTTTTTAAAAATCTGTTTGTTTTTGTTTAGCACCCCCCATAAGTTTTACATTAGTAAGATTGTAATAATAGATCTAATTATTTTGTCAATTTTTAGGAGGACTGTTAAAAATAAAATGACTGGAGAAAAAGTTGTTCTTGATGATGAAGACTTAGCTATTATTCAAAGAATTCAATCTGGTAAATACCCCACTGGTGAAGATCAGTTTAAGGTAGATATTTATACTTTGTTTTATTATCTATTATACATCTTGTATTGTAATCTTTCTGAATATATTTTTAGATTCCCAGTTTCTCTTATGTGTAAAATCATCTGTTATCATTGAATGTATGTTTTTAGGGTGTTGCTAATTTTTCTCAATGCTAATTATGCTGCCTAGGGCTTTAATGGAATGAATTTTTTTTATTCGTGTAGCCCTTTGAAGATTTATACAGTTGTGAAACAATGGAACATCCTGTTACTCATCATCCACCACACAAAAGAAGTTTTATTCCATCCAAAATTGAGAAAGAAAAGGTATTATATTCATGCATTCTTTACTCTTAAATAGTTTAAAATTTATTTGTTGAATAAATATATTTACAAGTATATAAATGCTCATAGCTCAAAGTTATTATTTTTTTATTCCTACTTTTGAATAGTCACTAGTATTGATTAAAATTGTATGCGTTGTTTGTATTTTCTGTTTTGCTAATACAGCTTACATCTAAAAGAGATACATATAATTTTCTCTGTAAATAAGACAAATAATAAAGAGTTAGGATGTCAGATTTTTCAATATGCAAATAAAATTTAATTTAGGATATTTAACAAATTTACTCAAAATAAAATTCTGATTCGTAAACTTTGAAAACTGACTTGCATTTTTTAAATTTTGGCTCCCAAATTTTCTTTGGACCAACTTTATAATCTGTTAGTTATTTAAAAGTTGTGAAATTACCTCTCATAGATATCTGCATAAAAAAATATTTCTGAAAATCACTTTATAATTTAACGGTACAAAATAAAATTTTAAGCAATTGTGACTATTTGCCATTAGATTGAGTTTTTGCTTTCATCTTCTTTATAGGAACATTTTAATTTAAATTTCAATAAAATATTCCTGTAAATTTATTTAATATTATACATTTATTATTTTGTCATGCAATTTTGGTCATAATTATTCCTGTTTTCAAATAATAAATAAAAAATTTTCAGTCAACCATCATTTAAAAATGCAATTGAAAATATTCAAATTGAAACTTTTTTTTTCTTCTTTTCTCTCAAACTTATTTGGAAAGTTTTTCTCATAAATACGATTCACTGAAGTTTTTAAATGTCAATGACAAGTTGCTGCTACATTTTAAAAAGTTAGAACATTTATTCAGGCTTGTAAAAAGTGTTCATTCTTCTTTTCTGAGATGTTAATTAGATGTATAACTATATGCTGCTATATATGTGTAATTTATTAGCATTTCAAAAGTATTTAGTACCGTAAAATCTCGAGTATAATACACACTTTTTTTACACATTTTAGTCCGCAAAAATGAGGATGTGTACTATTTTTAAAAAAATGTAGTTTTAAACATTGATAAAAGAAAGTACAGCAGCTGTAAGACATTGTTGCAATATAGGTGTGTGTGCATTTGCACTCCGTGATTCATCCACCCGTTTACTAAGCAGGTATTCCTTTTAAACAAACAGAACTCTCAGTTCGTATTGCACATGCGTTTGTTTAATATCAGCTCCCTTGAAATAGTGATAGTTCCCGGTTGTTGCAAGTGCAAAAAATGATTTTATTTATTTCTCAAATTTTCTTCAAGATGATCCTATAATGCAGCAATAAAATTATCAATTGTTAAGCATGAGATGGCAGTGAGAACGACATATTATGGGATGATGTGCAGTTGTCATTAAATGAAGATGATGATGGTGATATATATTATGACGGCATCCATATTTATGATATGGATGTAACAACAATAGATGAGCTGTATTCTAGTGAAAGTGATAAGACTGATAATTTGACTGTATTGTTTGTTTTGAATTAAAATTTAAGTTTTTTTTCCTACTCAATTTAATGTTTTCGTTTCTTTTTATTACAAATTTTATTTTTTGTAATAAATATTTGTGCAATTTTTAAATAAAATATTGAAAATCTATGTGTGCGTATTATAGTCGAATTTTAATTTTTTCTGAAAATTTTGCACAAAATCTAGCATGCATATTATAGTCGAGATTTTATGGTAATTCATTCCTTGTGCTTATTTTTCTAGGTTTCAAAGTTTGTTCATGCTATCAAAATGGGTTGGATTAAACCAAGACCTCCTAAAGTGAAGAAAGGAGAATTCTATATGCTGTGGAATGACAGTGATCCGGTAATACTTTTATCTTACTCTGTGATTGATATTCATTTATATTTATTCAAGAAAGAAAATTGATCCATAGAGTCATTTCAGAGAGTGGCTTCGTTTGCGCTTTCACTGATGGATCTTCAGGTGATAGTCTAATTAATGGTGGAGCTGTTATAAACTTTGTTTTCCCAGACTGCAGCACAAAACAATGTAAATTTGGTGCAGGAAAAATTGCTTCAAATTACACCTGGGAACTCTTGCCCCTGAAGGATTAAGGCCATCCAAGAAGTCTTAACCATTTCAGGAGCAACAATTTCCACCGTTTGCACGGTGTAAATTTTTTTCCCGAATTTTTTTAACCTAATTATCTTGAAAATTTTCAAATTAAAGGTTTCAAAATGTTTTTACTTCTTTAAACTGATAACAGATGGCAGAACTGGCCATTTTTCTGCTCATTGAATTGGAATACATTGAGTTGCAAGTGAAAAGACTAGATTTAGGAATTCGCACTGTGCAAATGGCGTCCCTGAAAGGGTTAAATATCTATATCAATCTCTAAAATTCGGAACATGCCACTAGAATAATAATATTCAGTAACTCCAGGACTGCCCTTCAGGTAATTCTTCGGGGTCTCTCAAGTCAAACACATAATATACATAATGCTCTGGACCAAATCAATCAACATAGTAAACACTGTATCATGCAATGGATACTGGCACACATTGGCATTGATGGTAACGAGGCTGCAGACGCCTTGGCTAAAGAAGCAAGACAACTAAATGAGGAGTCTCTCATTCTGTCACACTTTGTGACATTAACTCAGTTGCAAAGTCTAAATTCGGAAATAGGGTCGTTGAATTAAATTATCAGATCTGTGAACTAAACGGCAACAGAAAAATAACAAAAACCTTAACAAGACTGAGAACTTGGCACTTCAGAGGGATTAGAATTCGACAGGATGGAACCAGGACTTACACTAATTGCAGAAACTGCGCTGGCACCGAACTGGGACCTGATCATGTTTTCTCTTGCCCTGTAATAATGGCTGCAATGCAGCAAATTAGTGATTGTCCCCAAGAGGACCTTTATGCGGACAATTGCCTCCAGATAGCTGAGGCTATGTGACTGTCCATGGACACGATAACTAACCAACCAAAGAAAATTTATGCATGTTTTATTCACATTCTGTTGTGTTTTCATGAATAAGAGACATGTGTACAGAAAAAAATGTTTAAGACTACTTTATGAAAAGTTAGTTAAGGTATACATTGAATTTGTAATGCAGTCTCTGGAGAAACTCAATAGAAAAATAACAGATACCTTAACAAGACTGAGAACTTTGCATTTCAAAGGGATGAGAATTCAACAGGATGGAACCAGGACTTATACTAATTATAGAAACTGCCCTGATACTGAACTGGGACTTGATCATCTTTTCTCTTGCCCCATAATAATGGCTGCAATGCAGCAGATTAGTGATATTCCCCAAGAGGACCTTTAGTGGACAATTGCTTCCAGATAGCTGAGGCTATGTGGACCGCCCACGGTTCCACCTAGCTTGACTGTCCATGGACACAACAACCAACCAAAGAAAATTGATGCATGTTTTATTCACATTCTGTTGTGTTTTCATGAATAAGAGACATGCATACAGAAAAAAATATTTAAGACTATTTTATGAAAAGTTAATTAAGGTATTGATATATTGAATATGTAATGCAGTCTCTGGAGAAACTCAAGTGTTTTAAATTTTATCAGTAACAAAGCAGACCTTTCTTTTTTAATATTAATAGATAAATGGCATTAATGAATTGTAAGTTAAAGCCAATTATGTGTATAAATTTTGTAAAATATTCATACTATCATAATGATTACTACTGTTATCAATTAGTCACTGGTGAACTACTGCACTGATATCAATTAGTCACTGATGATTGTTAATTTCTGATTCATTTTTGGTCTTTTATGCATTGCAATAAATTCAATTTACTGGTGATAATTTCCAGTTCACACATTGATTTATCAATGTGATCAATTTACTTTGATAATCAGTTAAAATATAAAGTTTGATCAAAGGTGTTATTCTAATTATTCTGGGTATGTTTATTAAGATGGGGGTGGGGTCTGGGCTTTTCTTTGAGGTTCTTAATTTTTATTTTGTAATTTTATGAAGATTATTACATGCACTAACCATAAATAAATATTCTTGGGGCTTTACTGGAAAATTTATAATGTAATTAATAGGAAAAGAGTCTTAAATTTACAAACAAAATATTAATGCAGCATTAAACATTGTATTGTCATGTAATTTTAAAATGTTTATAGATTTCTATGTTCTTTGTTTAAATATTCATTCTAAATTATTTTTATTTAGGCTGATGAGTTAAAACGTTTACAGCACTACATACCTCCTCCTAAGAGAAAATTACCAAAACATGAAGAGTCTTATAATCCCCCAGAGGAGTATCTATTTACTGAAGAAGAAGTAATTATTTGTATTGAGCATCTTTTCTTCTTTAATGGGATATTTCCTTTCTTAAAACTGTTCCATAACTGACTGACAGATAACGCACAGACCAAACTATTGGACCTAAAGAGCTGAAATTTTGCATGGTGATTCTTCTCATAGTGTAGGGGTACACTAAAAAAGATCTTTGAAAAATTCTTAGATTTTTTTAAAAAATTAAATTTTTAAGCTGTTATTGTAACATTCTTTAAAGTTTGCATTTAAAATAATAATTTGAGGGTTATAAAATTTATATCACGAGAAAGATCATAAAAAAAGTCGTTAGACATTCACCTTTTGTTATTCACTGTGAGTTACTGGTTACTCTATTATGGGAGCATCCTGTAGGTGAGCCAGCATTGCTCCCTATGAGGGGGATGACACGAAAACGACCAAGCCTTATTCAGGATTTGAACCCAAGCCCACTGTGTGGCAGCTCAGAATTCTAACCATTACACCATCTGGGTGGCTTATATTTAAGACTACTTTATGAAAAGTTAATTAAGATGTTTATATATTGCATATGTAACTCAGTCTCTGGGAGAAACTCAATGTTTTAATTTTTATCAGTAACAGAGCAGACATTTCTCTTTTTTTTTTTAAAATACTAGCTGAAAACCCGTACTTCGCTACGGAGTACATTCAAATTAAATACAAGAGTCAATGTATGCAATTCATGCCAAATATATATATATTATATGATAAATACGACGATCAGTGTATACAATTGATGTAAAATATATATATATATTTATAAGAAAATCGTAAAGGATAATTTTATAGATAAAATAATGTAGAAGAAAATATTACAATTAAATCTAATATAAAGAATACTAAAGAATATAGTACAGTTTGTAGAACATTTCTTTTAGTGTATTTTAACATTTTTTTGGATAATGTCCAATCGTCTGCCGCATTAGCAAGGAAAAAAAATTTTTTTTTGTTTATTTAGTTGTTATGCACGTGACGATAAATTTAATTAAAGTACCAGGAAAAAAAAATCACGTGATCAGCATTTAATAATTTTTATGATCTTTCTCGTGATATAAATTTTATAACCCTCAAAGTATTATTTTAAATGCAAACGTTAAAAAAGGTAAAAAAAAAGCTTAAAAATTTAATTTTAGAAAATCTAAGAAGAATTTTTGAAAAATCTTTCTTAGTGCACCCCTACACTATAAGAAGAATCGCCATTCAAAATTTCAGCCCTTTAGGTCCAGCAGTTTGGTCTGTGCGTTGTCAGTCAGTCAGTGAATGAGTCAGTTACAGAACTGTTTTATATATATAGATTAATAGATTAATGGCATTAATGTAATGTAAATTAAAGCCAATTATGTGTATAAATTTTTTTAAATATTCATAGTAATGTGATGATTACTCCTGCACTGTTATCAATTTGTCACTGATTATCACTGCTATCAGTTAGTCATTGAGGTCACTGTAATCAGTTACTCACTGATGATTGTTAATTTGTATGTAGTACATCTTTGGTTGTTTATACATTGCCATAAATTCAATTTACTGGTGATAATTTCTAATTTATGCATTGATTTAATTTGATAATCAGTTGAAATATAGAGTTTGATCAAAGGTGTTGTTCTAATTATTCTGGGTATATCTATTGAGAGGAAGGAGAGAGGACTTAGCTTTGCAAAGTCAGATTCTGACCCTAATGGTGCCCAATAGCAAGTGCTAAAACTAGAGCTGTACTCCTGACCCTGCAAGGGGCATAGGAAAGAGAGAGAGAGAGAATGGGTAGCTAACAGCTTCCTCTCCTCTCCCTTTAGCTCAGGAGTTCTCAACCTTTTTCCAGCATCGACCCCTTTTAAAAGAATGATTTTCTTCATCGACCTCCCTCACAATTTTCTGTATAATATACAGCATACAAAATTATTTACTATTACCTTTATAAATTTGGCCATAAAAACAATTCTAATTGTAGTATCGACTTCATTTTAAAGATTCCTTATATTCCATTCTTTAAAATGATATCATAATAAAAAATTGAGTTTTTTGAAGATTTTAAAGTGATTCCCTCCCCCTTAATGTCCAGTGGATTTCCCCAGTTCTGCCTAGTGTTGGTACACGAATAAAAGCCGACAGCAGCATTCGACACATATACAAAAGCGTCATGGCAATCGACTTTAGATGCATGGATATCCCGCCCTATTCAAATCTGTATTTATACATATTAAAATGGATATTATTATCTAATAATTACATTCCTAAAAAATTAAATTTTAAAACAGAAAAATTTATCATTGACCCCCAAAAAACCCCTGGAGTACTATAGACCCTTTTTAAACATCTATCGATCCCCAAAGGGGTCCACCTGGACCCTATTGGGAATTGCTACTTTAGCTCTTGTGAGCTCAAAATGCTTTCTGATAAAATTTGATATCAATTATGGCTCTAATTATCTTTTTTTTTTTTTTTTTAATTTGTTGTATATCTCTACATAATTTTAGCTTTACTCTGTAATGCCATTGTTGTGTGGTGTAATGTGAATGATTTAATTGTATTCTCATTGCAAAACAGATATGGTCCATAGCTGCTTTACTGATTAATAACTTGCTGCAGATATGAAAGCTTAATGTACTCAACTGCATATCGCTTTGGAGCAGTTTTCGTCTCTTTCATCTTATAACTTTTTTACATGTACATATACTGTTATTCTGATCTTAAAAATATGACTTCTCTGATTTTTTCATAATATAACTATAATTAGGGATACGTAATTTTCGTATTTACGAAATAGATGCGAATAAATGCAAAATTTGCCGATTTGAGCAGATAATTGCGAAAAAATTTTTTTTATTACATCTTGGTGAAAACTTGGTGATAAACGGCTTTTTATGTGAAATTAGGTAATAATAGTAATAATTATTAACATAAATGCTTAACTAAGACCATCTGTGTTATTTAACTGAGAAATCTCACTCTCCTTCGGATTTGCTCCGAATTTCTCTTGGACAGTTTTTCCGTACCTGAGTGGAACCTAAAAATCTAATTGTAAAAGTTAACCATCAAGTTTTGTGAAACAATTTAGTAGATTTAAGAACGTCTCTTGAGCACCAAAGTCAAGGGTATTTCATCTAGTTACAATAGTCAACCTAGATACTCCTGTTGATGTTATACAGATTTTAATTTCAACGAAATGCTGCTACCTTTGCAAAGGCAGTTATACATAGCCTCTATAGTTCTGTTAACAGAGTAGATGCTGAGATTTAGTATGTACAACATGGTAATTAATGACTGAAGGCAAAGACTTAAGGAACGTAGTGGGGAGACTACAACAATGTTAACTTTTAACTAAGAATTTTGATATTTATTTATCCAAGTAAAATTGTAATTTATTTTAATAAATGTGAAATTTTTAAATTTATAATTTTTTTTGCAAATAAATGCAAAATTTCATATATTGCACTTTTTTTGTTACAAAATTTATGTATACTTAATTATAGCATATATTTTTTCACATGTTTATTAACCTTTACCTTATGTGGAAGGATAGCATGTATCCCAAGAATATGGGCCCAAGAATTATATATATGTATATATGTGTATATATATATATATATATATATATATATATATATATATATATATATATATATATATATATATATATATATATATATATGTGTGTATATATATGTATATATATATATATATATATATAATATACATATATATATAAATATATATATGTGTGTATATACATTATATATATATATACATACATAACCCCCCTAATGTCCATTCTTAGAAAGGGAGTATGAAATTTCCCATTCTAAACAGGGAATCGGAGAAATGGGCCCCGTAATTTAAAGGTTAAAACATTTGTGTTCATATATAATCAAACTTTAATGGCCTTTAAGTATTTTGTTGCTTATTTAATATGAAAGTTATTTTGTAGTTTTTAAGCAATGAAAAATTTAATTCAATTTAGGAGCAAAAATGGAAGGAGCAAGATCCTGAAGACAGGAAAATAGATTTCATTCCTAAAAAGTATCCAAGTTTAAGACTGGTGCCTGCATATTCAGAGTATATTCAAGAATGGTTCAATCGATGTTTGGATCTGTACTTGTGTCCAAGGCAGACGAAAATGCGGGTACGTTAATTTTGCTTCTCTTTAAGTATAATCATAAATATATTTAGTATGAAAGTGTCTTTTGATTATTATTAGCAGGGGTCTGACTGGTTTTAAAATATCTTTTTATTTTTTTCCCCTAGACCCTTAAAATGGCTTTATATTCATAAGCTCACTTCTACTTTTCCTCTTATTTAGGGCATCAAAGTTTGCTAATAAATTAAAAAAATAAATTAGTTTAATTGGAAAATTTCTTAGGATTTTTTTAGAATGAGGAAATTTCTTAGATTAGCTGTTATGAAGTATTTATTGTAAGATCAAACCTAGGAAGAATTTAAAAAAAATCTTGAATACGTCCTTTTTTTAAAAAAAAAATTGTTAAAACACTTGATTAGTTATAAAATATGGATATTTAACATGGTTAAAAAATGATTCTGTTTCATTGGATAATTTTTAATCATTAAATATTGTTTGTTGTGTTGCCTTAACCCTTTCAGGGGCACTAAATCAAAATATATTTTGGGGAGGACAAAACTTTATGTTTACGGAATTATTACCATTGGGAACATATTCTGTTTATTTTTAAAAAAAGGTCCATTTTTGAACCACCGCACACCTAGAGCACTGTATATAAGAATGTCTGTTGTGACTGGCTAAGTCATTATAACCCTATGAAATTAATAATTAGAGCAAAGATATAAAAATATTTCCATTGCATTCAGTTTACAATATATATACATATATATGCATTTATTTATTTATATTTATACACAATATTTGTCAAAAATAATTATGTTCAAAAATAAATAAATAAAGTAGAAAGTATATAAATGGAAGTATATAATGAAAGTAAAAAGTTTATAAAATGCATGTAAAAGTATAATAATAAATAATTTTAAGTGCCTGACAAACGGTAAGATTTTATCTAGTCATCCTAACACAATACAAAGTCAAAGGAAAGCAAAGATTTCTCTTGCAGTCAAACTCTAGATATAAGAAAGGGCAAATAAACTAACCAAAACCAGGGTTTCATGAATCAAAACCAAACTTTCACGAACCAAAATCAAACTGTCATCAACTTAGAAATATTACTTTGATAGTGCTGCCTGTGGGTTCGAGTCCCACTATTGGCATGGATGTATGTAGCCCTTCGGAATTGGTTTTAAACTGTAGGTCCTGCTCTAATTAGCTCTCATGTAGCAAAAAAATTACTGCAGCGCTCCACCCCCCCCCCCCCAAAAAAAAAAAATAAATAAATAAATGAATATTTTTTTAATTGATAGTGCTGCCATCTAGTGACAGTAAATGCTACATGTGTGGTGGTTCATATTTGAATCACCAGCAATGAAAGTACTAAAAAAGACAGGACACTGTGCAGATAAATTAAACTTTTCTACTTAAAATAAACAAGTAACACTTGCAAAGTGAAATTCCAGAACTTCAGGTATCTGTATCAGTAGCATACCCAGGATTTAATCTTGGAGGGGGCCAAGTTGAACAGAAATATTTGTAATGCAAATTCAATATTCATAATACAATTTCTATTTCTTTCGGGGGGGGGGGCCCTTGGCCCACCCCCTGGGTGCACCACTGATCTGTATATTCATAACTTAGAAAAACTGGAAAAATCTTCACACTACAAACTTCTGGATTGCAACAGAAAATTATCCTCTCAGAAAATATAGACCCGTAGAGTGCTGCCATTTATTGTTTCTCAAGCACACTAATGTGTACAAAGTTTACAGAAATTTACAGATAAATTCAGCGAATGATTTAGTTCTTATAAAATAATGAAAATAGGTGTTACAAAAATGGATCACCACCCCTGAAGGTGTTAAGAGGGTTGAAAGTAACCATAAAGTTGGGGGAACCCTGTTTTTAGATTATGGACTAACCTATGATTATCCTTGATTAGAGGGAAGTTTTTTTTCTTCAATCTAGGGTTTAGATATAGAAATAATTGTTGTAAAGTTGATAAAAATTGTTTTTAACATTAAAAGGAAGAGTGTATGTTATAGCTTCATAATTTTTCTTTCATTTCTCTTATTACATATAATAGAATTACTTCTATGCACTAAATTTAGTTTGCATTTATCCACTGCAGTTGTCATATGTGAGTTTCATCGTTTCATCAATATTATTTCCCATATTGCATGTAGACTTAGGATTTATCTGTGACTTGTTCTGGTTTTTATCTTATCATCTGAATTTCTCATTTTGAGAAAGTCAAGCAGATTGACAACTGACATTTCTGTGGTAAATTCTTTGTGTGTGTATTTATATTTTATCATTCTAAAAGAAATTGCCAATGTAAAAATAAATGCAGTATCTAGTGCAAAATTTATGTAAATGTTTTTCCTTCAGGAGTTTTCTCTGTTTTGGAATCATATGTTATATAATTAATGTGCAATAATTGAAGAATATAATCCTCATGAAATGCAATGCAATTTAATATTCTTTTTCAGGTCAATGTTGATTCAAATGATCTTATTCCTAAACTGCCTAAACCAAAAGATTTGCAGCCTTTCCCCTCTCTGCTGGCTATTGTAAGTACTTTATTATATACAAAACTGATTTTTCAATAAATCATGGCTAATTTTTTAATGCAGTGAAGCTAATATCTTTGATTGAATATTTGTTCTCTAGGTATATACTGGTCATACTGGCCTAATTCGTTGCATCTGTGTTGAACCTACAGGCCAGTTCATGGCCTCTGGTAAGTAAACTTTAACTATACTTTAGTTATTGCATCATTAAACAAGTGTACTTAAGCTACTGTAAGTGGGCCACTACATGGCCTCTGGTAAATACTCTTTAGTTATTGTGTCATTAAACAAATATACTTTAGTTATTGCATTATATTTTCATTTGTTGTTTATATGAGTTAAATGAATTTTTAAAGTATGAATAGTTAATAATAAATATTGTGTTTATTATAAATACTTTATAATAAACATATAAAATATATAATAAATTATGTATTTATTATAAATAGTTTTATAATAAATACATAAAATGTGCTAGATTTGTGGTATCCAAAAAAGGTGATAAATTATTTATACGATGGGGAAAAAAAAATTATTTAAGGACACTTAAATATCTTATCTTTAGTTGCCATAGATTAATGATCTGTTGTTTAAATTTCTTTAAAGTATTTATTTTGATTCTTTCTTCGTCTCATTTGTGATTATTTTATTATTCATCAGAAATTCAACAACTGCTGTTATTTTTTCTATAATATTTCATTAATTTATATCTAAAAATTTTTAATCCCCTTACTTTAGAAAAAAACCCTGAACACTCATATAAAGTTTCGGAGACATGAGTAAGAGAATCAATATGTTGAATAGGAGTTAACCATATCAAACTGGACTATTTAGTGCTAGATTTTAGTGAACTTTATTTTCTTGTAGATTGTTAGACAAGAGAGTAATGTGCTGTTATTTATGAAATTATAAGTACTTACTTTAAAAATAATAATAATAACAATAATAATAATCAATCCTGAACACTCAAATAAGGTTTCAGAGAGATGAGTTAGAGAATCAATGTGTTGAATAGGAGTTAACTATATAAAACTGGACTCTTTAGTGCTAGATTTAACTGAACTTTATTTTCTTGGTAAATTGTTAGACAAAAGAGTAATATGCTGTTATTTATGAAATTATAAGTTAATTTTAAAATTCTAATATATATATATATATATATATATATATCATAATTGTTCTTATATCATTGTTGAATTTCTGTACTTGTTTATATTTTGATAAAAATTGTTTTTTCCAGGTAGTGATGATGAAACTATTAAAATTTGGGAAGTTCTTACTGGCAGGTGTTTAATTACCATTGATGTTGGAGGACCTGTAAAAAATTTAGCCTGGTGCCCAAATTTGTCTCTTAGTCTCCTCCTTGCTACCGTGTATGTATATTATGTTCTCATTCTATAAAATCAGTGGTCAGTTAATTTCGTTTAAAACTTTTTTACACTCACCAGAAATATGAATGAATGTTTTTTACAAATATACCGATTGCAGTAATTATAAGGCTTCTGTGTACTAAACCTATTGGATTTGATCACCTCAGTGATAACCTATGGAGAAAATGTGTCCAAGGATTGCCAACTTTGATATGAAGATTTTTTAAATAAATTGTACTCCAGAAAAGAGAAAACAATTTTACAGCTTGGGACATTTTTCATTTTTAAAAAAATATTTTTTACTTAAAATTATTCGGGGGAAAGAATCTGCTCAGTGTTGCCGACTTGGATTGAAAGATTTTTTTTTTTTTTTTTTTAATTGTATTCCATAATGGAGAAAGAAATTTTACACCTTGAAACACTCATCAATTCCTTTGGTGGACAAAATTTATAAAATGGATCCTGTTGCAAGATGCAGAAAAGTTCAGGCTGTCTGAAAATACCATTTTTATCAGCTTATCAGTATTTATTTAGCTGTAAATGGTACAAAGAAGGGTTCAATAATAATAAATACAATGGCAATAATAATAGAAGAAAATATTTCATAGAACTACCAAATTTTTTGGAACCATAAGATGCATCTTAGATTTGTGGGAGAATTCTTAGAAAAGAATATTTTATATTTTGTTCAGTATATAAATATATTTTCAATTACTTACTTAATAAAGATAAAAATATGTATAATAAATATGCTTATATACAAAAAAATATTTATTTTATTTAATGTTACCTTCGGACCATAAGATGTATCCCGATTTCAAGTCAACTTTTTTATTTAAAAAGGGCATCTTATGGCTAAAACAATATGGTAATCAGCGACAGGTCTACGAAAGACTCTTTCAAGGAGAAAAGTCTTGTTTCTTTCTGGCTGTGTACAAAAAATGAGTATCCCGCTCTTTTTAGTCAAGCACTAAAATTTTTAACTCCATTTATATCAATGTATTTAAGTGAACGTGAGTTATCAGAGCTAGTGTATGTGAAAAATAAGTACAGGAATAGACTGAAAGGGGAAAAAGGCTTAAGATTAAAGATAAGCACTATTCAACCTGGCGTAGAAGCTCTAATAAGAAACAAGCATAAATAACAGCAGGTTTTTCATTAACCTCTTAATGATCACATAATTTTCGAGAAAATGGTAATAAAAGTGCTTATTTTTTCTGGGGGATTCCATTTATTCCTTGATCTGCCACACCTAGTTTAAAAAAACCCATCCCCAATTACATTATAAATTATCTGGTGCTGCCATCTGGTATGTAAAATAAGAAATAAAAAATTTTGAGGGTCAATGAAATGGATTGTTTTAATCTTTTTGGTGTGTTACTTTTAAACACTCCAGCCCGGAAATATCATAGGTACAAGGAATAGGATGCGAAACCGCAACCGGTAATTTTGACGGGAGTGAGAAGGAAGAGGGTTAAGCCTGCTGACAGTCTTGAGAAATTGTAATTGCTATTCGTTAATAAGATGCCCAGTGGCATAGTGGTTAAAAGCTTCAAGCTGCCACATCACAGGTCCAGGGTTTGATCCTGCGACTGGCAAGGTCGGCTCAGCCTTTCATCCCTTGAGTGGGTCGATAAATGAGGACCAAGCTTGCTTGGGAACTAAACTCTGGAGATCCCACGTCAGGTTGACCACCTGACTGAGACATATTCTGTATGGTACCCCAAGCCCACAGTCAAGAAAGCATAGATGGCTTTGCCGGCCTTTTTTTGATACTTTAATTTTGTATCACGTGCATGACAACGAAATAAATTGACAAAAAATTATTGAAATATGGTTGAAGATAAAATTTAACCACTGGACTAATTGAGATGGAAGTTTTTAAAGAATTTAATTCAAATTAACATGTTTTATGGATATTAAACATACAAATTAATTTCATACATTGACCATTGTATTTAATTTGAATATTTTCTTCTGCATTATTTTGTCTATAAAAATAACCATTACGATTCTTTTATAAATATATATACAGGGTGTCCATAATTAAAGTTCCACTTTCAAAAGGCTGCAAAATAAGAACCACTGGTCAGAATGACTTCAAATTTGAACGGAATATACTGGAAGAAGGGGGAAACGATTGTGCATAATAAAAAAAAGTTCCGAAATGTTACAGCGCCATCTATTGATACATTTTGGAACTTTTTTATTATGCATAAATCGTTTCCCCCTTCTTCCAGTATATTCAGTTCAAATTTGAAGTCATTCTGACCAGTCGTTCTTTTTTTGCAGCCTTTTGAAAGTGGGACTTTAATTATGGACACCCTGTATATATGTATATTTTATATTAATTGCATACATTGACCGTTGTATTTCTGTATTGATTTACTAAAATAAAACTATTATGGATTTTTTTTTTTATGTTTAAACTTTTTTTGAAAATTATGTGTGTCTTTTTGTATGTGTCCATAATAAAAAAATGATAATAATTTTTTTTTTTCTTCCAGGGATGATAAAGTTTATGTTATAAACACAAAAGTTGGGGATAGATTAGTAGTAAGCAACACTGATTTGCTCTTAAATACACTTCCAGAAGATCCTGACCGCAAAAGTATAGTAGTCTTTTTTATGAACTGATTTTTATTATTTATCTTATTCTTCATGTCTCTGCATTTGGCCATAAACATACTCAAAGATTTCAGCAATTTGTAGAGTAGAACAAAAAATATCTACCATAAAATATCATGGCTCCATTAGTGATTTTAAAACCTTTATTTTATGAAAACTAGGTGGCACATGCGACCCTTTCACATGTAATTAAAATATGATAAATTATATAGAAAGGTTGCTGGTTTGTACTAGGATGAAAGAAGAACCTGTTTATTTGTCAAATGACAATGGTGCATAAGGATAATTCAAAACCAATAACAAAACACCTTTGGCCACAATATTGGAGGTGAAGCATAAGACAAAACAGGGAAACATAAGATATGTACATGTGAAAACACTTTTGTAGACAATATTAAAAGTTAAATATGACACAATCTTGTGGAAAATTTAATATTTACATTACAAAACCTCTTTGTACACTCTATTTGACCGTGCCATTTCGACACATCCAGGGAAAGAACTTTAAAGCTAAAAGTCAATTTTTCACTTCGATTTTTAAACAAACAATGCAATGTGTCATTCTGAATTTACAATTCGTCAGAAGCGGAGAACTTAATCTTTAAAATGGTACCTCATTTGTCGATTTTAGTTAAGTATGAAGGGAGAGAAAAGGATTGTCACAAAAAATCACCTTCTAGAAATAATATATACTAGCCGCTGCGAGACCAGCATCGTTGCTTTTAGTTTTATATTTTCTTTTGCAAAACAACACAACTGAAAGTAACGTATGTAAGGAATGTTACCATTACCTTTCATCATAAATATACGTTGTTAAGGGGTATTCTCTACAAGGCTGATTCTAGAACATCGTGATCAAAACATGTGAATTTTCATTACCTCAGAACAGAGTTAAAGATAAGACTGAGAAACCCAACATCAATGATTTTTAAAATTACATACCTCTTCGTATGTACCATTTTTCAAAATTAAGATATCTATACTTTATCTTTTCAACAAATAAGAAATTGTTGGGGAAAAATTTAAAATATAGTGTTGATTACATCACTCTCTGTATGTATTACTGTTCACAATTCAGATATCTACACTTAATCATATCAAATAATAAATTGCTGAGAAAATTCCTTCACTTATAAAATGGAGTAAAAATTCAGGAAGTACTGAAAAAAGTGTAGTAAATTAACTATTACTGGTTGTTGATTGCTATGCCGGCGACGGTTAAGCCTAAACTCACGATCATTTATGCTCTCTCTCTTAATGAATTAGTGCTTCGCTTTCTTTCTTGAGACTGTTCCCAATTTTCACTTAATGTTGCAGCGCACTTTCGAACATTCCCGATTTCAGTGCGTCAATCCATGTTGACACGCGTTTGCAAATTGAGGACGGCCGCTAATGTTTACATCTGGTAGTGGCAGCCGTTGCCATTCGGAGTGTAGAAATATCGTCGATTTTTGTGCCGCATACCTACGCGTTTTATATATATAGATGGTTTTTCCATGCAAAAAGAATAATGTATATTGTACACGTACACAGATGTTGCCAATAAAGAAACTCATTAATGAAATCACAGAATAATAGTAAAAGTAAATGATTTTTAAATTAAAAAGTTCATTGCGATTGATAATGGTAAAATAAAAAAAGCGTGCCATCTAGGGGAAGAAAAATTGTTTATAATGTTTATACTTTGATTTTTAAACAAACAATAAGAAGTGTAATTCTAAATTAACAATCTGCCCAAAGCGGAGATCTTAATCTTTAAAATGGTACCTCATTTATCGGTTTTGGTTAAGTATGAAGGGAGAAAAAGGAATATAAAAAAAAAAAAAATTTTTTAAATAATATATGTAGATAGCATATTATAGCAGAAGTCTTTATGTGAAGGGATGCAGATTATATGGGTTACATTCTTTGTGTGTGTCAATGTCACATACACACACATATATTGTATATTAATACACTAATTTTTGTGATGCTAGTTTATGCATAATTCCTTTATTTATTTCTTTGGTCGGGTTTGGTTGATGAAAATTTTTGTTTTTCTTATTTTTTTTTTCACATATATTTTTGTGAAAGGTTTGTTTTTAAACCAGGTGTGTTCAAAACATATAATTTAAATTTCTTAATAAATTAAACGATATTTATATATATATGTAGCCAGAGTAATAATCTAGAAACCTTGCAAATCTGTATGAGTATTATATACTTTTTAATATTTAAAGAGATTCCTACTTTCTATGAGACTCCTATATCTGAGGTTCTCAGAATGTATCTTTTTTTGAAGCTGCTAACTTTTGGAGGCTTCAAGTGTGTGTTCTGGTATGTTTGCAATGATGCATCAATGTATAAGAATAATGACAACTTAGGATTAGGAAAATATTTCAAATCCCTCAAAGTTTTTCAACCTAAAAAGTATTTATTTCTCAAATTTATTTGTAATCTGAAAGTCCAGACCTCTGTTAATGAAACAGTAAAAGGAAATTGTCAAACACTCACCAGTTTCAAGCTACTGTGAAACTGACAATTCATATGTCTTTTGTTAGCTGAAAGAAACCTGCATAAGAGTTATTTTAATCATTATTTTTAAAAAGGATTACGTTCCTCCATAACGGGCCTCCGAAAAGCAAAATTTCAGACTCTAAAACCGTCTGTCTATACCTCGCAAGTTATAATTTTGTCAACGTGCCAAACCCAGTCTGTATTGCTTGGACAAGCAGTAAACAGCTAAACAGGAGAGTACCTAAATTGTCAAAACTTTGCCATACATATATGTATATATATACAGTGGAATCTCAATTGATTGATTCCCGAATTATCGTTTTCCCGAATGTGTCATTTATTTCACCCAGTCCTGACGATCATATTGCTTTGTTATGTTCCTGGATCTATCGTTTTCACGCATTTATCATTCAGTTCAGTAGGTCTCTTGTAAAATGATAGATAGAGATTCCACTTTACATATGTCATATATATAGATACATACATACATATATACATACAAAAGAGGTAAGCAATGATAAGTAATCCTACATTAATAACCCATTGTAGTTTTATTAGAAGAGACTACCTGAATTTTTTTTAAATTTAAATTTTATAACTCTTTGCACATGCTGCATAAAAGTTCTTTATTTAAATGCTTTAATATACTCATGATGTCACTGGAAATTATTAATTGTTTTTATTTTGTATGGTATTTAAAGTTCCTTTTTGCATGAATCAATTTTACATTATGAGAAAATTATTTTTAATATTGTCACAAATCTAAGAATTTATTTTAAACTGTTTTTTTTTATTTTCTTGGAATTAGCAATTATATCATTGTTTCTTGAACAATTATTGAAGCCTAAGTAAAAATTACCCTGAAATTAATTATGTGCCATTTTCTACTTTAGCTGCCCTCTGGACTCTACCAAATGAAAGTCAAAAGAAATGTGGCATAAGGCTAGTAATAACACATTCTAAAACGGTGAAACAAGTTGTTTTTCATGCCAAAGGAGATTATTTTGCTTGCCTAGTATCTGATGTTGGTTATAAATCTATTGTTATTCATCAGCTGTCAAAATTTAGATCACAGGTAATGAATTTTTATGGTTTCATTTATATCTTAGTGTTTATACTTCTATTATTGAATGAAGATAACTGTTGCAAATTTCTTGTTACATTATAAATGTGCAGTGTTTTATACTGACCATAATTGAAAATGCCTTATAAGTCTTCTAAACAAACTACTTACTAAGGTTAATGCTGTTTTAATACACTACTATAAGTAGTGCATTAAAACAGTATAATTTGCATATTGCAGCAAACTTTATACTAATATTAAGTAATTGATAAATATAAAATAGTATCAATCAAGTAATTTTGATAATTATCCTGTACTAGCTGCATACCCAAGCTTTGTTACGGAATAAATTCAAATTAAATACAATGGTCAATTTATGCAATTAATGCCAAAAGAAACAAAAAAATATGTCTATAAAAAATCGTAACGGATAATTTTACAGACAAATTAATGTAGAAGAAAATATTCAAATTAAATACAACAGTCAACATATGCAATTAATTTGTATGTTTAATATCCATAAAGCATACTAATTTGAATTAAATTCTTAAAAAACTATGAACTTGATTAGTAAAGTGGTTAAATTTTATCTTTAACCATATTTTAATATTTTTTTTGTTAATTTCTTTCGTTGTTATGCGTGTGACACAAAATTAATTTAAAGTATCTCAAAAAGAAAAGAAACCATGTGATCAGCATTTAATAAATTAAATTCTAAAAATTAATCTTTAAAAATTCACCAAAAATCAGAAAATGGAGGTAAAAATTCGAAAAAGACTTTATTCTAAAGGAATTTTTATGATCTTTCTCGTGATATAAATTTTATAACCCTCAGATTATTATTTTAAATACAAACTTAAAGAATGTTACAACAGCTTAAAAATTTAATTTTAAAAAATCTAAGAAGAATTTTTCAAAAATCTTTCTTAGTGCACCCCTACGCTATAAGAAGAATCGCCATGCAAAATTTCAGCTTTTTAGGTCCAGCAGTTTGGTCTATGTGTTATATGTCAGTCAGTTACGGACCTGTTATATATATATAGATTATGAAATTTGTCACTACATTTGTTTATTACTTTTTTTAGGACATAATTTGTAAAATCTGTATTAACATTACACAAAGTACTAATAATTTAGCATTAGTGTTTTGTTGTGTAAATGTTAAAGGAATTGGTTGCTATGGTTTAAAGTCAGAAATTTTATTTTAATATCATTTAAAAAAATTCCCCCTTTTTTTTTTTCCAGGTACCTTTTAAAAAATTGAAAGGTGGCATCCAAAAGATTTCATTCCATCCGCTTAGACCCCTTTTCTTTGTTGCCACTCAGAAGCATGTTAGAGTATTCAACCTCTTAAAACAAGAAATGACGAAAGTTATCACTGCCAACTGTCAATGGATTTCTTGTATGGCTGTTCATCCTCAAGGTTTGTTTACATTTATTACTTTTGCATAGAATAATCTTTTGTGTTATTTGTTCTTGATGAGAATGTACAATGTGATTGTAATGTGTTTATAAATTCATATTAATTAGATAGTTAGCTTCAGCCCTTCCAAATATGGTACAAACTTGCAGTGGCGGTTCCAGTCCAGAAATTTTAGGGGGGGCAGCAACATTGGCCCTTAGGGTTATATATATAAATTTACAGTGGAATCTCGATCAATTGTTCCCCGAATCATCATTTTCCTGTATGTGTCGTTTATTCCACCCAGACCCGACTATCATATTTCTTTGTTATGTTCCCGCATTTATCATTCAGTTCAGTCGGTCACTTGAAAATCGATAGATCGAGATTCCCACTGTATATATATATATATATATATGTGTGTAAATAAACATCCTCTCATTTTAAATTTAAACTCATTGTTTTAGATCTAGGATTATATAATTTTAGGCTATGAAGGGGAAAAAAATTGCTGGGCTTCTTTTTTTTATGGGGGGGGGGGGCAACTGCCCCTACTTTCCCATCCCTGGTGCCGCCGTTGCAAATTTGTGTTAGTGGTTTTATGTGTACATACAGTCAAACTTGTTTTTGTGCGATATACAGGGACTGGAAAAAAAAAAAAAATCAGAAACTTCATAGATAGCTATAGCAAATAATTTTTCACAACATGTTAAAGAGAAAAAAAATTTTATGTGGTGGAGAGGGACTGCATAAAATGTCTCAGTTAAAATATATGTCAAAGCTTTGCGAAATACCGAGAAAGTGCTTTCCAAACAAAATAAATAATTAAATTATGCATGGAAACATTTAAAAGAAATTTTATTTCTTGTTTTAAACATGTAGAAATTTTCAAAATGTACATAATTCAATACTACTTGTCGTAGTCCAAAGCATGCATATTCTTGTGATGAACTGGTTCGTAATGGCTTTTGTCACTTGAAAATTTATTTTTTATTACCATATAGTCAGTGATATGTTTTTGCGATGGTGGTCATTTGATCAGCTGCTTGTAAACATCGCGGTAGCCAGATATATATATGATCAAAGCTCTTTTTGGAATTTCAAATGTATAATTTCATTTTTTTTTCAATGCATATTCATATACTGCATAAAAGAAAGGCTGCTTAAAAATAGGTATTCTATATATATATATATTTTTAAATTATGAAATTTTTTGCTACATTTGTTTATTACTTCTTTTTAGGAGATAATTTATTGTTGGGTAGCTATGACTGCAAGCTTAGTTGGTTCGATCTTGAACTGTCATCTAAACCTTACAAAACTCTTAAGTAAGTGTATTATTTTTATTTTTCTTCATGTGTAGAATTTTCAAAAAGTATTATTTCATGAATAAACCCGCTCTTTTTTATTCTTCCTATGCATGATATAGATTAGAATATGGTACGTGAAACTCTAAATCAAGCTGTGTTTCTCAATGTTGATTAAATTTACAGTACTTCATGCCATTGTTGTAACTGCATTTTTCTTTTTTTATCATATAAAGAAATTAATCTCATTTACCTCACCAAATATATAAAATATCATTATCAGATTTTTAATGGCAACATTGTTGTGTTTTAAATGGCAACAATTCATCATTAATTGCCACTACAAAAATGCCATCAACATGCCATTGTTGTAACAGCATTAATGCAGTTATAATAATGCCATGAAGTAATCTACAGTACTTCAGGCCATTATTGTAACTGCAGTGCTCTTTCTTATTGTATAAAGAATTCTAATCTATGTATACAATAATCTATATTAATTCTAATCTATATATGATGTAAATTAAAATATCATGCAGGAAACTCTAAATCAAGCTGTGTTTCTCAATGTTGATTAAATTTACAGTACTTCATACCATTGTTGTAACTGCATTGTTTTTTTTTTTATCATATAAAGAAATAAATCTCATTTACCTCACCAAATATATAAAATATCATTTATCAGATTTTTAATGGCAACATTGTTGTGTTGTAATGACAACAATTCATCATCTGTTGCCACTACAAAAATGCCATTGTTGTAACAGCATTAATGCAGTTATAATAATGCCATGAAGTAATCTACAGTACTTCATACCATTGTTGTAACTGCAGTGCTCTTTTTTATTGTATAAAGAAATAAATCTCATTATACTTCATAAAAGATATAAAATATCAGATTTTTAATGGCAACAATACATCAATTGTTGCCGCTACAAAAATGCCATCAACATGCTATTCACTGCATTGTTGTAACAGCATTGATGCAGTTATAATAATGCAATGAAGTAATTTACAGTACTTCATAACATTGTGGTAACTTCAGTGTTCCTTTTTATTGTAAAATGTATACTTTTTTTTTTTGGGGGGGGGGGGTATGTGTGTAAGTAAGTAAAATGTATGCATTGTTCTCTTTTTATTTTCTTTTAAAAAAATGAGATTTATAAAATAAAGAAAATAAATCTCATTTTTTATGTATATATATATGTATATATATTTTTTAAGGCATAATGAGTACCATATACTTAGTTTGCATACCATATACTTACAAAATATTTATATTATTTTGCAAATCTATTCAATTGTTTAGAATGAGGTGTGTATATATTTGTATTACTATCGTATTTTAATGAATTTTAATACCACAGGAATCATAAAAAGGCCATTAGAGCAGTATCATATCATCCGAGGTATCCACTCTTTGCATCTGCATCTGATGATGGATCTGTCATTGTATGCCATGGAATGGTGTATACGTAAGTATCTTCAGTTTTTTTAAAATATTTATTTATTTATATTTTATTTATTTTTTTACATATATTTATTCCCTAAGCCTCTTTTTCTCTAAATAAACCTCCTGTTATAGGAAATATTTACACCAAAGCAGGGAAAAGAAAACCTTAAGTAATTCATCATAATTAATTGTAAAATAGGCTCAATCCAAAATGAACCCATTAAGTTTTTTTCACCCCCGTACACTCTCAAGCATGTATTGAGACACACATCATCAGGTGCAAACCAAAAACTTTTTAGACAAATTTATACATTTCATCCCCCCCCCCCCCAAAAAAAAAAAAAAAAAAAAAAAATATCTTGTATAAAATCAGTTATATATAGAAATTTTAAGTACATTAATTGCACTTTATTTTAAGTATTTAACAACATATTTTAGTGCAAAATGATTTTACTTCTATTTTATAAAAAAGCAGGGTTTATTTTAATTTATATTCTGAAACTTTTATGCCAATAGTTTTAATACTTCACCTTAAAATTCCAGTTTTATGGAAACTTTTAGAATGCAATTAAAATTTTACTCTTTTTCTTCTTGAATTACCAATAGCTAGCTTTTTTTTTTTTTTTTTTTTTTTTTTTTTTTTTTTTTTTTTTGTGCTTGAGAATGCTTTCAATTAGAATGCTCAGTTAAGCAGCTTCCATTATTAGTGATGCCGCTGCATTAACTTGGCCTAGAGATTTTAAATTGGATGTGCAATTAGATTATTAGGACATTTATTGTGTTATTGCACATGTACAACTTTAGAATTCTAACCCAAACTGTAGATTTTTCATGCCCCAGCTGCCATTAGTGTAAATGGCAATGGATTTGTCAGCGACGGGCATCAAACCAGTGACATAAATGTTATAAATAACATTTATACATAAGCTGCATAACATAATAATTCTGCATATTTCTGACACACACAGTTCATAAATGAACTGTGTGTGTAAGAAAGATGCAGAATTATATCAATGATAAAATTCTCACATCCTCATTTTGTCAAGAATTGATTTCTATTACTTTATACGTCGTAGTGATTTTTAAACAACAGATTTTTCATTTCATATCACCTTTCAAAATAATAATAAAATAAACTAAATGTTCTTTTTTTCTATTTGCAGAGATCTACTTCAAAATCCATTTATTGTACCACTGAAGAACCTAAAAAATCATGGAATGTGTTTGGACGTATGTTTCCATCCAAAAAGGCCTTGGATATTTACCTCATCAGATAAAACTATTAGATTGTATTCATAACAATATGTACAATATGTAAATAAAATTTGTTTTATTCAGGATTCTCATCTTTTCATTCAGCTGTTTCTAAGAAAAATATATATTCCCATTTAACTTCTTTTTTCTTCTGAATAGTGGCTTAGAATAGTATTTATGTACAAATGAATTCTCAGTATCACAGAAACTATACTTATAACAATTTTTTATTTTCAAGTATTTGGCATGCTGGAAAGTCTTAGAAACAGTAAATATTTAGGGAAATTCTAAAATTTTGTTCATAAGAATTTCATTTTTCCTTTCTTTCTTGAACAAACACTTTTTAAAGAAACTACAAACAAAATTACTGAATTTTCTTTTTATTTAGATTTTAGGAATGAATCTCAAATCCCTAACTTGCAAATCACTATAATTCATCTTGTTTGAAATCTTATTGTCATCACAGCTGCCAGCTAGTGTTTCCAAAATGTATGTTTTATTCTGATTGTTTTTCTCATTTCTTAAGCATTTAACCCTCTGAATGTACAATTTTTGAATCAAAACCGCTGCAAAAATTGTTTTTTTTTTTTTTTAATTACATATTGCAAATCTATATATTCGAGAATTCAGATATACATTGTTTTCTGTAAAAGAGTTTTTATATATATATATAGATTTAGATCATGAGAAATTATATTTTCAGAAAAATCAATTTCAGACATCACATAAGAACCAATTTTCGAAAATAAATTTCAAATAATTTGCGGATATATTCCTATTTACTACCTATAATACAAAAGTAAAATGTATCTACTAAAGAAAATATACTTTACTAACACAAATTACCCTAAAAATTAAGTTTAGTCTGATAAATCTCAAACCATGTTTCAAGGTAAGTCCAACTTCACATTCTTTGCACCAAATTTGCAGAGAGGTTAATTCCCAATACACAGTGTCACAAACAGAACACACAGTGTCCAATGTATTGGGTCACTGCGTTGGAACTGCCATCTTTGTGATGATTAAACTCTGGAATAAATCATTTGATTGTTCTGAAATTTTAAGTTTTTTTTCCCCCCTGTGAATGTTCTTCACATTCACCAATTTTTTGTTGCAATCGGACAACTCCTTGGTACGTCGATTATTTCGTTATAGAGTGTAATTCAAAATGCTGTTTTTCTACAGCCACGAGTATTTTTATTAACTCGCTTTCTTGTGTGTTTGTCCAGTACAAATCTTGCAATCGATTTTTAACTAACTTCCCGACTAGCTAGACATTTGAAACTTTTAGAATAGCCCAGAACATGATGACAATGCATTATTTTGATACTTTTAGCCACCTTTAAGCAGAATTGGATTCATTTTCAGTTAATTTTGTTTTGTAGAATGGTGCAGCCATCTATCGGCCGGGACAGGAATGAAAAGTTAAACGCAAGTTAACTTTCTATTCTCGAGCTAAGCCAGCAGTTCTCAACCTGGGGGGCATAGAAGAATTTCAAGGGAGGCGTGAGTTTTTTTTTCCAAGATTGACCGACCTCCTCGGTGATAAAAAAATCTTCCATTTCAACAGATAAATGAATTGAAGGACCTTATATCAGGGCATTTGGTAGCATTGAAAAATGAAATTGCAGACTATTTTCCAGATATTAGTTCAGAGAATTGGGAATTTAAGTTGGCAAGAGATCCTTTTATAATAGACGTGGATGTACTTCCTGATCATATTCAGGAACAGGCAATCGACCTACAATGTGATTTTCAATCAAACGCGGAATTCGAAAACATGGATGTTGAAAATCTTTGGTTACGCTATTTTCCTGTCTACCCAGAAGTTGCTTTGGAAGTTTTGGGGTTGTTAGGGCAGTGTTCAGCCACATATCTGTGTGAATCTGGATTTTCAGCATTAACATACATAAAGTCAAAATATTGAGCAAAGCTGGACGTTGAAAGTGACCTGAGGTATGCTTTGTCAGAGTTGCAACCTAATATTCAAAAACTTGTCAAGGACAAACAATGCCAGACCTCTTATTAATGTTGTGAAAGTGATGGGTATTACATGTCAACCTCACCTAGATCCTTGATTACCTCAAAAATATTTGATCTGTATTTCATTCTTTGATTTCATATGTTCTAATAATAATAATATGTTCCAAATTAAGATATGTGTAGTAATATTAAATTTTGTGTATGAAATTATTTATTCTATATTTTCATTTAATAACCATCTTCAGTTTCAAATTCTGATTGTACTACTTGTATTGACCACATATGGAGGTGGTGATGGGGGAGGCGTGACCTCACATCAGTGTTCAAAGGGGGGCACAGAGCCTGAAAGGTTGAGAACCCCTGAGCTAAACGATTGATTACGCATTTGATACCTCTTTATTATGCATTTGATCATTTTCTTTCAAGTTGATGGGATAATTCATCAAAAAAAATTTTTAAAATTATCTATTAATACATAGAATTGTCAAGTTTATACGATTCAACAGAAAATTTAAAAACATGGTATATAAAAGTTATTTTTATCTTGTAATTATTTTTCCGTGACATTGCACTTTATTGTTCCAATAGTAACGATATAGAAATTAATGAAAAATAAAGCAGTTCTATTGGTGTACCGTATCAGAAAAAAAATGGTAGTTGCTAGTGGGCGGTGCTTATTAATTCGCACGGTGAAAGATTTTTCACACGTTTGGAAAAAAGTGCCCGAGACTACAAATTTTGCTAGAGTGCGAGAACAGCGTACATGGTGAAACGTATCTCGAATACAAAGATCAGAGGATGTGTCAATTCTGGGGCTGGACTTACGTATAAGCTAAAAAGAGATACAGCTTAGGGCCTTGCAATCTGCCGGGACCTCAAATAAAAAAACAAAAAATATATAAAAATATCCTGTAGAAAAATCACTCAAATGAAGTCAGACATATCACGATAATTTCTAAATAATTTTAAGTATACAAAATACAACATTAAAATAATTTAAGTGCATTGTAAAATTCATTGAGACTAAATTTTCACCTGAATAAAAGATTAAGTTTTTATATACTACCAATTATATTGTTATATTAATTTAATTTTTACCTTTTTTAATTTTTTAATTTAAAACTCTCTGTTCTATGAGCCTTATTTGTCGTTTTAAAACCCTTTAGTTATATAATTATTTCTGTGACTTGGTAAACACATCCTTTTTTATCTTTTAATAAAAATTAAAAGAAATATATTTTCATACATTAAAAGGCGTACATATTTAATTTTTTTCCGGCAACAGCTGATGTAACTTAAAACAGCAGGGGGCCTCTGGGGTTTGTATACCTTGGGGCCTCAGCAAGTCTAAATTCAGCCCTGGTCAATTCTACTGTCCAATCCAGGGCTGTAAATGAAGCAGCACAGTCTACACTAAATTATATTTATTTTCAATGCTACGGACAATAGATCTTATAATCTTCTAGGATTCGAAAAGTGGAGCTCCATAGCTTATCCCAATCTGGCTTACTTTGCTCTAGCCGAAGGGAGAGAGTGCGTTGCGCGTGGGGCGAGATGAACGGATAAAAATATTTATAATGCAAAATCAATATTCATAATGCAATTTCTATTTCTTTGGGGCGCAGGGCAACACCTTCTCTCATCCGCTGAGAGAAGGTGTTGCCCCTTGCCCCTCCTCCCATGGGAGCGCCACTGTGCTCAGCGCACATAGGTCGTAAGCGATGCGTAGCGTATACAGGTAACCCTCGTACAACACGGTTTCGCTCTAACACGATAGGATAAATTGCGGGAACCCTCGTATAACACTGCAATCTGTAACACTGTTTCGCTCTAACACGATAAAAAAATTGCAAGAACCTTTGTACAACACTGTACTTCTATAGCAGTAGATAACTTGATTTTTACTTAACAAATTTAAAAACTAAATTATCTTAAAATTATGACGGGAAGGAATAATGAACTATAGTGGCTTTACATGAAAATGTATAAACAAGTTATAATTTATTCATTTATAACTCTATTCCGATGTCATAGCGGAAAGCGTCATGCACAGTTTACAATTAAGCAATTTTCAACTAAGCACTGCATCGACATCATATATTTGTAGGTGAAAGAACGAAAAATATCAACGTTAAATGCATGTTGGAAGAACATATGGCCATCTTCAGTTGAAATGGAAAACGTGCTTGAATCGTCAGAAAATGAAATTAGTGGCATATTAGAACTTGCTAAATCAATCGGAGGTGAAACTTGCTAAATCAATAGGACGTTCAAGATTTATTAGTGGAAGAAGTTGACGTAGCGGATTTGATGGAAATGGCATCCAAGGCTGTAAATCAAATCGATTCTGAGGACAATAGCACTGATGAAGATTGTGAAGTTAATAATTTAACACTGAAGAAATTACAAGAAGGCCTAAACTTAGCTGAAAGTCTTGAATAATTTTTCTTGAATGCAGACCCTTCCGCTGAAAGAAGCCAAAAATTCAAAAGGAGTCTCTAAAATTGTCTATCTCAATACCGTGAAATCTACAATGACCATGTAAGAAACAGCAAACAAACCAAAATTACATATTTTTTAAAGAGGATAGAAGGTGCAAAAAATCTAAATGAAGAAAAAGCTTCTGAAAGTAAAGGTGATATCCTTCAACCGAAAAAACGTTTTTGTTCGATTGTACTGAGAAGTGATGAGGACGAAATATATTAAATTCAGGTCGCATTACATGAAAATATTTTTTTTATTTCTTTTCGATTTGTATTATACGTACATTTAAATTTTTAATAAAAATTAAGTTGCTTGTATGAAATTTTAAAAAAAAAGTTTGTTTTTAATAAGTTTTCGGAACGTAATCCCCGCCCCCCCTTTTTGTACTGGCTCTGGGTCTCATATAACACGGTTTCCCACAACACGGCATTTTCTAGGAACCTATCTACCGTGTTATAGGAGGGTTACCAGTTGTATTCTGTGCTATTTTGCATTGAGATTATTGAAAAGCATAGCTTGAAATCGAAACTTACCTTTCCATCTCGGGAGAGTTAGGGCCTGTTCACACAGGAGTCCGGTAGCGGAAGCGTAAAAGGAAAGATGGCGCTGAGACGGAAATAAACCAATCATAGGTGTTAAAAATTTCGTTACTAATCGTTTGGAGGTTTGTCATTGGTTAAATATATTTCAATACTTTAACGCTTCCGCTATAGGACTCCTATGTGAACAGGCCCTTAGTAATATTAAGGTCAAATTTTCCAACCGATATTTCAGGGGAATTGTTTTTATTCTATTTTATGAGCAAATATTGACTTAACTTCATGAACGTTTACCTCGGCACCACATCATTTTGAAATAATTTCTTTATTCTTCTAATCAAATTGAAAAAAAAATTGCTCCAATAGCAAGTGCTATGGACAGTGGCGCACCCAGGATTTTTTCTTGGGGGGGGGGGGGGGCAGGCCCAGATTTCTGCATGGGCATGTGGGGCACTTGCCCAGGGCCCCCAAAATTATGAGGCCTCCCTAATTTAGTATTAAGTTGTGCATACCTTTGAAAATGTGGTTTTTGGTTAATACAGTAAAGGGGGACAGTGGCCAATACAGAAAATAATCCTGGGTGAGGTAGAGTGCACCCACTATAGTGAAAGCATACTTACATCTGTAGGCGTTTCTGGTTTAATTTCTTTTTTTGGGGGGTGGGGTGGGGGGTGTAATAACTCTGGACTGTGATCTATTTTGAATTTCAAAAGAAAATTTCTTGAATTTATTTATTAACATTAAAATGTAAATTAATTAACACTTACTATTATTAATTATTTTTTCACATTTTTGACTTGTTGGTTGAAATTTTTTGATTTTCCGGTCCCAATTTAAGGGGGGCCTGGGTGAGTGTCCCACATGTTCATGTGGAAATCTGGTATTGGGGGGGGGGCATGTGACCCCTCTGGATCTGTGCTTGGAGGGGGCCCCCAAAGTCTACTTTGCCCAGGGCCCCATTAGGTCAAAGTCGGGCCCTGGGGGGGGGATGAACGGATAAAAATATTTATAATGCAAAATCAATATTCATAACGTAATTTCTATTTCTTTGGGGGGGGGGCAGGGCCCCTGGGTGCGCCACTGGCTATGGAAGATTTTCGTCAGTTGAGTGAATGTTATGCTCGTGATTTGCCTTCTACACATCCAGCAGTTTTGAACTCAGAATTCAAGTTCTGTTATAAAAAAAAATTGAAAAACTGTTGCAATAGCTCCATTGAAAAACACCATTGATGCAGTTTCCAATTGACAAAATGATATATCCTAGCATTTATAAAATTAATTAATCTTACTAAATTAAAAATCTAATAGCCTCCGATGACAACATGCGTCAGTGAAAGGTCATTTTCCACCTTGCGCATTTTAAAAACCTATTTAAGATATACCATGACATAATCACGATTCAACGCACTTGCTTTGCTATTTGTACCGAGAGAGATCAAGGCTGCTGTGTACTAACCCTATGCAGACCTGCCAACCTCAGTAAGAGCAAAATCCTGCAATATTCTACTGTGCATAAAATAATCGACATAACAGAAAACAGTATAGTAAAAAATTATAATAAAAAAATTATAATGTACACTTATTTATAGTTTATACGATCTCTTTAATAATATTACATAGTTCAAAATATTTCCTTACTGTTCAGCTGATCTTGAAATTATAATATTAAACAAAAGTTATATATTTGAAATTTGTAATCATACATTTTAAGGAGACACAGTACCCTAAAAATCGTCAAAATATCGATTTTTTTTTTTATTGACTCAAATTATTGTCCCCACCTTTCTATATATGATCACCAAATTTTAAAGCTGTATCTTGAATACTTTAAAAGTTATTTAGATTTTTATAATGTTGTCAGAAAATTAAAGGGACAAGTGACCATTTAAAGTGGGCGTGGCATTTTTTTCCACTAGCCTAAAAACTCAAATTAATAATTAATTAATTTTTTTGTTCACCAGAGCGAAAGAAGTATATCATATTTACACTAGAAGGGACCCCAACAGTCTATATTTTGAGTACTTCTATTTCTTTAAAATGGTTTTAATTGCAAAAAATCTTGGAATTTTTGTAGCATTTACTGTAGCTGATTTTGCTCTTTTAAAAAATTCATTGTCAAATTGTTCTTCATAACAGTGACCATGTGGGTTAGATTTGCATTTTAGCAAATTTTCTAAGGTTTCCCTTGACATAGATGACCTGAACTGAGTAGATATTTTTGTTATGTAACTAAAAATCCTCTCACACTCTGCATTAATGGGAGGGATTGTTAAAACCAGCGTTATTTTTTTACGTTTCGGAATCCGGTAATAATAGTGTCCATTCCGGAAACCCGGAAGATGCATTAAAAATCCGGCATTGCCAGGGTAAATCAGAAAAGTTGGCAGGTCTGCCTATGGGATTTGCTCACCTGAATGTTACCCTATGGAGAAAATTTGTCTACTATTAAGGGCCTGTTCACATAGGAGTCCGTTGCGTTGATTTTATTCTCAAATGTTTGCAATTCGAATTTCGCCTTCGTCTCTCTTCTTTGTTATTGCTAGAGTGATGAATCAGTTTAGAATGTAGTTTTCTTCGAAGGGGATAAGATCCCATAATATGTCTATTCTGTTGAATTTAGTTAATTTTGAGGCTTTCCAGCCTATTATCATCTTCTTGGAAATATATTAAATTCATTAAAAACATGCAAAAATGATTTGAACTTTGCACCACTTTCGTTTTGAAGTTTCTCACTCTTTAGTTTCGTTTGTAGTAGAACATAATAGCCATATTTCTTCATCTGTTTACTGCTACTGGGTTTGGTGCGTGTCTAGGCCGTATATGGGCACGTTAAATCCGTAGAATGTCCTTCTTTGAGGTCATTGTTTGGGGAAGGTACGATCCACCTGTTTGGAAATTCCTCATTTAAAAAGTTTTGCACAATCATACCAAGACGGCACAGTCTTGTTGCCAAATGACTTTGGGATGTAAATAAGAAATTTGTGGGACAGCAAAAATTTTAAAACTTTTACAGCCATTTTACAACTTTCGCTTTCATGGAACAACTAGTGCCCTCTGTTGAACTTTTTTGACGCAGAAAAAACTCTAATATATGCGGTAACACATCTGTTATTTCCCAGTTCCTACCTTGTATACCTTTTTTTTTTTTATAAATATTTAAAATGTGTCAAGGTTTTTTGAGATACCTTGTATAATAAGTAAGTAGTTATCAATGGGATTATTCATTTTTTCCATTCACAACTCAAACCCCATGTTAGGTACTTACACAAATTTTCACGGTGACATCCTTTAGCATTTGTACCTTGCACCACTGCTAATCTGCTTGTATAAATACGAAAGATCAAACAATCACAATTGCAAGTTTAATATCATGATTTCTTTTAGAAAAAAAAGCTGAAGCTTTAATTCAAAAACAGATTATGCCGATGTAGAATTAAAACTACTTCCCAAAGGTTACATGCATGATGCAGCCTTAATGCAAGAAAATATAAATACTAAATCTGTAAATCAAACTAAAAATATAGATTAAAATGTAAGCCTATCAGCATTTGTTTTTCCATAAATAGTACCAATAATACCAACAGGCAGAATACTGTATATCAGGTTAGTCGGATCTTTTAGGATAAGCAGACTACAGTGCTAAACACATAAGAAAAAACAAAGGGCTAACCTAAAAAAGAAATCTTATATGGATTGAATAACTGCAGTTTGATAACTGAAAAACTGTGCATTTATTAATAAAAAGAGAAAAATTGAAATGCAAACAGTAAATAAAAAAATAATAAAAAGCATCTTCAACCTCACCTTTGAAAAAAATTCAATAGACTTAAGAATATAAAAATTAGCTGCAAAGTAAATAACTAATAAAATGTGTTGTCTACAGCAAATACAGTGGTACCTCGACTTAAGAGTTTTTCAAGATATGAGCATTCTCTCGGTAGATTTTTTGCTTTGAGTTACGAGCAAGCTTCAGATATCTCACCGCTAGTTTGAGCAGGGAATGCCATGTTACATGCTCATCAAATGAGAACACAAGGAGCATATAATATTTACAATCTTTATGTACAATTATTATACAATTGTATACATATTATTCTGAGACTACTATCCAGTCTTAAACCGAGAGATTAACACTCAACAATTACCACCGAGGGCAGCTTGCTCTGCCCAAACTTGAGTCGCCCTCTGAAACCGAACAGCACCCAACCTCTCTTGCAGAGAGATAGCTTTAATTCCCTCCCCCACATTGGAACTCTCCATGGGATCTAGGGGATGGGATGACCTTGGTCCTAGGATCGCAAGCTCTCCCCCTTCTATGGATTCTGAGAAAATGTTCTTTGGATTCTCAGAAAGAAGAATCTTGACATTACAGCCACAGTGAACAATGCAACAATCGCCCAGCTTCCGTGTCTCACTCGTTCACTTTAAGAAAGTAGCTGGTAATAAAAGAGAAAGTGAGGAAAGCGAGGCGAAAAGATCAAAAATCAATGAATAAGATTAAATTTTTCAGTTCAGCCTTTCTCCTCCTCTTTCAATCAGCATCTTCCAGTCTGATCTCCAAGGTAAATGTTGTACATTACACTTAATAAACAAATTTATTGCAGTACATTCTATTGCATTGCATTTTTATACAATGTTCGTCATTTATAAGCACATTTTTCTTATTTAAAAACATGCAACAAAAAATTGTGGTGTTTTTGGGAAGCCCAGAACGAATTAATGGCATTTCCATTTATTTCAATGAGAAAAATTGATGCGAGATACGAGTATTTCGAGTTACAAGCTCCATCATGGAACGAATTAAACTCGTAAGTCGAGGTACAACTGTATTGTTTTTGAAAGAAGTAACGCTGAACAAGATAACACCTTTCAATAACAAAATTGTCCATTTAAAAGGTAACATAAGCATAACTGCATAAGAGATGTTCTTAAACATAACTCTTTTAGATCATCATCATGTTTTACTGTTAAGCTTCTACTTTTAGGTTCTTACAATAAGATGAAAAAAATTTGCCTCATTACAAAGTAAATTTTGTTAAACATTGTAATGAGGCAAATTTTTTCATCTTATTCCAAGAACTAAGTAAATTTTGCTAAATGTAACTCTTAGGACATCATCATGTTTTACTGGTTAGCTTCTACTTATAGGTTTAAGAATCAGATGCGAAAAATTTGCCTCATTACAAAGTAAATTTTATTGAGTCATTCCATTCTCAGATCTCCAAGAGTACTGCTCTGACTGAATTACAGGCAGTGACATTTAATTTCTCACCTAGTGTTCTTCTACCTATCTTCTTCTGGGATATTTCAATGCAAATATGTATACACACATTTATTTTAGCCTTTCTGAGGTGAATTTTTTTTTTCAAGCTATTCAGAGATTTTAAAATTCTGATATCAACCTGAAAAATGAATTACCAAGGAACTGTGATAGTTTAAACACAATAGATAAGTTTTGTTAAAATAAAAATTTTATTAAAGTTTAATTCGTATTTCAGATCCAAAAATACTTTCACCAAACACAGCTTCTGATGGCTGTACAGATATAACAGCAGATGGCTTTAAGTCATTTCCACTCATATATCCTAAAATCATAGTCCTGGTTGTATGAACCCAAGACAGTTCACAAAAGTTATCTTGTAAATAATGTTTAACAGCCAAAGTTCCAGCTAACTTTGTACTAGCATGTTTTAAATAGGGCGATTCTAAAAAACATTTCTTGAATATATTACGAAGAGCAAAAATTGAATTAAAATCCTCATAAAGCATATTATAACATTCTTTGGCGAATAGAGTTTTTATTAAATACTCTCCAACACCAGTAACACTGCAAGCAATGCTAGGTTTATCACAGGAAGTTGAATTTTGGGCCCAGCAGCCTGAACCATAAACAGCAGCTTGTCCTATTCGTCCTGAATGCTTTAATAAAATACCCCCACTTGATACTGCACTAGAAACATTTCCAAAAACATCAACACATACTGCACCAACAGTATCAAGCAAAGTACTTTCATCGTAAGATTTATGTTCTGGAAGATCTGAATAATTACTTACAGTAATTGGATGAGAATTTTGCAATAATGAAATATTTTTTAAATAAATACCTCTAGAGCTTTTAGTTGTAAGATCTCTGCAGTCAACCTTATTAAATCCATTTTCTAAAGCAAACTCTAATGCTCCATAGCCAGCTAATGTTGAAGGAGGAATACGACCATGTGATAATAATCCCATATTTTGCACTTCAAGTATCTTGTGAGCTACTTTAATAGGATTTTTAATATTTGTTAAAGCTCCAACTGAGCCAAAGTTTAAACTTTGCCCATCCATAATCCCAGCATCACATTCAACATCTCCTTTCAAAGTAAGATTTGACCCAATTCCTGCATTTGTAATAGTGCAGTCTTCTAATTCTGAAACAGCAGTGGTAACTGCTTCATTAGCATGGTGTTCATCATTTAATAACTTGATTGCAGCTTTACAGGCATTTTTACATGTTTTCTTGTACTGTGGTCTTAATCTTTCAGCATGATAACCAGCACCAACATGAACTGCAACAAATCCTTTCATTGATATCCTTATATTAAAACCTAGAAAACAAAAGCAGTATTGAACAGAGTATGTAAACAATATATAGGAGTAATGCAAAAGAAATTAGAGATACACAATTGAGGTGAGAAAACCATGAAATTAATAACTCTTTTAATCAAATTATATATACATCCAGAATCTTTTGGAAATTTGTGGCACACAAACACTATCAATCATGAATTTAAATATTTATTATCCAAAATTATTTAGTTTTAGTGCTATGAACCCATTTTTATTCTGTTATAAGCCTAACTAAGCAATACACAATTTCAGAATGAATTCAATAGGTTTTGGTTTATTTTAATACAATATAATTTATGTTAGTGTTCTTAACTGCCAAAAAATGACAAGAGTAAAAATAAATCAGTAAGGTTTTACAAAATTGACAAAAATAGATTATTCGTTAACTGCATTTAGTTGAATTTCCAGTCTAGAAAAAGTGGTAAGCACTACATTCTTACAGATAAAGTAATTTTAAGAAGCTGGTTGCTCTGTAATAAAGGTGTCTATAACTGCATTACCATCAATTAATCAGAAAACTTTATTAAAAAAATCAAAATGGTTTATACTATAATATCCACACCTTAACCTACTTTAGTTACAATCCAAACCATAACATTCTTAATTACAAAGACAAAAAAATAAGAGGTCAATCTGAATAATAAATTAAGTTGAGCAGCAATATTTGTTTCATCTTTGTGCAGGTAAAATTTTTATAATTTACACATCTGAGAAAATTATAACCATCCTGAGAAATGATATTACTACTGTATAATTTTTTAAGTGTTCATTACATACATAACTTTAGTTTTATATAACGCACACTTTCTCCAACCATATAACATTTTCTGTCTGAACTACTGTTTGGTTTGAAGGTAAATATTCTAATTAGCAGTTGTCTATGACATCCTTTAGAGAATAAATGTATTTTTTTCACGATAAATATTCAGTTGCTGTCATTAAAACAGTTTCAAGAGTATTAAGTTTATGCTTTATTAAGTAGTACTATCATCAACAGTATAAATTAATGCAGCTTTTAATACTGTATAAAGTTTAACAAAAAGATCATTTTAATTTTTTTCCCCATTTGTAAATAATAGTAGTCTGTATTATATAACATCCATTAATTCAACAAGTTAAACTGAATATGTTAGGACGAACATGACAATTATATACAGTTTAAAAAATGAAAGAATTGTAGGTCATAACATTTTGAGTAATAGAAAAGTGAACTATTATAGCCACTACAAACATACACAAAAGAACTCAAAATCTTGGACCGAGCAGAAAACCCTACATATATGAACATTAACCGGAGAGGAAATTTCGGATTTAGTGAAAATTATTGCTATTTTTCAAATGACAGTAATTTTCTGTATATTCAAAATGAAGGAGTAACCTAAAATAATTCTTGATACATAGATATATAAATTTGCTGTTACATTTCAGGTGATTTTTTTTAGCATTTTTAACAATATATTTCCTGAATGTACATCCCTTTAGTCCAATATTATTAAATGAACTGCTTAATTGAAAGCTGTGCAATACTGATTGTAAAAGAAATTAAATTTCTAGAAGAATCATACAAAATAATGAAAATAAATTATAATTAAAAAAATATTACGCTAGTTTTCTGGCCTCAGTTCAACCTGAAGCACTCAGAGCTATAAAAATCAAATACTTTCATTACACTTCAATAAACTTCTATTCAGAAAAGAGACAGTAAACTGATTTTGGTTTGTCCACCTCTACTAAAACGTCACTCAAAATGTTATGATAGTAATGAAAAACAACAATTATATATTTTATACACGAAGTTACGACTTTGTAACATGAAGTTTTTATAAATAATAATAATAATAAGAGTTTAATACAGGTTTGATTAATAAATACTCTCAATTCATGCTGAACTCTGTTAACGAACGTTTTTCCAAACAAATGACAACTGTAAAACTCTTACTTGCGTAACAAGCAAAATTATAAATGCATCCACTGTCAATTTAACCACGCTAGATTAGATACCTATTTTAATTAAAAAAAAAAAAAAAAAATTATAATTTTAATTCTCCTTCTTCATAAAATGGGCTGTATAAATAAAGACTATCATTCGCCACATTAATTTGTCCAGATGATGTACAAAATTCTGTTTTCATTATTCCCTACCCGGTAAGTTCATTTTATACACAATTTAGACATCTGTAGAGAGTATTATATAAATAAAGCTATGAATTATCAAAGAACATGTTGACATGGAGTATGACTGCTTCTTACTCCATGGAATTATTACCAACACGTGAATTAATTAAGGATAATTCAAAATCAAACGGAAATCGAACTCTAAAGTAAAAATTTTACCTGTATAATTATCACACACATATTCAAGAATAATATGCAAATTACAGGAAGCCACCAGATGACGCCGATTGTACGTCACAATGACAAGAGTGTAAGAGAGTGGTATATAAGGAATGGTGGCAAAGAATTAAAATTGTTCACAAGCGTTCTGTAAGCCGCTCAGTGTCATAACCGAATAGTTATGACACAGAGGACGCATGTGGATGATTTTGTACGTGGTAGAATTATCGGCCGCCTTGAATGTGGGTGTACTCAGATGGAAGTATCTGAGGAACTTGAAATTGCTAAAAGTGTCATCTCTAGGCTTTGGCAACGATTCCAAGATGATGGAAATGTCAGTAGACGTTACAGTACAGGTCTCCCCCGAGTTACAACGCCGAATGAAGACCGGTATTTGGCAGTAACTGCCAAAGAAGCAGACGGAGCACAGCATCCGACCTGTCAGCTATCTGCAGCCACGGGTACCACAGTTTCAAGGCCAACTGTGTCAGACGTTTGGGAAATGTTGGTCTATATGCCCGCAGGCCTGTCAGATGTGTTCCGCTCATGGCAACTCACTGTCGGCAGCGATTAGCCTGGAGTAGAGAACATGCAATGTGGACATCGTTACAGTGGGCTTGTGTGATGCTTTCCGACGAGTACAGGTTTAGCTTGCAGTCTGATTCACGTCGGACTTTTATATGGAGACAGGGCCGGCGCTAGCAGTTTCGCCGCCCGGGGCAAAAAGGTAAAATGCCGCCCCTTTATAATAAAAATTGAAAGAGATGACCTAAACCATTTCCACGCTTAGTAGTAAAATAAAACGTGAGCAAAAAAAATTGGTATTAAAAATGTCTTGATTTGCCAAAATTATAAATTTCTTCATTTATGATTTTGGCACTAAATTGAAATTAAGGTTGCACAGAAAAAAAGAAAAGACACAAATCTAGTATATAATTATAAAATGCATATATTAAAAAGATAGAAAAACAAATTATAGAACCCCTAAAAATAAAAACCTAATTATTAAAAATACAGTTAAACTTAAAAGTGTTTTTATCTCACTTTTAATTCTGAGAATTTTTTGATAATTTTTTTGACATCAATTTCTTCATCTTGCTCATGGCTAATGTTGTCAAGCCATTTAGCCGATCCTCGGTAGTTATAGAGCGTAAAAAAATTAATTAACTTTAATTTGGAGAAACTTCTTTCTCCACTTGCCACACTTATTGGGAAAGTAAACAAGATTCTTAAAACTATACCGAGATTTGGAGAAAATCCAGCTTTGAAATGAATTTTCAAATCTTGAGTGGACTTTCTTTTTTATTTAGTAAGGCCAAAACCGATAGTATCTCGTCTGCCAGGTCCAGCGCATTTATATCTCATGAATTCCCATCAGTTAACACTATTTCTAGATCTTTACAATATTTTATTAAGTTGTTTTGAGGGGTATCTTTTAAATCATAAATATTGTATAAAAACTGGAAATAGTTGCTGTGGGCACCAGGGGAGGCTCCAACCCAGAGTTTTTTTTGGGGGCTATATATATATATATATATAATATTAAAAACTAGTAATTTCTTAATTCAACACTCTTAACATTTAAAAACTATTAATTCCTCACTTTACTATTCCAAATTACAAACCCTTTTTTAATTCCTTTAAACATTTAATTCCCTTTGGGCATTCCCTTTGGGCATTAAATTCCATTATTACAGCCTTAGGTAAAATCATTCAAGATGGCTGTCTTTTTTAACTAAAAGGACTCAACGCGGCGTCAGTACAAGTTTAAATCAGTTCTGCACATCAACAATAACTTTAAACCAATGAACTATTAAGACACACCCTTTAATCACGTGATGGGGTGAAGTTTATATAACTAGTGACGTCCGGAAGTAGGACGGATTTTTGTAATTTCTCTTGCTACATCCATAACGACGGAGCGGTCGGCAAAATAAATAAAGTTTTTGCAGACGTGAAAAGAGAAATGTATTATTGAGTACGACTACGTTTATCCCCGGTGTGATATGCCGGCTCCGGCTACCATTCCCGCCGGGCCGGTATGTTACATATATATATATATATATATATATATATATATATACACACCGAAGAGCCATTACATTATGACCACCCTCCTTCTGTAACAATGAGCTCGTCCAGAAAAAAACCACGGCGCGTGCGCGGCTGAAGTTGGAGTATATAAAGGGTCCCTGCATTGTCTTTCCAAACATAGTGTTATTAGCGACATAATGGGAAAAGCAGCAGATTTATCAGACTTCGATAAAGGTCAAATCGTTAGGGCTCGGCGCCTGGAAACGTCGATATCAGAAACGGTACATTTGGTGAGCTGTTCACGTGCTGTCGTTGTGAGCACGTACCGAAAGTGGTGCGTGGATGGTGAAACGAAAAGGTGCCGGCCAGCGGTGTGTCGCCCGCGGCGCATTGATTCCAGAGGAGAGCGGATACTGTTACGCATTATTCACCGTGACGGAAGAGCTACAACAGCCGAAATTACCAGCAGCTACAACAGTGGTGACCCAGCCAGTGTTTCCCAACACACAGTACAGCGTTCTCTGCTGGGTATGGGTCTACGAAGCCGGCGGCCGAAGCACGTCCCTGCTCTGACGGCACGTCATCACCAGTAGCGCCTGCAATGGGCCAAGGAACATCGGAAATGGACCCTAGAAGAATGGAAGAAAGTTGCATGGTCCGACGAATCACGTTTTCTGGTCCATCACATCAACGTTTGCGTGCGAATACGCCGATTTCCAACGGAAATCCTGGCTTCCGGATGTACAATTGGACGGAGACATGCTGGTGGCGGCGGTATTATGGTATGGGCAATGTTTTCATGGAGCACATTAGGACCCATAATCTCCATAGAACAATCCCTCCTCAACAATCCCAAGTCTGTGCTCTACGTGAACATTGTTGCAGACCAGGTTCACCCATTCATGGTAACAGTGTTTCCGGCGGGTGATGGCGTTTACCAACAGGGCAATGCACCATGTCATAAGCGTCGAATCGTCAGGGAGTGGTTCGAGGAACATTCTAGTGATTTTCAAGTCATGTCTTGGCCTCCAAATTCACCTGACATTATTCCAAAAGAACATTTGTGGTTCCACCTGGAAAATCGAATTCGTGCTGCCACGCTACGACCTCGCAATGTGCTAGAATTGCAGAACCAGTTGGTGAGCGCTTGGTACCAGATACCTCAGACTACATATCAGCATCTTGTCGAGTCAATGCCACGCCGGGTATTGGCAGTTTTGTGGGCGAAAGATGGTCCTACGTCGTATTAAACAGGTGGTCATAATGTAATGGCTCTTCGGTGTATATGTATATATATATATATATATATATATATATATATATATATATATATATATATATATATATATATATATATATATATATATATATATATATATATATATATATTTCTTATATATATATATAGATATATATAAGAAATAAACATCCTCTCATTTTAGATTTAAACTCATTTAGTATTAGGCCTACTATTATATAATTTTGGGCTATGAAAAAAAATACGCCGGACTTTTATGGGAGGGGCAATTGCCCCTATTGCGCCCCCCCCCCGCCTTGGAGCCGTCAATGGTGGATACTGATCAAATCAAACCTGGATTCAAGTGCATTGATATCTTGGTCTAATTTGAAAAATAAAAGTCTGCCTTATATTTCAAAGGTAGGATCTTCTATCGGATCATCTCGTGCCTCATAGTCAAAATTAACATTCCTTCTTCGAACTCTATGACGTGGCTGGGTAAGCTCAAAATTAGCCGGTATGTCGATTTCGTCGGCGAGTTCTCGAGAATCGCAAAGCATTTCATTAAAGGCCGTGTCCGATCTAAGATCCTTGAAAAAAATCTTTACAATTTTTCAAGAGTTCCATAGCAGATGGTAAGTCATAGTCTTTTGTCTGCAAGAGCTTACTTATTGGATTGATACAATTAAGATTTTGTACCAAATTACAATGGAGCATAAGAACTTAAATTGTTAACACAACTTAATAGTCCAGAAACTTCAACTCTTATAGAGTTGTCAATCTCCGAATTATTACAAACAGCAAATAAAGCATCGTATATCCCTCCTAATTGATAGCTCAGTGGTTTTAATGCATCTATTCGGCTTTCCCAAGGAGTATCACTTAGGGGTTTCAAAGTTAGTCGCTGAACATATTTTATTAATATGGTCCATCAAAAAGTTGATGAGGAAAAAAATAGATATATTTTTTGGACCATATTAAAAAAATTGGCGGCTTCGAAGGATGCCTTTGCCATATCATTAACGACCAAGTTTAATATTTTCACTTAAAAGAATAATTATTTCATTTTGAATATCTTTTTCGAGATAGTGGACTTTAACTTCCTCTTTTTTGAGCACTCTGCGGATATAGTCCTCCATTACTGGATCAAACTGAGCAAGTAATTGAATAATTTGTAAAAAATTACCATTACTGAAATCGTAAAGTTTGTCACTTGTACCTCGGAGGCTAAACAATTTTGAACAAGCATTTATATTGTTGAAACAATTCGTAGAAGCACCTCGTACCAATAATTTATCTCTGAAGCTTATTTAAAAACTACATACCTCAACCTTCTTATGTCGTTCTCATGCTTGAGGATTTTTGAAGTGAGTGGGTACCTATACTTAAAAGTTCGTAAAACATATTAAAAGCAAATTTTATTAAAATTCCACCTATTAATTTTCATAAGTATTCAAATGAATCTTGGTTTAATAATTTTCTTCATAAACTAGTTAATTTTACAGCCCATTTGCCGCCTCCTAAGGTTGCCGCCCCGGGCAGGGGCCCGGTTTGCCCACCCCTAGCGCCGGCCCTGATGGAGAACGCCAGGTACCCGTTACCACCAAGACAACATCATTAAACGACACCGTTACGGTGGTGCAGGATTGCTTGTTTGTGGTGGAATTATACTGGGCTCCAGAACAGATCTGCATGTTCAAATCGGAACCATGAACGGCAACATTTATCGGGACATCATTCTGGAACAACATATACGATTGTTTAGGGGTGCCATGGGCGCAGAATTTGTGTTTATGGATGACAAAGCCCGTCCTCACCGTGCAAACATCGTAAACGAATGCCTTCAAGCTGAGGATATCACCCGTATGGAATGGCTAGCATTCTCATCTAACTTGAATCCGATAGAGCATGTGTGGGACATGCTTGGCTGAGAGCATTGCTTGCTGAGTGGAGTAATCTTCCGCAAGATCAGCTCGATAATTTGATACTCAGCATGCCTAGGCGTTGTACGGACTGTATTTCATCGCATGGGAGACATACAATGTATTACAATGCTGGTATGATGGTTAAACATCATACCAACCATGTAATATTAAGTTTTTGTAAAGGAGATATTTCTTACAATTGCTCCAGGGAGCAAAAATCGTAGTTTTTATGAATGGTATCATACATAAACCATCTTTTTTGTTCTTTATCTTTTGTTTAATAAATGGGCTTTATGAATAAGTCACGTTTGTTTTGTTTCTGAACCTTTATTTGCCGGAGCTGGCATTATCCTTAATTTATGGCCACGAGTGTACTATAAGGATAGTTATATTGAAGATATTAAGAGTTTAATAAATAATATATGTATATAAAGCAGTTCCGTAACTGACTGACTGACTGACTGACAGATAACGCACAGACCAAACCGCTGGACCCAAAGGGCTAAAAATTTGCATGGCGATTCTTTTTAGAGTAGGGGTGCACTAAGAGAGATTTTTGAAAAATTCTTCTTTGATTTTTTTAAATTAAATTTTTAAGCTGTTTTTGAAACATTCTTTAAAGTTTGCATTTAAAATAATAATCGGAGGATTATAAAATTTATATCACGAGATGGATCATAAAAGTTCCTTTAAACTGAAATTTTTTTCGAATCTTTACCTCCGTTTTCTGATTTTTGGTGAATTTTTAAAGATTAATTTTTAGAATTTAATTTATTAAATGCTGATCACGTGGTTTCTTCTCTTTCTGTGATGATTTAAATTAATGTATCGTCACGTGCATAACAACGAAATAAATTGACAAATTTTTTTTCTTTCTAATGCGGCAGACGATTGGACATTATCCAAAAAAATATTAACATACAGTAAAAGAAATGTTCCTCAAACTGTACTATAATAACTGTACTATATTTTTTAGTATGTTCTATTAGATTTAATTTCAATATTTTCTTCTACATTATTTTGTCTATAAAAATATCAGTTACGAATTTTTTATAAATATACAGTGGCTCCCAAAAGTGTTCGTACACTTACGAATTTCAATGACATAGGGGTCTATCCATTAATTAAAATGAATATTTCAGAATGGGGATTTTATAATAAGATCTATAATCTATTCTTAACAAAACTACATGAAATATTTTGAAAACATAGTGAAAGTTTATTTTTAAGAAACCAGTAATCAAAAAGTAACAAAAACTTTATCTCACAAAAGTCATCGTACACTGAAATATTTTCGGATAAATTCATAATTAAAATTATCGTCTGGCACTTTATTTTTATTTTTGAATTGTGGTGGCATTTAAAATATCGTTTGGCTTTAATTTTTGCTTACCTACTCCGTAATATTCTATTTATTATTTAAAAATGGCTCGTAGTCGTAAAGAAACAACAAACAGCATTCGAAAATTGATTATTTTTCATCATAGTAGTTGTAAATCAGTTCGGAATATTGCTAAATTACTTAATTTATCCCATTCTACTGTGCAGTATGTGAAAAAACGCTTTAAAGAAGAAAATTGGATCGAAAACAAGGTAAGAAAAGGCCGTCCGGCAAAGTTAACAAAACGTGATCAGAGATTTATAATTAGAAAATTTGTGAAAAATTCACGTTTGAGTGCTGTAAAAGTTTCTGCAGAATTCAATGAAACATTTTCTACTTCAATTTCACCTGAAATTTTTTGACGAGTTCTCAGAACAGCTGGATTACATGGGCGTTCTGCCCATAGAAAATTTTTTGTGAGTGAGAAAAACAGAAAGTTTAGGCTTCCCTTCGCACTATCAATGATAAATAAGTCCCAAACCTATTGGAATAATGTCTTACTTGCCGATGAACATTTTTGGTGCTGATGGGCGTATAATTGTATGGAGAAGAAAAAAATGAGGTACTTAATCCCAAGAACTTAGTAGGAACAGTTAAGCATGCCGGTGGAGGTATCCTTGTGTGTGGGCGCATGGCAGCATCAGGACTAGGAAATTTGGTATTTATTGATGGCATAATGAATCATGCTGTTTTGTAAATATTTTAAGAGACAATTTTAAATTATTAGCTCAAAATTTGGGTATTGGAAACAACTTTGCTTTTTTATGAAGATAACGATCCTAAGCACACGCCTCTCAACGTTCGCATCTGGTGTCTCTATAATTGTCCACAAGTTTTGAAAACACCACCTCAATCGCCAAATTTAAACCCAATAGAACATATTTGGAGAGAACTGGAGGTTCGAGTACGAAAACACGACATTCACACGAAAAGCGAACTAAAAACAATTATGATGGAAGAATGGATGAACATTGATGCAAAAATTACAAAAGAACTAGTGCAATCTATTCCCAGACGTTTAAAAGCTGTTGTGGATGCTAAAGGATATCCTTCTAAATATTAATTTAACGAAAAATTAGAATATTTACTAATATGTAGAGTTTTTTTTACAAGTGTACGATGACTTTTGTGAGATGAAGTTTTTGTTATTTTTGGATTATTGGTTTTTTAAAAATAAAGTTTTACTATGTTTTCAAAATATTTGATGTAGTTTTGTTAAGAATAGATTATAGATCTTATTATTAAATACCCATTCTGAAATATTCATTTTAATCAATGGATAGACCCCTATTTCATTGAAAATCGTAAGTGTACGAACACTTTTGGGAGCCACTGTATATGTATATACGAATACTCGTATATATTTTTTGGCATTAATTGCATACATTGACCGTTGTATTTAATTTGAATGTACTCCGTAGCGAAGTACAGGTTTTCAGCTAGTAATAATCTAAGGGTCCATTTTCATTGGGTAAAGGCCCATGTTAGCTTTACCGAAAACAAGGAAGTAGACCTGACAGCCATACTTGCTATTACTAGAGACCAGATCGATGAAGAAATTAAATATGCCAGGACCCAGATTAAATCAAAAATCAGAGATTGGGGCTTGAGTGTATGGCAAGATAGGTGGAATAGAAGTGATCGTGACAGACCTATTTATAGTATATTTCCTGAAGTATCAACACATTGGTTATCTTCAAATTTTTTTATTAACCAGGCCATCACTCAGCACGGTTGTTTCGGGTCATATTAAAAAAGATTTTTTGGAAAACCTGACTCTTGCGAATGAGGTGCTGTACAGAACACTGTCTGAAAGCAGGGCCCGCTCTAGGGGTGGGAAACCCGGACATTTGTACGGGGCACCAAAATTTAGGGGCGCCATTTTGGCTGTGAGAAAAGTATTGATGTGTTAAATACCCAATTAATAGAAAATTTCACAAATCGATTTTTCGTTGACTAATAATTTATAGTGCGTAGCATATTTATACATTGCTTATGTCTAATAACTAAAAATATCTACACTATTATTGAAAAATAAACGCAGAATTTGTAAAGGACGCTGCTTGAACTTGTTTGAACATGCATATACTTCCCCGAATAGAAAGCATTAGCACGCGAGCAGAGCGCTGCTTTAACTTGTGTTCGAGCGTACATAGACTTGCTTATTACCTCTAATTATAAAAGAGCGGTTTCATTACATAATAGTATTTTTCTTGCTATTACGTCGGTAGAGATAACAAGTGGAAGTTCATAAAATTTACTTCAGTGCACTTTCTTAGCTTTTAAAAGTAAATACGTCGCAGTGCTGTGACATGGTTCTCAGAAATAGAACCAGATGCAAAACAGGTAAAATATTGTATCAAATTTGGATATATTCTATAGGTATAATTATTTATATATTTGTTTTATGAAAATAATTACTTGAATCAATAATATAAGATATTTATTAAGTTCACTGCTTCGATAAAACGCGTTTTATAATAATATATTTGAATAATTGAACTGAATAAAATCTCAAAATCAAGAATTATAAAAGTGTTTTTAATGACTATTTACGATTTGCTGAAATATTTGTTATTATAAAATACATATACAGAGGCTGTTCACACATTTTTTAGACGATGTATATTGTATTCACAAAACTAAATTACATAAAATTCTTGTGTTTTAAATGTGCTATTTGACATCCCTTATTCTGAACTATCTTTCGACACCGCAATTTCCAGGATAATAATGCCTTTTGAAGTGTCAGAAGAGGTATTCTATCCCATTCCGCCTGAACAGCTTTCCAGAGTCCTGTAAGGGTTTTGGGACGACGTTTGGATAATGCAGATTTTAAAAGTCCGAAAGCACAAAAATCCATAGGTGATACATCGGGAGATTTAGTAGGGATATCAGTGAAGGGTATGGCCTTGATACCAGTTTTTTGTTCCATTTCTTTTAGGAAATTTACAGTGGATTTTGATGTGTGACTGCTAGCTTTGTCCTGATGGAGTCTCACAGATTGATGGCATTGTGGGTAAAGCGATGGTATTTCATTCAGAAAAATTGGCGATAAAATATGTTCCTGATAGTATTTGGAGTTAATCTTGACATTTTTTTCACTCTCTTTATTTTTAACTTGCCATTATAAGAAAAACCAGCAACAATCATGAATCCCTTAGAAAAACTTTCTTTCGATTCTTTGAACCATGTACTTAAATTTTTTTCTCCCCTTTTATGATAATAAATGGCTCTTTTTTTGTTGCAATCATTTAAATACACCCATGATTCATCTATTGTGACAATTGTTTTCCATTTTTCTTTGGATAAGTGTTTCTTATATAGAATTCTGCAGCGTGTCCTTCGTTCAGCGATATGATTTGGAAGAAGACGATGCACATTGCGTTTTTTCGCTTTCTTAAGATTTAAATCAACGTTTATCATTTTGTTTACAGTGGACACCGAGCATTTTAATGATTTTGCAACTGTCCTTTGACTAGGGGGATTTTCTTTTAACATTAAACAACGTACCTTTGCAATAATCGAAGATGTCCGTTTTTTCCTTGGATACTTGTTTGGAATTTTTGTCCCACTTGAGGCTCCAATTTGACGTTTTTTTCCTTTCTTGTTGACGATATTACCTATCGACGCTTTAGATATCACAAAACCATGACTCTCACATCGTTTTTGGATAACGGAGTATGCATATTTCTCTTCGGAAAGAGCATAAATATAGCCTTCGAACCACTGCTTTGTTAAAAACGCCATTTTGAATAAAAACAAAACTTTCAAGCCGCAGACGATAATTTTGACTTTTAAAAACATAGTACAATTGCAATTATTTCTTTTGCAGGAAACGATTTTTTATTACCGCTTACCAAAATCGTCTTAAAAATGTGCGAACAGCCTCTGCATAATAACACTAGACTTTCTTTGCGTTCACAGGATACGAAAAATATTTTGTGTAGCGCATACATTTTTTTTATGTCGATTGACGGAATATAATTTTGAAGTTATGTTAATTACAATTTTAGCTTATTTAGAACAAGGAAAAATCTTTATTTTTTTAATATTTTATAGTTTACATTGTTTAATTGGAGTTATGTGCGTGCATCTTCCAGAATGTCTGACGGTCAAAGAAAACTGTCTAGTTACCAGTACAAAAAAAGAAGGCTGGAAAAGGAAACCGAAAGGCAAAAACAAGCTGGCGCGTTAAAAAATTATATCCAGCGTTGTACCAAAACAAATGACGACTCTGAGAATTCAACATCAAGTCCGGTTATAAAAGAAAATGCGGAATCGTCAGAGGATGATGACAAACAAATGGATGAAGTTTCTAAATAATTGGAACTGACGACACTCTGACTATATTCACCAGATGAAAGCATTGAAAAAATTGACACAAACGGGACACTCGCAGAAAGAGTTCTAGAAACTTTGAGTACAGATCCAGAATTGTGGCCAAGAAATTTGGGAGACGCTTTTTAGTAAAACAAGATCCACCCAAACCATTGCATAATTACAAATTTCCTTCCAATGACATTGGTCGCATTTTAGCGCAAATTATTATACACGAATTTTAAGCAATGGAGAGCAAGTTTTACGAGACTGGCTAGTGTACTCTCCTTCACAAAATTGCGTTTACTGCTTCTGTTGCAAAATTTTCGGCCGTATAGTTAGTTCTCTTTCAAAGGAGGGTTTTAAAAGTTGGAAGCACCTCGGCGGAAGACCAAGAAATTTCCAAAAATCATATTTGTAATGAGGCAAATTTTTCGCATCTGATTCTTAAACCTATAAGTAGAAGCTAACCAGTAAAACATGATGATGTCCTAAGAGTTACATTTAGCAAAATTTACTTAGTTCTTGGAATAAGATGAAAAAATTTGCCTCATTACAATGTTTAACAAAATTTACTTTGTAATGAGGCAAATTTTTTTCATCTTATTGTAAGAACCTAAAAGTAGAAGCTTAACAGTAAAACATGATGATGATCTAAAAGAGTTATGTTTAAGAACATCTCTTATGCAGTTATGCTTATGTTACCTTTTAAATGGACAATTTTGTTATTGAAAGGTGTTATCTTGTTCAGCGTTACTTCTTTCAAAAACAATACAGTTGTACCTCGACTTACGAGTTTAATTCGTTCCATGATGGAGCTTGTAACTCGAAATACTCGTATCTCGCATCAATTTTTCTCATTGAAATAAATGGAAATGCCATTAATTCGTTCTGGGCTTCCCAAAAACACCACAATTTTTTGTTGCATGTTTTTAAATAAGAAAAATGTGCTTATAAATGACGAACATTGTATAAAAATGCAATGCAATAGAATGTACTGCAATAAATTTGTTTATTAAGTGTAATGTACAACATTTACTTTGGAGATCAGACTGGAAGATGCTGATTGAAAGAGGAGGAGAAAGGCTGAACTGAAAAATTTAATCTTATTCATTGATTTTTGATCTTTTCGCCTCGCTTTCCTCACTTTCTCTTTTATTACCAGCTACTTTCTTAAAGTGAACGAGTGAGACACGGAAGCTGGGCGATTGTTGCATTGTTCACTGTGGCTGTAATGTCAAGATTCTTCTTTCTGAGAATCCAAAGAACATTTTCTCAGAATCCATAGAAGGGGGAGAGCTTGCGATCCTAGGACCAAGGTCATCCCATCCCCTAGATCCCATGGAGAGTTCCAATGTGGGGGAGGGAATTAAAGCTATCTCTCTGCAAGAGAGGTTGGGTGCTGTTCGGTTTCAGAGGGCGACTCAAGTTTGGGCAGAGCAAGCTGCCCTCGGTGGTAATTGTTGAGTGTTAATCTCTCGGTTTAAGACTGGATAGTAGTCTCAGAATAATATGTATACAATTGTATAATAATTGTACATAAAGATTGTAAATATTATATGCTCCTTGTGTTCTCATTTGATGAGCATGTAACATGGCATTCCCTGCTCAAACTAGCGGTGAGATATCTGAAGCTTGCTCGTAACTCAAAGCAAAAAATCTACCGAGAGAATGCTCATATCTTGAAAAACTCTTAAGTCGAGGTACCACTGTATTTGCTGTAGACAACACATTTTATTAGTTATTTACTTTGCAGCTAATTTTTATATTCTTAAGTCTATTGAATTTTTTTCAAAGGTGAGGTTGAAGATGCTTTTTATTATTTTTTTATTTACTGTTTGCATTTCAATTTTTCTCTTTTTATTAATAAATGCACAGTTTTTCAGTTATCAAACTGCAGTTATTCAATCCATATAAGATTTCTTTTTTAGGTTAGCCCTTTGTTTTTTCTTATGTGTTTAGCACTGTAGTCTGCTTATCCTAAAAGATCCGACTAACCTGATATACAGTATTCTGCCTGTTGGTATTATTGGTACTATTTATGGAAAAACAAATGCTGATAGGCTTACATTTTAATCTATATTTTTAGTTTGATTTACAGATTTAGTATTTATATTTTCTTGCATTAAGGCTGCATCATGCATGTAACCTTTGGGAAGTAGTTTTAATTCTACATCGGCATAATCTGTTTTTGAATTAAAGCTTCAGCTTTTTTTTCTAAAAGAAATCATGATATTAAACTTGCAATTGTGATTGTTTGATCTTTCGTATTTATACAAGCAGATTAGCAGTGGTGCAAGGTACAAATGCTAAAGGATGTCACCGTGAAAATTTGTGTAAGTACCTAACATGGGGTTTGAGTTGTGAATGGAAAAAATGAATAATCCCATTGATAACTACTTACTTATTATACAAGGTATCTCAAAAAACCTTGACACATTTTAAATATTTATAAAAAAAAAAAAAGGTATACAAGGTAGGAACTGGGAAATAACAGATGTGTTACCGCATATATTAGAGTTTTTTCTGCGTCAAAAAAGTTCAACAGAGGGCACTAGTTGTTCCATGAAAGCGAAAGTTGTAAAATGGCTGTAAAAGTTTTAAAATTTTTGCTGTCCCACAAATTTCTTATTTACATCCCAAAGTCATTTGGCAACAAGACTGTGCCGTCTTGGGGTATGATTGTGCAAAACTTTTTAAATGAGGAATTTCCAAACAGGTGGATCGTACCTTCCCCAAACAATGACCTCAAAGAAGGACATTCTACGGATTTAACGTGCCCATATACGGCCTAGACACGCACCAAACCCAGTAGCAGTAAACAGATGAAGAAATATGGCTATTATGTTCTACTACAAACGAAACTAAAGAGTGAGAAACTTCAAAACGAAAGTGGTGCAAAGTTCAAATCATTTTTGCATGTTTTTAATGAATTTAATATATTTCCAAGAAGATGATAATAGGCTGGAAAGCCTCAAAATTAACTAAATTCAACAGAATAGACATATTATGGGATCTTATCCCCTTCGAAGAAAACTACATTCTAAACTGATTCATCACTCTAGCAATAACAAAGAAGAGAGACGAAGGCGAAATTCGAATTGCAAACATTTGAGAATAAAATCAACGCAACGGACTCCTATGTGAACAGGCCCTTAATAGTAGACAAATTTTCTCCATAGGGTAACATTCAGGTGAGCAAATCCCATAGGCAGACCTGCCAACTTTTCTGATTTACCCTGGCAATGCCGGATTTTTAATGCATCTTCCGGGTTTCCGGAATGGACACTATTATTACCGGATTCCGAAACGTAAAAAAATAACGCTGGTTTTAACAATCCCTCCCATTAATGCAGAGTGTGAGAGGATTTTTAGTTACATAACAAAAATATCTACTCAGTTCAGGTCATCTATGTCAAGGGAAACCTTAGAAAATTTGCTAAAATGCAAATCTAACCCACATGGTCACTGTTATGAAGAACAATTTGACAATGAATTTTTTAAAAGAGCAAAATCAGCTACAGTAAATGCTACAAAAATTCCAAGATTTTTTGCAATTAAAACCATTTTAAAGAAATAGAAGTACTCAAAATATAGACTGTTGGGGTCCCTTCTAGTGTAAATATGATATACTTCTTTCGCTCTGGTGAACAAAAAAATTAATTAATTATTAATTTGAGTTTTTAGGCTAGTGGAAAAAAATGCCACGCCCACTTTAAATGGTCACTTGTCCCTTTAATTTTCTGACAACATTATAAAAATCTAAATAACTTTTAAAGTATTCAAGATACAGCTTTAAAATTTGGTGATCATATATAGAAAGGTGGGGACAATAATTTGAGTCAATAAAAAAAAAAATCGATATTTTGACGATTTTTAGGGTACTGTGTCTCCTTAAAATGTATGATTACAAATTTCAAATATATAACTTTTGTTTAATATTATAATTTCAAGATCAGCTGAACAGTAAGGAAATATTTTGAACTATGTAATATTATTAAAGAGATCGTATAAACTATAAATAAGTGTACATTATAATTTTTTTATTATAATTTTTTACTATACTGTTTTCTGTTATGTCGATTATTTTATGCACAGTAGAATATTGCAGGATTTTGCTCTTACTGAGGTTGGCAGGTCTGCATAGGGTTAGTACACAGCAGCCTTGATCTCTCTCGGTACAAATAGCAAAGCAAGTGCGTTGAATCGTGATTATGTCATGGTATATCTTAAATAGGTTTTTAAAATGCGCAAGGTGGAAAATGACCTTTCACTGACGCATGTTGTCATCGGAGGCTATTAGATTTTTAATTTAGTAAGATTAATTAATTTTATAAATGCTAGGATATATCATTTTGTCAATTGGAAACTGCATCAATGGTGTTTTTCAATGGAGCTATTGCAACAGTTTTTCAATTTTTTTTTTATAACAGAACTTGAATTCTGAGTTCAAAACTGCTGGATGTGTAGAAGGCAAATCACGAGCATAACATTCACTCAACTGACGAAAATCTTCCATAGCCAGTGGCGCACCCAGGGGCCCTGCCCCCCCCCCAAAGAAATAGAAATTACGTTATGAATATTGATTTTGCATTATAAATATTTTTATCCGTTCATCCCCCCCCCCGGGCCCGACTTTGACCTAATGGGGCCCTGGGCAAAGTAGACTTTGGGGGCCCCCTCCAAGCACAGATCCAGAGGGGTCACATGCCCCCCCCCCAATACCAGATTTCCACATGAACATGTGGGACACTCACCCAGGCCCCCCTTAAATTGGGACCGGAAAATCAAAAAATTTTCAACCAACAAGTCAAAAATGTGAAAAAATAATTAATAATAGTAAGTGTTAATTAATTTACATTTTAATGTTAATAAATAAATTCAAGAAATTTTCTTTTGAAATTCAAAATAGATCACAGTCCAGAGTTATTACACCCCCCACCCCACCCCCCAAAAAAAGAAATTAAACCAGAAACGCCTACAGATGTAAGTATGCTTTCACTATAGTGGGTGCACTCTACCTCACCCAGGATTATTTTCTGTATTGGCCACTGTCCCCCTTTACTGTATTAACCAAAAACCACATTTTCAAAGGTATGCACAACTTAATACTAAATTAGGGAGGCCTCATAATTTTGGGGGCCCTGGGCAAGTGCCCCACATGCCCATGCAGAAATCTGGGCCTGCCCCCCCCCCCCCCCCCCCAAGAAAAAATCCTGGGTGCGCCACTGTCCATAGCACTTGCTATTGGAGCAATTTTTTTTTCAATTTGATTAGAAGAATAAAGAAATTATTTCAAAATGATGTGGTGCCGAGGTAAACGTTCATGAAGTTAAGTCAATATTTGCTCATAAAATAGAATAAAAACAATTCCCCTGAAATATCGGTTGGAAAATTTGACCTTAATATTACTAAGGGCCTGTTCACATAGGAGTCCTATAGCGGAAGCGTTAAAGTATTGAAATATATTTAACCAATGACAAACCTCCAAACGATTAGTAACGAAATTTTTAACACCTATGATTGGTTTATTTCCGTCTCAGCGCCATCTTTCCTTTTACGCTTCCGCTACCGGACTCCTGTGTGAACAGGCCCTAACTCTCCCGAGATGGAAAGGTAAGTTTCGATTTCAAGCTATGCTTTTCAATAATCTCAATGCAAAATAGCACAGAATACAACTGGTAACCCTCCTATAACACGGTAGATAGGTTCCTAGAAAATGCCGTGTTGTGGGAAACCGTGTTATATGAGACCCAGAGCCAGTACAAAAAGGGGGGGCGGGGATTACGTTCCGAAAACTTATTAAAAACAAACTTTTTTTTTAAAATTTCATACAAGCAACTTAATTTTTATTAAAAATTTAAATGTACGTATAATACAAATCGAAAAGAAATAAAAAAAATATTTTCATGTAATGCGACCTGAATTTAATATATTTCGTCCTCATCACTTCTCAGTACAATCGAACAAAAACGTTTTTTCGGTTGAAGGATATCACCTTTACTTTCAGAAGCTTTTTCTTCATTTAGATTTTTTGCACCTTCTATCCTCTTTAAAAAATATGTAATTTTGGTTTGTTTGCTGTTTCTTACATGGTCATTGTAGATTTCACGGTATTGAGATAGACAATTTTAGAGACTCCTTTTGAATTTTTGGCTTCTTTCAGCGGAAGGGTCTGCATTCAAGAAAAATTATTCAAGACTTTCAGCTAAGTTTAGGCCTTCTTGTAATTTCTTCAGTGTTAAATTATTAACTTCACAATCTTCATCAGTGCTATTGTCCTCAGAATCGATTTGATTTACAGCCTTGGATGCCATTTCCATCAAATCCGCTACGTCAACTTCTTCCACTAATAAATCTTGAACGTCCTATTGATTTAGCAAGTTTCACCTCCGATTGATTTAGCAAGTTCTAATATGCCACTAATTTCATTTTCTGACGATTCAAGCACGTTTTCCATTTCAACTGAAGATGGCCATATGTTCTTCCAACATGCATTTAACGTTGATATTTTTCGTTCTTTCACCTACAAATATATGATGTCGATGCAGTGCTTAGTTGAAAATTGCTTAATTGTAAACTGTGCATGACGCTTTCCGCTATGACATCGGAATAGAGTTATAAATGAATAAATTATAACTTGTTTATACATTTTCATGTAAAGCCACTATAGTTCATTATTCCTTCCCGTCATAATTTTAAGATAATTTAGTTTTTAAATTTGTTAAGTAAAAATCAAGTTATCTACTGCTATAGAAGTACAGTGTTGTACAAAGGTTCTTGCAATTTTTTTATCGTGTTAGAGCGAAACAGTGTTACAGATTGCAGTGTTATACGAGGGTTCCCGCAATTTATCCTATCGTGTTAGAGCGAAACCGTGTTGTACGAGGGTTACCTGTATACGCTACGCATCGCTTACGACCTATGTGCGCTGAGCACAGTGGCGCTCCCATGGGAGGAGGGGCAAGGGGCAACACCTTCTCTCAGCGGATGAGAGAAGGTGTTGCCCTGCGCCCCAAAGAAATAGAAATTGCATTATGAATATTGATTTTGCATTATAAATATTTTTATCCGTTCATCTCGCCCCACGCGCAACGCACTCTCTCCCTTCGGCTAGAGCAAAGTAAGCCAGATTGGGATAAGCTATGGAGCTCCACTTTTCGAATCCTAGAAGATTATAAGATCTATTGTCCGTAGCATTGAAAATAAATATAATTTAGTGTAGACTGTGCTGCTTCATTTACAGCCCTGGATTGGACAGTAGAATTGACCAGGGCTGAATTTAGACTTGCTGAGGCCCCAAGGTATACAAACCCCAGAGGCCCCCTGCTGTTTTAAGTTACATCAGCTGTTGCCGGAAAAAATTTAAATATGTACGCCTTTTTAATGTATGAAAATATATTTCTTTTAATTTTTATTAAAAGATAAAAAAGGATGTGTTTACCAAGTCACAGAAATAATTATATAACTAAAGGGTTTTAAAAACGACAAATAAGGCTCATAGAACAGAGAGTTTTAAATTAAAAAATTAAAAAAGGTAAAAATTAAATTAATATAACAATATAATTGGTAGTATATAAAAACTTAATCTTTTATTCAGGTGAAAATTTAGTCTCAATGAATTTTACAATGCACTTAAATTATTTTAATGTTGTATTTTGTATACTTAAAATTATTTAGAAATTATCGTGATATGTCTGACTTCATTTGAGTGATTTTTCTACAGGATATTTTTATATATTTTTTGTTTTTTTTATTTGAGGTCCCGGCAGATTGCAAGGCCCTAAGCTGTATCTCTTTTTAGCTTATACGTAAGTCCAGCCCCAGAATTGACACATCCTCTGATCTTTGTATTCGAGATACGTTTCACCATGTACGCTGTTCTCGCACTCTAGCAAAATTTGTAGTCTCGGGCACTTTTTTCCAAACGTGTGAAAAATCTTTCACCGTGCGAATTAATAAGCACCGCCCACTAGCAACTACCATTTTTTTTCTGATACGGTACACCAATAGAACTGCTTTATTTTTCATTAATTTCTATATCGTTACTATTGGAACAATAAAGTGCAATGTCACGGAAAAATAATTACAAGATAAAAATAACTTTTATATACCATGTTTTTAAATTTTCTGTTGAATCGTATAAACTTGACAATTCTATGTATTAATAGATAATTTTAAAAATTTTTTTTGATGAATTATCCCATCAACTTGAAAGAAAATGATCAAATGCATAATAAAGAGGTATCAAATGCGTAATCAATCGTTTAGCTCAGGGGTTCTCAACCTTTCAGGCTCTGTGCCCCCCTTTGAACACTGATGTGAGGTCACGCCTCCCCCATCACCACCTCCATATGTGGTCAATACAAGTAGTACAATCAGAATTTGAAACTGAAGATGGTTATTAAATGAAAATATAGAATAAATAATTTCATACACAAAATTTAATATTACTACACATATCTTAATTTGGAACATATTATTATTATTAGAACATATGAAATCAAAGAATGAAATACAGATCAAATATTTTTGAGGTAATCAAGGATCTAGGTGAGGTTGACATGTAATACCCATCACTTTCACAACATTAATAAGAGGTCTGGCATTGTTTGTCCTTGACAAGTTTTTGAATATTAGGTTGCAACTCTGACAAAGCATACCTCAGGTCACTTTCAACGTCCAGCTTTGCTCAATATTTTGACTTTATGTATGTTAATGCTGAAAATCCAGATTCACACAGATATGTGGCTGAACACTGCCCTAACAACCCCAAAACTTCCAAAGCAACTTCTGGGTAGACAGGAAAATAGCGTAACCAAAGATTTTCAACATCCATGTTTTCGAATTCCGCGTTTGATTGAAAATCACATTGTAGGTCGATTGCCTGTTCCTGAATATGATCAGGAAGTACATCCACGTCTATTATAAAAGGATCTCTTGCCAACTTAAATTCCCAATTCTCTGAACTAATATCTGGAAAATAGTCTGCAATTTCATTTTTCAATGCTACCAAATGCCCTGATATAAGGTCCTTCAATTCATTTATCTGTTGAAATGGAAGATTTTTTTATCACCGAGGAGGTCGGTCAATCTTGGAAAAAAAAACTCACGCCTCCCTTGAAATTCTTCTATGCCCCCCAGGTTGAGAACTGCTGGCTTAGCTCGAGAATAGAAAGTTAACTTGCGTTTAACTTTTCATTCCTGTCCCGGCCGATAGATGGCTGCACCATTCTACAAAACAAAATTAACTGAAAATGAATCCAATTCTGCTTAAAGGTGGCTAAAAGTATCAAAATAATGCATTGTCATCATGTTCTGGGCTATTCTAAAAGTTTCAAATGTCTAGCTAGTCGGGAAGTTAGTTAAAAATCGATTGCAAGATTTGTACTGGACAAACACACAAGAAAGCGAGTTAATAAAAATACTCGTGGCTGTAGAAAAACAGCATTTTGAATTACACTCTATAACGAAATAATCGACGTACCAAGGAGTTGTCCGATTGCAACAAAAAATTGGTGAATGTGAAGAACATTCACAGGGGGGAAAAAAAACTTAAAATTTCAGAACAATCAAATGATTTATTCCAGAGTTTAATCATCACAAAGATGGCAGTTCCAACGCAGTGACCCAATACATTGGACACTGTGTGTTCTGTTTGTGACACTGTGTATTGGGAATTAACCTCTCTGCAAATTTGGTGCAAAGAATGTGAAGTTGGACTTACCTTGAAACATGGTTTGAGATTTATCAGACTAAACTTAATTTTTAGGGTAATTTGTGTTAGTAAAGTATATTTTCTTTAGTAGATACATTTTACTTTTGTATTATAGGTAGTAAATAGGAATATATCCGCAAATTATTTGAAATTTATTTTCGAAAATTGGTTCTTATGTGATGTCTGAAATTGATTTTTCTGAAAATATAATTTCTCATGATCTAAATCTATATATATATATAAAAACTCTTTTACAGAAAACAATGTATATCTGAATTCTCGAATATATAGATTTGCAATATGTAATTAAAAAAAAAAAAAACAATTTTTGCAGCGGTTTTGATTCAAAAATTGTACATTCAGAGGGTTAAATGCTTAAGAAATGAGAAAAACAATCAGAATAAAACATACATTTTGGAAACACTAGCTGGCAGCTGTGATGACAATAAGATTTCAAACAAGATGAATTATAGTGATTTGCAAGTTAGGGATTTGAGATTCATTCCTAAAATCTAAATAAAAAGAAAATTCAGTAATTTTGTTTGTAGTTTCTTTAAAAAGTGTTTGTTCAAGAAAGAAAGGAAAAATGAAATTCTTATGAACAAAATTTTAGAATTTCCCTAAATATTTACTGTTTCTAAGACTTTCCAGCATGCCAAATACTTGAAAATAAAAAATTGTTATAAGTATAGTTTCTGTGATACTGAGAATTCATTTGTACATAAAATACTATTCTAAGCCACTATTCAGAAGAAAAAAGAAGTTAAATGGGAATATATATTTTTTCTTAGAAACAGCTGAATGAAAAGATGAGAATCCTGAATAAAACAAATTTTATTTACATATTGTACATATTGTTATGAATACAATCTAATAGTTTTATCTGATGAGGTAAATATCCAAGGCCTTTTTGGATGGAAACATACGTCCAAACACATTCCATGATTTTTTAGGTTCTTCAGTGGTACAATAAATGGATTTTGAAGTAGATCTCTGCAAATAGAAAAAAAGAACATTTAGTTTATTTTATTATTATTTTGAAAGGTGATATGAAATGAAAAATCTGTTGTTTAAAAATCACTACGACGTATAAAGTAATAGAAATCAATTCTTGACAAAATGAGGATGTGAGAATTTTATCATTGATATAATTCTGCATCTTTCTTACACACACAGTTCATTTATGAACTGTGTGTGTCAGAAATATGCAGAATTATTATGTTATGCAGCTTATGTATAAATGTTATTTATAACATTTATGTCACTGGTTTGATGCCCGTCGCTGACAAATCCATTGCCATTTACACTAATGGCAGCTGGGGCATGAAAAATCTACAGTTTGGGTTAGAATTCTAAAGTTGTACATGTGCAATAACACAATAAATGTCCTAATAATCTAATTGCACATCCAATTTAAAATCTCTAGGCCAAGTTAATGCAGCGGCATCACTAATAATGGAAGCTGCTTAACTGAGCATTCTAATTGAAAGCATTCTCAAGCACAAAAAAAAAAAAAAAAAAAAAAAAAAAAAAAAAAAAAAAAAAATGCTAGCTATTGGTAATTCAAGAAGAAAAAGAGTAAAATTTTAATTGCATTCTAAAAGTTTCCATAAAACTGGAATTTTAAGGTGAAGTATTAAAACTATTGGCATAAAAGTTTCAGAATATAAATTAAAATAAACCCTGCTTTTTTATAAAATAGAAGTAAAATCATTTTGCACTAAAATATGTTGTTAAATACTTAAAATAAAGTGCAATTAATGTACTTAAAATTTCTATATATAACTGATTTTATACAAGATATTTTTTTATTTTTTTTTTTTTTGGGGGGGGGGGGATGAAATGTATAAATTTGTCTAAAAAGTTTTTGGTTTGCACCTGATGATGTGTGTCTCAATACATGCTTGAGAGTGTACGGGGGTGAAAAAAACTTAATGGGTTCATTTTGGATTGAGCCTATTTTACAATTAATTATGATGAATTACTTAAGGTTTTCTTTTCCCTGCTTTGGTGTAAATATTTCCTATAACAGGAGGTTTATTTAGAGAAAAAGAGGCTTAGGGAATAAATATATGTAAAAAAATAAATAAAATATAAATAAATAAATATTTTAAAAAAACTGAAGATACTTACGTATACACCATTCCATGGCATACAATGACAGATCCATCATCAGATGCAGATGCAAAGAGTGGATACCTCGGATGATATGATACTGCTCTAATGGCCTTTTTATGATTCCTGTGGTATTAAAATTCATTAAAATACGATAGTAATACAAATATATACACACCTCATTCTAAACAATTGAATAGATTTGCAAAATAATATAAATATTTTGTAAGTATATGGTATGCAAACTAAGTATATGGTACTCATTATGCCTTAAAAAATATATATATATGTATATATACATAAAAAATGAGATTTATTTTCTTTATTTTATAAATCTCATTTTTTTAAAAGAAAATAAAAAGAGAACAATGCATACATTTTACTTACTTACACACATACCCCCCCCCCCCAAAAAAAAAAAAAGTATACATTTTACAATAAAAAGGAACACTGAAGTTACCACAATGTTATGAAGTACTGTAAATTACTTCATTGCATTATTATAACTGCATCAATGCTGTTACAACAATGCAGTGAATAGCATGTTGATGGCATTTTTGTAGCGGCAACAACTGATGTATTGTTGCCATTAAAAATCTGATATTTTATATCTTTTATGAAGTATAATGAGATTTATTTCTTTATACAATAAAAAAGAGCACTGCAGTTACAACAATGGTATGAAGTACTGTAGATTACTTCATGGCATTATTATAACTGCATTAATGCTGTTACAACAATGGCATTTTTGTAGTGGCAACAGATGATGAATTGTTGTCATTACAACACAACAATGTTGCCATTAAAAATCTGATAAATGATATTTTATATATTTGGTGAGGTAAATGAGATTTATTTCTTTATATGATAAAAAAAAAAAACAATGCAGTTACAACAATGGTATGAAGTACTGTAAATTTAATCAACATTGAGAAACACAGCTTGATTTAGAGTTTCCTGCATGATATTTTAATTTACATCATATATAGATTAGAATTAATATAGATTATTGTATACATAGATTAGAATTCTTTATACAATAAGAAAGAGCACTGCAGTTACAATAATGGCCTGAAGTACTGTAGATTACTTCATGGCATTATTATAACTGCATTAATGCTGTTACAACAATGGCATGTTGATGGCATTTTTGTAGTGGCAATTAATGATGAATTGTTGCCATTTAAAACACAACAATGTTGCCATTAAAAATCTGATAATGATATTTTATATATTTGGTGAGGTAAATGAGATTAATTTCTTTATATGATAAAAAAAGAACAATGCAGTTACAACAATGGCATGAAGTACTGTAAATTTAATCAACATTGAGAAACACAGCTTGATTTAGAGTTTCACGTACCATATTCTAATCTATATCATGCATAGGAAGAATAAAAAAGAGCGGGTTTATTCATGAAATAATACTTTTTGAAAATTCTACACATGAAGAAAAATAAAAAATAATACACTTACTTAAGAGTTTTGTAAGGTTTAGATGACAGTTCAAGATCGAACCAACTAAGCTTGCAGTCATAGCTACCCAACAATAAATTATCTCCTAAAAAGAAGTAATAAACAAATGTAGCAAAAAATTTCATAATTTAAAAATATATATATATATAGAATACCTATTTTTAAGCAGCCTTTCTTTTATGCAGTATATGAATATGCATTGAAAAAAAAATGAAATTATACATTTGAAATTCCAAAAAGAGCTTTGATCATATATATATCTGGCTACCGCGATGTTTACAAGCAGCTGATCAAATGACCACCATCGCAAAAACATATCACTGACTATATGGTAATAAAAAATAAATTTTCAAGTGACAAAAGCCATTACGAACCAGTTCATCACAAGAATATGCATGCTTTGGACTACGACAAGTAGTATTGAATTATGTACATTTTGAAAATTTCTACATGTTTAAAACAAGAAATAAAATTTCTTTTAAATGTTTCCATGCATAATTTAATTATTTATTTTGTTTGGAAAGCACTTTCTCGGTATTTCGCAAAGCTTTGACATATATTTTAACTGAGACATTTTATGCAGTCCCTCTCCTCCAGCCCGAAAATCATGGCTAGAAATTAACCAAAGGGTAAAGTGTTGTAAAACTATAGATGCGGCCCCTCAAAGAATTATTAATGCCGAAAAAAATAATTGGAACGAGGTGTTTCTAAGAATCGTAGCAGTTACTAAAATGCTTGTAAAAGTTGTCTGGCTTTTCAAGGTACAAGCGACAAGTTGTTTGAGCATAATAACGGTAATTTCTTAAAAAATAGTTGAGTTGCTATCTGAATTTGATCCCATCATAGAAGGGCACGTCCGTAGAGTGCTCAAAAAAGAAGATTCCAAGAGGAGTTTCCAAGATAGGTAAAACTCACTATCTTGGAAAAATATACAAAACGAGATAATAGATCTGCTGCATCAAAGTGTAAAGTCTTTTGGATCAACAATAACACACCGTGTTAGAAGAAGAAAAAGGAACTTCTCATACGAAGCACGAGATGAACCCATCAAAGATCCAAAAGAAAAATATAAAATAGATTTACTTTTTATTTTACAATAGATCAAGCACTAAATGCACTAGATGCTAGATTTGAACAACTTAGTAATCATAGTAACTATTTTCAATTCTTATATAATATATACGATTTAAATACCATGTCCAAAGAAATGCTACTAAAACACTGTAAGAATGAATTTTAATTGATGGTGATTCTGTTGACGTAAATGGACTACTAGAATTAGCAGAGGAAATTTCAGCAGCTCTTTTGGGCAAAAAAGAAAGCCTAAGCAATGTACTGAGATTAATAACAAAGTTAAATTTTGCCCCAAACGTTATTATCGCTTTAAGAATATTTACTGCAAACGATACCAATAACTGTAGCAAGTGGCGAAAAGAGTTTCTCTAAGTTAAAATTAATTAAGAACTTTTTACGTTCGACTACTACACAAAATCGTCTTAATGGTTTGGCAATTTTGGCAATTAAGCATGAAATTGCTGATCAAGTAAATTTAAAAGATGTAATAAAAAAGTTTGCAGAAATAAAAGTAAGGAAAAAAAAGTTTTTTTTGTGATTTTAGTGTAGTTGATGTTACTTTGTTTTATTTTCAAAATAATGGCATTTTGATTGTTTGTGCAATAATACACATTTTTAATAGCATTTTAAAATATAAAAAATTATATAGTTAACAATTTGTAGCTAGGTACAGATATTTCTTAATTCATTTCTACTGTTTTGTACTGCTTGATTATCAAAGTTATGTTATGTTATTTGTTTCTTTTCTAAATATATGCTTTTATTAAAATTTAAATGAAATGATTTGATTTTTATTGAAAATAAAAAATATGTACCTTTATTTGACTATAAATATAAATAAATAAATAAATATATATACCGGGTGGGCATAATTAAACTGACAGTGCTCACAGTGTTCTGTAGCGCGATCTATTTGCGAGAATGACGCCACATTTTGTAGGAAGATTAAACAAGACGAGGGACGAAGGATTCCGCGAAAAAATAAATTAGTTCCAAAAGTCACCGCTAGGGGAATATTTGGCGCTGTGTAATAGAAAATAGAGTGTTAACAAATGCAAATCAATACGGAAATTACCTTCTATTTTGCATTCAAATGAGGTTCAATGTGGCTGCCGTTGTTGTGGACCACATATTGCATTCTGTGCACAGTATGCACAACAGCAGAAAGTAACATGTCTGCAGGAATCTCCCGTACAGTCCGTGACATGTTATCCTTCAACGTAGCCAGGTCCTGGACCACTCCTTGATAGACCTTGGGCTTAAGGTAACCCCATAGCCAGAAGTCGCATGGGGTAAGATCAGGCGACCGAGGTGGCCATGCAGTTGGAAAGTAGCGGCTAATGACTCTTTCTGTTGTGAATTTCTGTCGTAGCAGCTGTTGCACCCGTACAGCAACGTGTGGAGGGGCTCCATCTTGCATGAAAATGATTTCCCCCAGGCATTGTCTTTGCTGAAGTGCCGGAATGACAAAGCTGTTCAACATGTGGCGATATTTCTCTCCGGTAACAGAACAGGTTTCCGGTCCTGTCGGGGTAATGTTCTCATAGAAGAATGGACCTACGATAAATTCCGCTGTGAACCCACACCAAACAGTTACCTTTGGTGAATGTAAGGGAATTTCTGTGACTGCATGTGGTGATTTGTCATCCCAAATTCGGCAGTTCTGGGTATTCACAGTTCCATGCAGGTAAAAGTGGGCCTCGTCTCCCCATAAGATTTTCCACGGCCAAGCATCATCCACCTCCATTCTGGCAAGAAAGGTGAGAGCAAAAGTCAATCGCTTATCATGGTTGGGGTACAGTAACTCCTGTACACGGCTGATCTTGTACGGATAGAAGTTGATAATCTTTCGTAAGATTTTCCATACCGTACTGTAAGGCATATCCATATTCCGAGCTAATCCACGAGCGCTAGAGGTGGCAGCAATATTATCTGGTCCTCTGTCGACAATCGCCGTGGCAACTGCTTCGATTGTATCCTGTGGTACAGGTTTTCGTCCTCTGCCTGACTGAACCTTCAGAGAACCTGTTTTCTCAAACGTCGCAACCATTGCTTTTAGCCCATTAACTGACACAGGACCGTTACCTTTACGCATTTTTTTGTGCGTTCTAAAAGCACGAAGAGCGGCTGACGCGTTGCACTGGTTGAGGTAAAAGAATTTGACCAGTAACGCACGCTTGACTAAAGAAGGAGACATTTGCACATAAACTTTCAATCCGATTGATTCGAAACGTAACACATTGCCTTTTAAAAGCCAAGCTGCTGGCACTGTGCCAATGGATGTAACGTGAAATTTGAATAAAGAACTTCTTCTTCTGCTCAGCGTACGTGATATTGCAGATCACGAGACTTTATCGGTGTTTATGTAGATTTTACGCTTTTTTAAAAGTGTTGCCATATTGCACTTGAACTAAATAAGAAAATGTGCATAATAAAAGGTAATTTTATTCCGTATTAATTTGCATTTGTTAACAGTCTATTTTCTATTACACAGCGTCAAATATTCCCCTAGCGGTGACTTTTGGAACTAATTTATTTTTTCGCGGAATCCTTCGTCCCCTGTCTTGTTTAATCTTCCTACAAAATGTGGCGTCATTCTCGCAAATAGATCGCGCTACAGAACACTGTGAGCACTGTCAGTTTAATTATGGCCACCCGGTATATACAGAGCCTGACTAAGGCAGGGGCATACGGGGCAGTTGCCCCGGGCCCCCACATCAGAGGGGGGGCCCCCAAATTGAATAGAAAGTGTATTTTACGTTTCCTTCTTTAATGAACTTTTTTTAAACAAAATATCAGTACAGTGTAAAATCCGTCAGTTTTATGTTAGCTTCTTCATTAATCTATCGTATGAACACAAAAAATCTATATTTCGTAAATCCATGGATTTCTAGGCCGGAATTTAGCTGAATTCCGCCCTAATGTCAGCGAAATATGAAGCTGAAGCGCTAGAAATTTTGCCAGAAAACAGTATGTATGAGGTAATAAGAAAAAAAGTTACACCTCGAAGTAGGTTGTTAGATGATGGAAATGCACCTGAAGTAAATCTTGAGCCACGTGATCAATATATTATTAACTGTCACTACATGTTATGTAATACATTAATGTTAAACTTAACCAATCGTAAAATTCCATATGAAAAATTGCGAAATAAATTTTCATGTTTGATAAACACAAAATCAAACTTTCAAAAAGCTGAAGCGGAGGAATTGGTAAGGCATTATCCTTCTGATTTAAATGATGAGTTCCCTGATGAACTGCAACATTTCCATTCCTTAGTAGATAAGCAGGCAACTGCATTAGATATGATGAAAATGTTTAAAAAATTTAATTTATCATCTTCATTTTCTAATGTTGAGACAGCACTCCAAATTTTTTTATCATTACCAATTTCAAACTGCACTGGGGAAAGATCTTTTTCATTGCTGAAGAGATTAAAATCTCCCATAAGATCATGTATTCTTCAAGGAAAATTGTCTCAACTTTCTATTTTATGTTTAAATTCTGATATAACAAAAAAATATTGATTATGATGATGTAATTGATAGTTTTGCAGAAAGTAAAATTAGAAAAAAAACCACTGAAAGAGAAATAGGAATAAATCTATTATAATACAACTTAAGTATCAATTTATAAATAAATAGTAAGTATTATAAGATATATTTTTACATAATATTGATTTATCATGCAAAATTGTCTCATAACAATATTGTATGCAATTGCAAAATTAAAGTTATATTACTGTACTATTTATAATTCTCTCTGTTGCATTGAATTTCTAATTATGTATGTTTTTCTTTATTTATTGTTATTATTTTGAGAGTCTGCAATAAATATGGTTTAAAAAGAAGTAAACGTTTAAGAAATCACTCCATACAAGAAATTAATGCAAATATAGACGTTGAAGTTAGAGTGGATACAACAGTTGCAACATCTACAAAACAATCAGCTAATAGGCCTGATATTGCTATTCACGATAAAAAAAGAAAAGAAATAATATTTATTGAAGTTGGTATAACAAGCCAGGATCAGTTGCAAATTGTTGAGAATGAAAAATCACGGAAATATAACGGATAAATTTAAATAGCATTTTTGTCAAATTTTGGCTCTTCAGATGTGCTATATCCCTTTTAATTATGGACATAGAATTGTCAGAAAATCAATAAAATGGACACAACAATATTTCGTCTGACCATTGGAGGGGGGAACTTTATAGCTATTTTAGGTTCTAGTCAAATTTCTTGTTATATATCTATAATGAGGTGAAACATTTAAATACCTCCATAAAGTTCGGTTCTTCATTACTGAAGTAGTAAAGCAGAGGGGGCCCCCAAAGAAGTTTTTGCCCCGGGCCCCAATTAGGCTAAGTCGGGCCCTGGGTATATATATATTCTTAAGGGGCGGCAATTTGTCTTTTTGTCCGGGGCGACGTAACCGCCAGAGCGGGCGCTGCTGAAAGTATGCGACAGATGGAAAGATCAACGTTCCAAACTTCCAACAGCAGTGTTGAATGGGCCGGCTAACCAATTTTATTTGGACTTTTATTGTCGTAGATTCATTACGATTGTAATGAACGACCTGTTAGATGAACATTTCCCTTTTCTGGGTACCTCACATTCCTAGATTTGTTGGGAATAGCGTAACTTGGCCTATATTTATTATTTATAACTATGTAAAATATTTACCATTTACAGTTCACCTCTGAGTGGCTTTAGAATGTAAAAAATTAGTGTATATTCAGAATATTTTTATTAACTAACTATTGAAGCTATTAACTCAAAATTTTGAAATCTACTACTTTAAATATTGTTTTGTTATATAAAAATATTACATCAAGTTAAATAGTTTTAAAATTATTTTTAAAATTTAAAATATAATATCATGTTTTCTATATTATGGATTTTTGCTGTATCATTGCGCGCAGGATATCTTTAGTCTATTTCATTTATTTTAAGAACATAATACATAAAAGTAAAGGAAATAGTCTAAATTTTAATTTGATGGAAAATATTTTGTCTATCTGTATATTTAAAATTAATATTAAAATGTTAATTAGGAAAAAATTAAAAAAAATTTCATAATAATTTTATGTGTAAAATCCTTAATTTTCATTATACCAACATAATTCTTCGTCATTTTATAGAAAACCATGTCTTTTATGATGTCTGAAAATTTCAAGGTGTTTCACGAAACAGTTCTCACGATATCATACGCCCAATGTCAAAAAACCACATTCCGAGATATTTGCATTTAAAGTTGAAATTTTGTCTTTTTCTTTAAAATCTATATCTAAATGTACTCAATCGTATTTATATATTTAACTTATACCTGTTAGAGCTAAAGAATGAAAATGCAGTATAATTTAATAAAAATTTTGAAATATATTCACAAAAATCACACATTGTTAGGAATATCAACATTTGAAACAAATGAAACAGTTACAAAAACATAGTGCTCTGTTGTTATACCTGTTATATTTGAAGTTGACTAATAAAGTACAGCATTCTAGAATAATATGCTACTCTTTTACTAGCCGAACCCATCGCAACAAGAAATGGCTGTTGCCATGTATAGAATGGAAATACAACAATTCTCCCACGCTTAAAATGGAACTATACATGAAATGAAAGTTCAGTCCGTGACATAGTCCTGTAAATAGGCTGGCTTGTTACGTGGTCGTAATGATCGTCAGCGTTCAAGCTGTGTTTGTGTATCTTGGATACTACAAGGTTCAGACTGAGTTTGTACATCTGAATTTTGGTTATCTAGTCGCTGTAAATTAGTTCCGGAGTCAGGTACTGTTATTCACAGAGATTGTGCAGGCACTTGTACGTTATCTGGCAATTGGTCTTTATCAGATTTAGTATCGGAAGTAAACAATTCAGATTTCTTTGGAATTTCAGTTTTTTTCAACTGATCAGTATGTCGTTTGAATGTATATCCATCATCTAAATTTGCTTCGTAATGTAACTTGCCAAATTTTTGAGTGATGGTACCCAATTTCCATACATTCTTATTTCTAATGTGGCATCGAACTTGTACTCTATCGCCCACGCTAAATTGTCTGGCTTCAACTGCGTACTCATCATTTTGTGTATGTTTCATTGGTCGAACACCATCAAGTTGAATGCGGATATTACGTTGTAAATACATTTCAGCTGGAGTTTTATTATTAGACTAGCGGCCTGTCCCGACTTCGTCCGGGTTGAACAAAATATTATACGAATAAATTTCCAGTTGATAGCCAATAAATTGTATATCTTTTTTTACCTTAAATGTCCAATAAAAAGCGTAGTTCCAAATGTAGTTTTCTTCAATAAACCATTTAACGTTGCCAGTTTCAAAAATCCTTTTTGTATTTATCAATACCTCCTCTACTTGAATCTTAAAAATATTAAACCTTGTCCTTACGGGGTGGGATAGCATATATCCGAAGCACATACTCTCGAAAAATACGGTGTGATGTCGGCAGAGATATAGTCTCGAATTCCACTTCGTTGTGACTTTCCTAACGTCTTTGCCCCCAAAGAACAATTGGGTGACATTCTGGGAACGGGGGGTCAATCTTGCCGAAAAGGACTGAATAATAATCTTTTGTCGTTCTAGCTAGAGGCTATTTCTTTTCAGGCGAGAGGCATCAGTAGGGCGGTTCACCCGCGGTTCATCCATTTTCAGCCTTTTGAGAGATGAAAGAGGCACGGAGTGCCGATAAACTACTATTGAAATTCTTCTTCAATAGTAAGAAAGCAATAAGAAAGCAATTAACCACTCTTTCCCCTGACCCCCCACGCTGAATGTCCCCCATATAAAATGGGGATAGGAAGTAGATAACATTTTCCCGTTGTAAAGAGCGATTTCGAAAAACGGACCCCGTAAGCTAAAGGGTGTTACTATGGTTACTTGACTGCGATTGACAAAGGAAAAGATGTAAGGTATATTTTAATGTACAAAAGTTGTACATTACCCTCCACATACAAAATCTGCTCTCTCTCTTTGTATATTATTATAGAAGTATAGATACACATTGGTATCCCAAAATTAGAATAAGAGATGAAATAAAAATAAAAAAATAAAAAATGATTTTAAGTAAAGAATTTTTTTTAAATTATTTTAAGCACCTAAAATAATATTCAAATTAATATTACGTTATTTATTAATTAAAGTTAATTTTTTAAAAGAAAGAGGTGTGCTTAAGACCGTAGTTTTATTGAAAAATAAAAAAGGATTTTAAGTAAAGAATGTATTTTTAATTATTTTAAGCACCTAAAATAGTATTCAAAGTAATATTACGTTAGTTATTAATTAAAGTGAATTTTTTAAAAGAGAGAGGTTAAGAGATGAAATAAAAATACAAAAATAAAAAAAGGATTTTAAGTAAAGAATGTTTTTTTTAAATAATATTAAATTTTTTTTCAAATAATATTCCTAAAATAATATTCAAATTAATATTACGTTAGTAAATAATTAAAGTTAAATTTTTAAAAGAAAAAGGGCGTGCCGGAGAACGGCTAGGTTCTAACCACTATCGTAAAAACAGAAGCCCACCGCGATAGCACCACGCTAAGGATCGTTGAAGACTTCGGCACAAAAAGTGGTAGAGGACAGTAGCGGTAAGAATGGAGATTGTTAGGATTAAGCCCCTAACTTTATTTCTACTGATCAGATATACATAATATATAGCCTATGTCCATCTGGAATAATGTACCTTTCAAACAGTGAAAGAATTTTTCAAATAGGTGCAGTGGTTCTGGAGATTACCCTCCACGTACAAAATCGCTCTCTCTTTATATGTAAGTATAGATAGATAGATTGTAGAAGTATAGATACACATTGGTATTTCAAAATTAGAGTAAGAGATGAAATAAAAATACAAAAATAAAAAAAGGATTTTAAGTAAAGAATGTTTTTTTAATTATTTTAAGCACCTAAAATAATATTCAAATTAATATTACGTTACTTAATAATTGTGTGCACTCCGCCATCTTGGATTTTTTTGCGCCAACTTGGCGATTTTACCGTGTTTTGAGGAGTGGAAAAATTCTCGCCAATGTGTTTTAAGCGGTGTGTTCAAAACGCTGGACTTTGAATTTTTTAGCTTTTTTAATAAAAACCACCTGTTTAAATTATGAAACTTAGAAAAAATTTTGAAAAATCATTTAAACGTTGGACTTAGATTTATTTTTGGGTTTTTAATAAAAACCAGTTTTTTAAATTATGAAACTTGGAAATTTTTTTGAAAAAATAATTCTCAAATATTGGAAATTTTGGGTTTTTCTTTTAGTTTTTTTAATAAAAACAACCTTTTTAAATTATGAAACTTAGAAATATTTTTGAAAAATCATTTAATCGTTGGACTGAGATTTTTTTTTGTCATTTTTAATTAAAAACTACCTTTTCAAATTATGATCCATATGAAAAATTTGGTCAAATGAATTTTACTTACAGATAAAATTTCAATGCCATGTATTCAGTTTGCCCTAACTCTTTGACTAATAGCAATGAATCACCAAAATATTATGCCAATATATTGTTAATTAGAAAAAAAATACAGCATTTTCGTACCACCTAAATAACTTGCAATTTAAAAATTATCTAAAATTCAGCTTTGAAAAATGTAAAATAATTATGAACCCATAAATTTATGGTGAGTAACCAGATACTCTTTTTTTTTGGGGGGGGGTGGGTTAGGGCATTGTGGTAATGAAATTTTACTTCAGATTTGACCTTAACCAAATATTTGGTGCATACAATAAAATCGGGACAATGACTATTTGACCATTTATCCTGCTGTGTTGGAAATAAGAAAAAAAACCCTTTTTCTAAACCAGTAACTTAACCTTAACTAACTTCTTAACTTAGGTTCCTGGGGAGAGAGAAGTTGAACTTCAGTTATTTAAATTTATTTGTAATCCACTACAACTTGGAATTATAAAATATTTTAAAATATATTGTATTTAAAATGTATACTGTATTTTACATTTTACGAAAAAATGATGGCAGATAATTTTTACTTCAAATAAATGAAATGGTGTATCATTATAGTATACTAATTGACAATCGACAAACAAAATTAAAAGCACCTTAAATTTAAAAAGTTAACGAAAAACTACTCTTTTGAGTATAGTCAATTTGACTCAGAATTCCAGTTCAAGGCCGAGATCTGACTTAAAATTATTATACTGTAATTCAAAGATCACATCAAAAATAACTGTTTGATCTTAAAATTAGAGAATTTGACATTGGATTATTTTTACCAGAACGCAATAATTATCGCCATGCGAAATGCGCCAAACCCTGGCGGAAAAATCCAAGATGGCGGCCGTGTACACAAATCTAGAGTATCCCCCTCTAACTTTATTTCTACTGATCAGATATACATAATATATAGCCTATGTCCATCTGGAATAATGTATCTGTCAAATTGTGAAAGAATTTTTCAAATAGGTGCAGTGGTTCCGGAGATTACCCTCCACGTACAAAATCCGCTCTCTCTTTATATATTAGTATAGATAAAGGTGTTGCTCGATATCGAAATAAAATTTCTCGTACTTTGGCATACTTTGACAGTTGATCATCAGTCATTGCTTTTAGACGATTTTTCAGTGTTTGTACATTTCTCTCGGCTAATCCATTTGTAGCTGGGTGCCCCGGTGCTATATGTTTCTGAAAAATCTCATTCTTAGCACAGTATGATTTAAACTGATCACTCACAAAAATTGCTGTATTATCTGATACCATAACGTATGATAGCCATGCACAACAAAGATATCAGCAAGCATTTCTATAGTAGAAGCAGTAGTTGGAACATTGCGGCTTACTTTGATCTCGGCCCATCTTGATTTTGCATCAACAACTATTAAAAAGGAATAATCCTGGAAGGGTCCTGCATAGTCAATGTGTATACGATCCCAATTTTCTTTAGGTTCATCCAAGGGGTGAATTTGAACTTTTGAAGGATTGGTTTTGATTTCAGCACATGGTTTACATGTTCTTGAAATACGTTCAATATCTTTGTCAATTCCCTTCCAAGTGATATACCGGCGAGCTAGTTGTTTCATTTTTGTTATGCCAATGTGAATTCGATGCAGTTCATCTAAGGCAGCTTTCTGGAGTATTTCTGGTATTGCAACACCCTGTCCTTTGAACAGGATTCCATTTTTAATGGTATATTCACAACCAAGTTCAGGACTACTTTGAATTTCTTGTTTTATTTTTTACAAATGCTTATCAAAATCTGTTACTATTCGAATTGTGTCAGCATTTAACATGTCTGTTGATATTTCATTAATTGATACCATGCGCACAAGATTTATTTCATTGCTAATTGCCATTCATTAGATGATTCTTTTTGAATTATTGAAGCTCTGGAAAGGCAGTCTGCATCTATGTTTTAATACCCTTCTTGAAAACAAATTCATAGTCAAATCCTGATAAAAATGTCGCATATCGAAGTAAACGACCTGAAGTCATTGGAGGTAATTTTGTGCTTGGAGAAAGATTCTTGTCAAAGGTCTATTGTCAGTTGCCAATTTAAAGTGTCTTCCAAACAGATAGTTGAAAAAATGATTTACAGCAAATATAATTGCAAGAGCTTCACGATCAAGCTGTGAGTAATTTTGCTCTGCTGTAGTTAGCGATCTTGAAGCAAATGCAGTTGGTCTCTCTTGTCCATCAATAACGTGTGCAAGAACACCTGCAACACCTACTGGACTTGCATCGCACGTAAGTATTATTGGTAATTCTGGATCATATGAGGTAAGAGTTTTATCACTTCCTATTTCGATTTTCAATTTTATGAAAGCAGCTTCCCATGCAGTTGTTCATTGGGATTTCGAGTCCTTTCGAAGGAACTGTCGAAGAGGATAGGTAGTTGATGAATTATTAGGCAAGAAACGAGAATAATATGTAACCATTCCTAGGAATCTGCGTAATTCTTCCACGTTTGAAGGGTGGGGCATCTCCATTATTGCCCTGACTCTCTTTGGGCTTTTAGAGAACTTATTGAATTCTACAACATGTCCCAAACATTCTATTTGCTCTTGAAAGAATGAGCATTTATTCCGATTCAAGTGAATATCGTATTTCTTTAATCTTTGTAGGCATTGATCAAGATTCTTTTGACATTCGGCTTTTGTTGTCCCTCAACAATGATATCGTCAAAATTGGACATAGTTTTGGGCAAGCATTGGAGAATCTGGTCTATGACGCGGTTAAATTCGTTTGGGGCAGTCTTAATTCCAAATGATTGTCTATTCATACGATAGATTCCACGATGAGTTGACAAAGTTTGAATTATGCTACTTTCTTCATCTACATGAACATGAAGATAAGCTTTGTATAAATCTATGCAGCAAAAATATTTTGAATTTTTCAAACTGTTGAGGAAATCATCAATTCGTCTGATAGGACAGTTTGCATTGACAAGATGTTCACTAACACCAGTTTTGTAATCAACACAGAGTCGAACGTTACCATCTGATTTTAGGACTATCACCAGAGGTGATCCCCAATCACTTGTAGCTATTTTTTAAATAATTACTTGTGCTTCCAATGTATCCAATTCTTTATTAACTTTATCTTGAAGGGCGTATGGCTCATTTCTTTCTTTGTGGAATACTGGCTTACTGTTTTCGAGAAGTTGTAATGACACTTTGACTCCTGGAATACAACCTACTTTTTGCACAAAAATTTCGGGATAGCTAGAAATAATATCATCATTGTTACTTATAGACTGCACTCGCAAGTCATTCGATTTTTTTTCCCTTTTAGAATCAATTTCTTGAACGTTGATTTCAAGATGTCGTATCCAAGTACGACCAAGGAATGTATCGTACTTTTCCAGAATGATATAATTCTTCACAGGATGTTTTCCCATTGCATTGTATGACACATTTACTATAACCTTTCCATCTGGTATAAATATATTACCTGTGTATGATCGAAAAGCAACACTGGAATTTCGAAGATCAACTGAAATGTTAAGTTTGTAGAATTTATCACGTTGCATGAAAGTAAAACCTACACCTGAGTCCACTTCAAATTGTTCTTCATGGCCTTCAATGTTCACAAGAACAAAATATTTTTCAGCATCTTGTAAACAGCCTTTTCTATGTTGGAAAATATCGATTACCTGGTTGACACCATTACGATAAAGTGATTATTCATCATCAATATAGTTTGTAGAATTTGGATTTGTGGTGCCACTGTTTCTTCTTTTTTCTTCAAGTAATGTCCGAATGCATACCTTCCGGATATGTCCTGATTTTTTACGTGCATTGCAATGGAGTCGGTTGTAATCAGATTTGCAATTCCCTGTTATATGATTATCTCGGCCGCAACGGAGACAAAGATTCTTAATTCCAAGTCCTTCATAATCGATTCTGGATTGTGAGTTTGAACGGGTGACTCTGGATTTGGTTTGCAAACTTGAGGGTTCGTCATGTCTGGTACTTCGATATCTCGAAACTTTGTTTACATTTTCATTAAAATCAGTTTTAGTAGCTGTTTTCCTCGAAAGTTCTTGACTATCAATTTTTGACGATTCTAAGGCTATTGCTTATTTGGCTATTTCATCAAATATAAGGATTTCAGACTGTAAAATCTGCTCTCGAATTGAGTTATCTCGAATGCCACGTACAAATTGTGCTCGTAAAAAGATATCCGCTATTGACGTTTTACATTCGCAAGGGGAAATAGATTCACAATCTATAATATTTCGTCGAAGTGTTGCGATATAATCAGCAATGAGGAATTTGCACGTTTTTTTATTTTACATTTATGATATAGAAAATAGAAAAATATGATCGAAAGCATTTTTTGTTTTTTTTAGTTTTAGAACCCTAAAAGTTAACATAATTTGTTTTTTAAACGCGCACTATTTACTTCGTCTCAAAAACGCTACTTTTCCTACGCGGATACATGTGACGTCACAGTGCACCATAGCGAATTTGTTTACTTCGGTGTTTGGATTGTGTTGCGTAGTTTAAGTTTGATATCTAGCGTTTTTTTAATTTTCAAGATGTCAAAGTATCTTAAAGCAAATTTTAAATATTGTTTAGTACCTTGGTGCACAAGCACGTCGGTAAATACACCTGGAAAGCTTTTTTTTTTGTGTGTGTTCGAAAAGATAATATAAAAAGGAAAGCATGGACAGTTGCAATGAAACGCGATGAAAAAACGAAATCGAGCATTGTCCACTAAGACAACTCACTGGTGTTGTGAAGATCACTTTTCGGCAAGTTATTTCTTCATTCTGTTAACATATGAAATGCAACTTTTTATAAGAATTCAATATTGCTTCAAAATAGTGCTACAAGAAAAATATATAATTATATAACTTTGTTCCATTATGTATATTAATTTGCTTACAATAAAGATTCAAACTATGAAATTAATGTTTTACAAGATTGGTCTAATATTTTTACTAGCCAAAATCGTTATCAATTTATGAATAAATTTATATGACACTTTTACTGAAATTTTAAGGCTATACTGTTGCTGCATTTTAATAATTAAATATTATGCCAGTGATATAGCTTATCAGGAAATTGTTTAAAAGTCTATGGCAAAGTTTTCCCCATAGTGACAAACAGCATAAGCGTGTTAAATTAAAGCTTAAAAAAGCATGTTATAGCTATGCAAATTATGCAATTAAAATACTGTATTAAACTTAATTTAAACTTTGACATTTCCGAATGTATATTTTTGGTTTATTTATGTATGCAGTAGCATTTTTAGAAATTCCTTTTGTGGTAGGTGGGTTACAACCTCACCCCTACATGTCTTCACTAAACCACTTCACCTGTAGATTAAGAGATTAGTTTAATAATATGCATAAACAATATCTAACTTTTAGGTTTGTGTAAAGAACAACGCACGTCAGCGTACTACAATCTACATTACATAAGTAGAATAATAAATGCAAACAAATGTATACATATCTCTGAGCTTTAAATCCTTGTATTTCTGCTCCCATAAAACTTGGGAGTATTTCCCAAAAAGGAAAACACTACAAATGAATCCATTTTACGCAGGTTGTCAGATTGTCCTTTTGCAAAACCGGGCAATAAAGCCATGTTAAACAAAACAGAAATAAAATAAAAATAAAAATAATAATAAAGACGTCGATAGAATATAATTATAAAATAAAGTGATAGACAATAGCCACAAACTTGACAGCACCAAATTAGAAAAATTAAATGATTTTAAAATGTTAGTTTAAGAGTAGGTATCGTAAAATCTCACGCTAGAAAAATGTAAACATTGAAGGATGGTGCTTAGTGACGTCAGAACCAATCACGTAGCGTTTTGAGGTCACATGATTTTTCAACACTTTTCGCTTATTTTAAATTTAAAATTTTAATTATTTAGATCTATATATACGTTTTAATTGATGTTTTCGAACATTTTGATAACCAATCTGTTAATAAAAAATAGAAATGAGCATATTCCCCACATGTGCAAATTCCTCATTGCCTGATTTTCAGTTTGATATATTGATAAAAAAATATGTTGGGACACAAGAATATTCTCCTTGGGACAAAGGTGAGTTTCGAACGTATTCATTAGTTCATCATGGGCAATTTAGCTGGAGTCTTTGGCAATACTCATGCAGCTAACATATTATAATTTGATGCACCAATTGAATTAAGAAGTATCTGAGCACATAATTTTTTGTTTTAGATTATTTTATTCATGTCAAGAAAATTTTCAAAACGTTGTTTATAAAATTTGAATTATTCCTTTTTAGAATCGAAACACTGGAATGTCTGAAGTAAAACAGAAAGTACTGACTGTTCATTAGAATTTGACGAGTGTGGAACGCCTGCTGATTGCATTGGTAACAGTTTCTCAAGAAATTGTTTTTGCCGAGTTTGAAAAACAGCCATAAACTGTTGAAATTGATCAGCATTCATACTGATAACAAGTCAGTAACCGATGTTTGAAACTTAAGCCTAACGCGGGCACAGTACTTGAATAATAATACTAGAGAAATATATACAGGAAATAAATGCAGAGCCTGACTAAGGCAGGGGCATATGGGGCAATTGCCCCGGGCCCCCACATCAGAGGGGGGCCCCAAATCGAATAGAAAGTTTATTTTACGTTTCCTTCTTTAATGAACTTATTAAAACAAAATATCAGTACAGTGTAAAATCCGTCAGTTTTATGTTAGCTTCTTCATTAATCTATCGTATGAACACAAATCTATATTTCGTAAATCCATGGCTTTCTAGGGTGGAATTTAGCTGAATTCCGCTCTAAGGTCAGCAAGGATATGAATTTTTTTATATATGTTTTCCTTTATTTATTATTATTATTTTGAGAGTCTGCAATAAATAAGGCTTAAAAAGAAGTAAACGTTTAAGAAATCACTCAATACAAGAAATTAATGCAAATATAGACGTTGAAGTATGAGTGAATATAACAGTTGTAACATCTACAAAACAATCAGCTAATAGGCCTGATATTGTTATTCACAATAAAAAAAGAAAAGAAATAATTTTTATTGAAGTTGGTATAACAAGCCAGGATCAATTGCAAATTGTTGGGAATGAAAAGTCACGGAAATATAACGGATAAATTTAAATAGCATTTTTGTCAAATTTTGGCTCTTCAGATGTGCTCCCTTTTAATGATGGACATAGAATTGTCAGACAATCAATAAAATGGACAGAACAATATTTCGTCTGACCATTGGAGGGGGGGGGGACTTTATACCTATTTTAGGTTCTAGTCAATTTTCTTGTTATATATCCATAATAAGGAGAAAAATTTAAATACCTCCATAAAGTTTGGTTCTTCATTACTGAAGTAGTGAAGTAGAGGGGGACCCCCAAAGAAGTTTATGCCCCTAGCCCCAATTAGGCTAAGTCGGGCCCTGAATAAATGTTCATTATAAATATAAAATCCATTTTAAAGGTTTTTACCTGGTCACCACCTGTTATTATATCTGTTATATTTGAAGTTGACTTTAATAAAGTACAGCATTCTAGGATAATACGCTACTATTTTATTAGCCGAACCATGAAGCTACTATTTTCTAGAGCGAACTAGTTACATATAAAAGCACACACTAGCTGCAGCTACACAGTATGCAATGTCCAAACATGAGTTAACAAACATCTGACACATGAAGAGTCATACTTTATTACATAAACATTTTCAGAATAATTTATATTAGTTCCAGAATAAATGAGTTCAGAATTTTGCAATAATTGAATAATTAAGGAAATGAAATTACAGAGCAAAAAATTTTGAAAAAAATCTCTTATGGAAAAAAAATTGTGAGAAATACTACTGATTAACTCAAACACACACACATAGTGATATAAGAAAATTTTTATTTGCAGATAAGTATGAATAATGCATCATACATAACAGCCTTTAAAAAGAAAAGCAACATTTTCTATCAATAATCACAAATAAATTCTAGTTAGGACTAATAAAATAGGAAGTCAATTCTGTATTTAATCCCACAATACTTTTAATTATCTTTCTTTGGAAAAAAATCAATCAAAGCATCTCAGTATAATAGTAAGATTACACTTTTTAAAACTGGAGGTATAACCGTCAAGTTGGTAAATTTCTGAATACAAATTTTTTTTCAGTGAATTAAAAAGAAAAAAACCAAATAACATTGACAAGGACAAATTAGCTATATTTTTGCATTTTCACAAAGTATGGGTTTCATTGTACTCACAGTAAAAATATCGGAAAATATTTTGTTTTAAAATTATACGCAACAAATTTTGCATAAGCATTTATAGTGACAATATTATCATACAATGAAAACTTATTTACTTATCGAAACTAATTTAATAGTGATTAAATTATATATTAAGGTTCCAGCATAGTCAGGAATTACCTTCAAGTTGGTAAGTTACTGATTACAAAAATTTTCAGCGAATTAAAAACATTTTTCTGAAATATAGGAATGATTGAAAAATAAAACATGCTTATTTCCAGCAGAATTTAAGTTGTCTTAACTTTGTGTTTGCTTAAAACACAACAGCTGTATTTTTCTCTTACTATTATACAGCCTATATTAAACAAAACATTAATAATGTTCTTACCTTAGGAGCAGAAAACAAACTAAGATTTCTCTGTCCAGTTTCTTTGTTGTTTTTATGGCTGATCGATAGTCACTAGAACAACCAGGTGCAAAACATATTGGCATATTTGTGCACAGAGTAAATTTAAAAATTTGTAAAACAATTTTCAAAAACACGACAATTTTACTGAGTATTTTTATTTAGTGTTGGGAGATTCATTCATCCTTGCACATACATAAAATGGCTAATACTTCGAAAGTTGAAATGACATTTTAAAGTCAAGTAAACAATTGAGTTGTTCTATAAAATATTTTTATTTATAGTTTTTAATTTACCTTTCAGTTCTAATAATTGAAATACTACTTATAAGGATTTACTTATAAGGAGAAAATAACCAGATAGGGTTTATTTATATGTTTTATATGAGCTATACACCTCTTTTTTTCATATTTATTTAATATTTTCCTGTGTTTCAAATATCTATATAATACTTTTAACATCTAATGTTTTATGAATTTAATTTTCTCCACATACCTCATACATTACATTTTCATGATTTAGCAATATTGATACTTATACTGTTATAATTTTCCTCCATGAGAGAAGCTTAAAGAATGTTTGCATTGACATTTTTAAAAATGCTTTTTACATACTTTCAAGCATTCCCTCTTATCATTCGTTACTTTCTTGAATGCTTGTTACATAGAATATTGATACATTAATTTTAATGAACCTTTTACTTGTTCAGGTTCCATTATGAAATTTCTTTAGTTGATGCGTTCATTATTGGAATGATGAGAACTTTTTATAAGTAGAATATGAATTGAAAATCGCAAATTCTTTTCTGTCCTTTATACAGAATACAGGATTGAAAAATAATTTTTTTAGAATGAACTATGATTTAAAATTTAACATATACTAAGCAACAATCAATTACTTATGAATAGAATATGTAAAAAGTTTAAAAAGGCTCTAGTGATAACGTTAAAACAAATAATCTGCCGAATCACATGCAAAATACAGATTATTTTTAGATTTATAATAGTACAAAAAGAGTATATAAGCAATGGATATTAATATTTATTAAATTCTAAAAGTAACCAATAATTTATTTGTTAGAACAAATAATTTTTGTTTTCTTATTAATCCTATTTTCTTGCGGCCCACAGCAGCTTTCCATAAAGTTATATGGCCCTCATCAAATTTCCAGTTGTGCAGGCCTGCTCTAAACAGTAATATTATAAAGATATATTTCCCACTAGCTGAGTACCCATGTTTTGCTACGGAGTACATTCAAATTAAATACAACAGTCAATGTATACAATTAATGCCAATATATATATATATATATATATATATACACTGCTCAAAAAAATTAGGGGAGCAAGCAGAGAAGTTAAGAAAACCGTGCGAGACAGCCACGTATTGGCATAAAATGGATAGTACACGCGTATCAATGCGCAATACAGAAAAAAAAGAAGTAAAAAAATTTGTAATTAAGCTTTAATTCTTTGAAAATATGGAAAAAACATGAAAAGATTATTTAGAGAAACAATTTGGATGCATGTAAACGATAAAAAAAAGTATTGTTTAGAAATGATACAAGATTTTTAGTATGGCGTGTGGTCTCCTCGAACAGCTAAGACTGCTGCACACTTGTTTTCCATGGATTCGATGATGTTATCGATAAGACTTTGGGGAATACTGTTCCACTCCTCAAGAAGTGCAATCTCTAAGTCTCGGAGAGTAAAAGGAGGCCTTGGTCTCGCAGCAATGCGTCGACCGAGCATGTCCCAAACATGATCGATTGGATTCAGGTCAGGAGAGCACGCCGACCATTCCATACGCTGTATTGTTTCAGCTTCAAGCATGTTCTCCACAAGACGAGCTGTATGCGGTCTGGCATTATCATGCTGGAAAACAAAGGAATCTGCAATGGCTGCAGCGTAAGGTATGACATGAGGTCTCAGTATCTCGTCTGCATACCTTCGGGTCGTCAAAGTACCATTCCGAATGATATGCAGGTCCGTACATCCACCTATGCTGATTCCACCACATATCATAAAACCAGCTCGTCTGTATTGTGACCTTTCACGAACGAATGTGGGGTTATTTCGAGTGCCCCTTTCCCTCCATACCAAAACATGTCGGGTGTCACACTCCAGACTGAATCGGGACTCGTCTGTAAACAGCACTTGGCTCCAATCATGTTGCTTCCAAGCTCGGTGTTCAGCAACCCATCTTCTTCGGGCCGCACGGTGGCGTGAGGTCAACGGAATGCAGACCTACGTGCATAGAGACCTCCCTGATGAAGCCTATTACGTTCTGTTTGGCTGGACACCCTTCGTCCTGATGCCAAGAGCAACTGTCTTTGCAGCTGAGTAGCATTGTCTTTTCTGTTTCTACGAGCTGTTAACAGTATATACAGGTCATCAGTTGCGGCGCGTGGCCGACCTTGCCCTGGTCGACGTCTAACATTCCCTGTTTCTTGGAATCGATTCCACAGCCTTGCAACGACAATTCTGGCGACTCCAACAGCGTCCGCGACACTACGTAGTGTTTGCCCGGATTCAAGTCTGCCTATAATACGCCATGCCATGGGTTCCGGTAAATCACGTTGTTGAGACATTTTCAAGTCACCTTTTTCTCAAAAAGAATAACTGAGCAATCGAATTTCAGAGTTAAGGCAGTGAAACAGACGTTTCTGCAACATCCCGATTTCCGCCCTTATGTTCTTTTTCTGGTTTTTGACGTCATGAACTTTGATTTGCATATGAAGTTTTCTTCTACTGTTTCCTGCTAGGCTTTAATTTATGGATGATTTATTTTATGTTACTTATCGGTGTAAGTATTTGCGTAATTTTGTTAAAACCATGTGCTCCCCTAATTGTTTTGAGCAGTGTATTTATAAAAAAATCGTAACGTACATTTTTATAGACAAAATAATGTAAAGGAAAATGTTCAAATTAAATACAATGGTCAATGTATGCAATTATTTGCAAGATATATGAATAATTTGAAAGGGAAAATATGACAGTGATTAAGTAAAAAGTAACATACCCCAATAGGTTTTTTAGTTTATTTGTTAAAATCTACTAGCCAAAAAAGTCCACTGATCAGACACTGCTTTTTAATTTTACAGCAGCACTGAGCAAGTACTCATTTAGCTTAATACACTAATAATTTAGACAACTTTAGTCAGAAAATTAATCATTCACTGAATATTCATATAAAACACATTATTTTAACCTAGTGATAACAGTAAACAATAAGTACAGATACTTATTTAAAATTATATTTTGAGAAAGAGCTTTCATAAAAACATGTCACACTTGTGAATATATTTTTCTTGTTTGACACACATTATAATGAACAATCTGTTAATTAAACCATTTAAAGCAGTAAATAGAAATACATATACTTACATATTAATATACACTGCTGGCCACTGTAAATGCAACACCCTGAAGGAAACATGCAAATAACATGAAATTTACAACATGCATTAACGGAGGTGAGATATGCAAATGATTAGAATTTCAGCGCAGACGCACATCACGCGCGCCCGTGGCGCCACTTCAAAGCGCTATTTAAGGCTTGGAGATTTCGACGATTTCAAGTTCGGCAATTGTGTTTTTCTTGTGGTTTTTTCAAAAAAAACGATCAATTATGCCTCGTCGAAAACAGCGATCATCTTCTGATCAAGTATCCGAGTTCGACAGAGGAAGGATAGTGGCCTACCGAGATTGTGGATTATCTTTCAGGGAAATCGGTAGTCGTGTTGGACGAAACCAAACAACTGTAATGCGGATATGTGATCGTTGGATGCAGGAGGGTACGACGGACCGGAGTGTTCGATCGCATCCACCTCAGCGCACCACTTCACGTGATGACAGGCAAATTGTGCGCATGGCAGTGACGGATCGCTCAGTCACATCACGAACCATAGCACAGCACATGCAGTCTGTACCGCATCATCCAGTGTCTGCGCATACCATTCGACGCAGTTTACAGCAGAGTGGTCTGCCCGCAAGACGTCCATTGCTTTGTCTACCCTTGACGCAGAACCACAGACGTCTCCGCCGCCAATGGTGCGATGACAGAAGGATGTGGACGGCAGAATGGAATGAAATTGTCTTTACTGACGAGTCGCTCTTCTGTCTGCAACACCACGATGGTCGCATTCGAGTCTGGAGACACCGTGAAGAGAGGATGCTGAACAGCTGCGTTATGCACCGCCACACTGGTCCTGCACCGGGTATTATGGTATGGGGCGGTATTGAATATCACTCTCGCACACCTCTAGTACGCATTGCCGGTACTTTAAACAGCCAGCTCTACATCTCCGAGGTGTTGGAGCCAGTTGTCCTTCCTTACCTTCAGGGCTTGCCCACAGCCATATTTCAACAGGATAATGCGCGACCACACGTGGCACGCATTGTCCAACGGTTCTTCGTCAATCGCCAGATTGAATTGCTTCCCTGGCCGCCTCGCTCTCCGGATCTTTCGCCGATAGAAAACATGTGGTCCATGGTTGCTCTACGATTGACCCAGATTCCATCCCCAGCTGCCACAGCAGATCAACTTTGGCAACGTGTGGAAGCTGCTTGGTCTGCTGTACCCCAAGAACTCATCCAAAGTCTCTTTGAATCAATGCCGAGGCGTGTGGCAGCGGTGATCTCCAACAATGGCGGCTACTCTGGCTACTGATTTTGGCAGGAACCACACTTCACAGAAGTCTATAAATTTAATCATTTGATACTTGGTCAACATGTTATCTACAAAATAAATTTTGTCGTGATATCTCTTGTCTTTCTTGGTGTTGCAATTTGGGTGGCCAGCAGTGTAGATGGAAAATATTTAAGCTTCATAACAGGCAGTAGCAAAAGTAACTTTTATTTTATTTCACAGTGAACTACTAAGGACTAAAGTTGAAACACATAGCTAATAATTATTATTCTCAAGATGCTATGGAACTTTATTTTTTTAAAACAACATTATTAATGAATGGGTTTACAGAAATTAAACTGAACATATAATGGGGGAGAAAAACGATTTCAATGACAAAACAATCACTTTCAGCAATGATCAGATGCCTTAAAAAAGAAAAATAAATAAATTGTCTTTAATTAAGCTTAGTTAGATGATTACAAAATCCCTTTCACTTCCATCTTAGGTACATGTAAATTACTTCTAACAACGAAAAAAGTTATTCTTATGAATCAATATAAATTAGAAGCATAACATACATTTATAGCAGGACTTCCAGTACTAGAACTTGAAAGAAAATTATACCATCAATCAGTTCCTTCTTTTTCAACCACCCTGGTAAAATAGAAACATTAACATTTATCATTAAAATAATTTCTATAAAATTATTTTAATGATAAATGTTAATAATTGATGCTGATAATCACTCCCATATGAATATCATAAGTTAGAAGCGTAAAAAGCAAATAGTACTAATCTATTTAAGAACAAAATAAACCAAGTTTTTTCTTATAAAAATATAATTCGTTAATTAAATATAATTATAATAAAAATCGTTAAAGCTGAACAATGACTGGCGCCTTAAAATAAAATATATAAACCAAAACAAGACTATAGCGATTGAAGTTTTACATAAACGTACTTAAATACTTCAATCTTGGGGTAAAATGTAAATAAATATAAATATGTACCTCCAACACAGCAGATACAAAAAAGTATGCTTATGCGTCGCCGTGATTAGCATTTCAAAATACGATGTTCAACAATATCTGTATAAATTTACGTCGTCAATAGACAACAGCAGCCAGCACAACCTCACGGACATTTTTCAATTAAGAACGCCAAGCTTGCAATTTGGTGAAAAACGGCCCTCAAATTGGCACAGAAGCAAGATATTGCCATAAGAGTTTAAGTAATGTGAAAATTGTGTCTCGACGCCAAAACCAGGTTGCTGTACTTCAGACATCCCCACTCCCTCAAATTTAAAGTTGGAAAGTATGCGCAGCCAGGCAAGCTGAAATCCTCGCTTCCTTAAACTAATCGCTCCTAGCCGAACCCATCACAACAAGAAATGGATGTTGCCATGCATAAAATGGAAATGCAACATCTGTTCAACTTTTTTTTTCTAAAATGCCTTTAATCTTTTTCATGAAGAATCGAAAAATTCTTTTTGAGGCAGTTGTCTTGAAAACAAAACAATAAAATACTTTTCATTTTTTAAGCAAAAATTTCAGTTAGAACGATATCGGTTACCAGAAACAAACACTGCGCTGTGAAGTAGGAATAAGCAGTTTGCTAAGCCACTCGTTCAGAGCAAACTATGCTTTTTGCTTTAAAGTGCAAAGCAGCTATAGAGAGCAACTACTATCCACACTTCGATAAGTCTTCCGTTTCGTTTGTCGTTGTCTTGTGTCGCTTGTAATGAACAAAATTGGAAAGAAGGCACGTAAGAATAGAAAAAACACACACAAATGCACCAACAGAAAGAAATAGTGTTCTCGTTCCCGGATTTTAATTCTGGAACAATAAACAATTGTAAATATTCAAAGAAATGAAATTAATCATTTTGCTGCTGATTTGGATTCGCTCATCTCAATGTTAACAAATGGAGAGAATGTGTCCAAGGATTGCCGACTTGGATTTTTCTTCTTTATAATTGTACTCCGTCATAGAGAAAGAAATTTTACACCTTGGGGGCATTTTTGATTTTTTTAAAATGCAAATAATATTATAAAATTTAAATTATTCGAGGAAAAAAATGTGGCACAGTGTATGAAGGTCGAGGGGGAAGGTAGCCAACTTCCCCCACTAATCTTAAGGGGAGGGGTTTGAGGCTAAAACTCACTTTCTATAGTTGGAAACACAAAATTATTACGTGAATAATAATAACCTATTAACACAAATGCAAAAAAAAAATTCTTTAAACAATCCTTTAAATTTTGAAACTTTAAAAAGTTCCAAAATTTGGGGCTAGTTTTCCAAATTTTAAAATTCTTATTAGTTATTTTGTTACAGAGGTTTTAGCAAGCGATGTCTCTCGTTTTGGAATATTGAAAATTTAACTAAATTAAAAAAATATTTTTAATTAAAATTTTTTTTTATCGAAGCCGCACATTTATTTTGGAAGTCTACTTTCAGATTCCGAAAACAGAATTAAAAAAATATTTCAGATAGTCTCTTCTAACTACCGCTAGTTATTAACATAGGATTACTGTTTATGCCTACTTATAATTGCTTATTTTTTTTTTTTTTTTTTTTTTTTTTAAATGGGACGCATTTTGGTACTTTTCTGTTTACAGAACGCTGTTACCTAGCTCCCCAATAAAAATGCTCCCGGCCTTGACAATATTTCTGACTCAGCTATCAAAAACTTACCCCTTAATTATATTTACTACCTCTCTGAATTAACTAATAAAATCTTTGAACATAAATACTTTCCCATTGCTTGGAAAACCGCTGTTGTCATCCCTATTAAAAAACCTGGTGAGGATCAGTCTCTGCCTAAAAACTATAGACCAATCAGCCTGCTCTCCTCTCTTAGCAAGCTAGTGGAATACATACTGTGTCACAGAATCAAAAAGTTCCTGGACGAAAATAATGTTATTATTAATGCGCAATTCGGCTTCCGAACCCACCACTCAACAGCACACCAGTTGCTTCGAGTCACGGAATTCATCCATGATGGTTTTCAGAATCGGATGCATTCTGGAATAATATTACTCGATCTGGAGAAGGCTTTTCACCGAGTCTGGCACAGTGCTCTCATTTACAAACTTATTAAGCTTAAAATACCATAGTCAATTATCCACTTAATAAAATCTTACCTTCTCGGCAGATCCTTTAAAGTCCGCCATGCACTATCATATTCTAGTCTGCGCGAAATCAATGCAGGAGTCTCTCAGGGCTCTAAGTTAGCACTTATCCTTTTTAATATTTTTATTAATGACATTCCTCACTCTCCATTCACTACACTAGCCATGTTTGCGGATGACACGGCAATACTAGCTAAGCATCAAAATGTTAAATACATGCACAAGTTCCTACAGAGACATATTAGAATTCTTGAACGATGGTTCGAACGGTGGAGGCTCAAGTTAAGTCCTTCAAAAACTGAAGCTATTTTTTTCAGTTACAAGAGAATTCCACCTCCTCCGGTCACAGTTTGCGATCACCTAGTTCACTTTGAGAAAGAGGGCAAATACCTAGGAATTTACCTCGATAGTGGACTGACGTAGAAGAAAAATATTGAACATAACATTAGAAAATTTTTTAAAGCCCGTAAGGATATCGTCCACCTCCTGTACCAGAATCAAATGGGTTTAGATAATAAACTACTCTTGTATAAAACAGTACTGCGTCCCATCCTGTTGTACGCCATGCCTGTTTGGGGCTCAGCGGCTGACACTCATATCCAGCGATTGCAGACAATTCAAAATAAAACACTCCGCGGTATTAGTAAGGCGCCCTGGTACCTTAGAAACGTACTTATTCACAGGGATCTGAGAATCGAACCCATTCGGCAACACATTAAAGATCTCGTATCTAAGTTCTACAATACATTATATTCAATAGACAACGAAGAAATAGCTAACCTCCCCGACTACGACCCAAGGTAATGCTTTAGGCGTCCTAAGGACACTTTAATTATTCACGCTGGTCTCCTTCCCCCTTCTTAACTTTCCTTCCAACTCTTCTAAATTCTAAATTACAATTGCCGGCGCTTCTGGTTCTGACCTGTCATTTTTTGATGGATCGATCTCAAGACTACCTTCTAATTTTTGCTTAATTGTTTGCCACCGTTTTATTTTTATTTATTTCTTTATTTATTTAACATCTGCCGTATTAAATTGTTGTCAATTTTATATCTATTTACTTATTTATTTATTACTATTATTAGTATTAGATTTATTTATTTTTATTTTTTTATTTATCTATTCATTATTTTTATTGTTATTATTTTTTTAAACTTTCAAGTCAACACTTTTCTGACTGTATTTCCCGAGAACGGAAATACAGTCACAAAAAATTATCCATACCGAGGATATGGAGCGCTGCTCTCTGGTACCTCGTTAATGTACCATGTCTATGTCTATGTCTACTTTTCTGTTTAACTGTTTACAGCTTCTGAGTTTGGCGCGCTACCAAATATCTAACTCGCGACGCCGGACAATTCTTTTTCTCTCCGGAGGAACGTTATTGAGGAATGTAATCCTAAGTTAAAAATATTCATTAGACAACCCAGAAAGCGAAATGTTATTTCGCCACTGATTAACATTGAATCGTACGAACTGCGAGGTCTACTGATGAGCCGCCTTAAATGCTAAAGTAATAGAAATAAGAATGCTTTTGAAGCTGGTAATGAAATATGTAATAGTCATAGATATTAAGTGTTTCAGTAATCATAGAGACACACAGTCAAAGAATAAATTGAGAACTTTCAGTCAATTACGTACGTACCGAAACCATGCTAATCTAAAGATACATCAACCGCAGAAATAATGAATCGTGGTTAGAATTAATCTATGCATCCTCAGCTTTACAGTATGTATCATTTTAGAAATATTTTTAGGATCGAAGAGGATGAAAGATGGGAGATGAATAAAATGTTTTAAATATTTAGGCGTGTCCAAGAACTGATGTAATTATAAGCGATTTCCCAAAATAGTGAAACGAAACGCAGTTGCAAACGTTTATAGAATATATAAAAAGTGTAAATTATGAATAAAATTTTCTGACACGAATTAAATCAATTTAAAAATTTTAAATCTTATTTAAAATCCTAAATTAAAATCTGTAAAACGACCTCTACAAACTTTGTTCACGGGTAATCTAGCCTCAGTCATTGGAACGAAAATTTGTGAATATATTCAATGATGAAATTTGAAAATTTTCATCTTTCGCATAATAATAGGGGGAATTTGGAATTAATTCTGAATGATAAGATTAAATGGGCGTGGTACCTGGAAGAAGGCTGAAAAATATACATAAAGCAAAAATTATTTATTATATGGTAAATTGTCTAGAATTACAACAGAAAGTTAAGAAGTACTCAATTGAAATTATAAAGGAAAATACATATGTAACTTGTTTGTTTCTTTTATTTAAAATATCAAGTTCTGAACACGATTAGCAAATATTAAAAGGGTAAAAAAATATTTATGTGCATGTATATCTTTTGATTTATCTCATACAGTGGTAAATACGTTAAGAGCGTATTCACGATTTGGTAATAACCTAAATGTTTCACCGAAAAAAAAAGAATAATTTTACCTAAATTTGTAAATAAGAAGTTCATGTCCTTAGATTCCTCATATCACATAAGATCATTGAACAAACTTTCTTAAGATCTTCCTCTAAACCATGAAGCTACAGAAGGAGCGGAAGCTTCAATGGGGAAATTTTCGAAAAATGAACCGATTGTTGTCGCTCACCGGTAGAGGGCGCGACACGCAATCGTAGTGACTATTTTACATTGAGTTATACGGCGTGGTGGTGAAAGTTGTTTTATAAATTTTTAAATTTATTATGCGTGGAGAAATATGCCATACACGTGTTTTGCTCCGGGTTGTTCTACTGGCTATAGATCAGTTTTAAAAACAAATAAAGAAACTGGACAGAGAAATCCTAGTATATTTGCTGCTCCTAAGGTAAGAACATTATTATTGTTTTGTGTTTATATAAGATGTATAATAATGAGAGAAAAGTACAGCTGCTGTGTTTTAAGTGAACGCAAAGTTAAGACATCTTAAGTTCTGCTGGAAATAACAATAATATTGAAATTAATCACTATTAAGTTAGTTAAATTACGTAAGTTAGTTAAAGTAGGTAAAAGTGACCACTCCCCTTAAGGGGAGTGGTCTCTTTTAAGTACCTTTAAAAGTATCATTTTTGGACCTATGCTGGATTGTATGTACTACTCATGATTTTTGCTTGATTTACAAGAAATTTTTTGAGTAACTGCCTATAATACTGTTTATTATATATGCAATATTTCAAGGTAATTAATAAAAAATAAAATGATTTTTTTTTGCATAAAAAGTGAATATTTTTTTAAAATCGAGCATTTTGCAGTCAACTACTGTGCGCATTCTATCAAAATAAATTATTAAGTTACATTAATAATTGCTTACTATATGTGATTACAACACTTTAGACAACAAAATCTACCAAAATTTTTTAACCTTAATATATTTTAATTTTTAAAGAATTTTTTATAAGCTTTTACTCAGTCCTTTTTGAAATTTCTAATTAAAAATAGCACGTACTAAAAGGTTTTAATATATTTTAGAATAATGTTGCTGGATATTGTTGCCTGAAGTATTGTAATCACATATAGTAAAAAATTACTAATGTACCTTAATAATTTATTTTGACAGAATGCGCACAGTAGTTGACTGCAAAATGCTCGATTTTTAAAAAAAATTCACTTTTTATGCATATAAAGTCATTTTTATTAATTACCTTGAAAAATTGCATCTATAATAAACAATATTATAGGCAGTTACTCAAAAAATTTCATATAAATCAAGATTAATTCATGAGTAGTACATACAATCGAACATAGGTCTAAAAATGATACTTTTAAAGGTACGTAAAAGTGACCACACCCCTTAAGTAAATAAGTTTTCATTGTATGATAAGCAATGTTGTTACTATAAATGCTTATGCAAAATCTGCGTACAAAATCTGCTTATGCAATAAAATGCGTACTTTGTGAAAATTCAAAAATATAGCTGATTTGTCCTTGTCAAAGTTATTTGTTTTTTTCTTTTTAATTCGCTGAAAAAATTTGTATTCAGTAATTTACCAACTTGACGATTATACCTCCGGTTTTAAAAAGTGTAATCTGAGATGCTTTGACTGATTTTTTTTTTTCCCAAAGGAAGATATTTTAAAGTATTGTCTGATTAAATACTGAATTTACTTCCTATTTTATTAGTCCTGATAAGAATTTATTTGGGATTGATAGAAAATGTTGCTTTTTTTTTTTTTAAGGCCTGTTATATATGATGTATTATTCATACTTATCTGCAAATAAAAATATTCTTATATTACTATGTGTGTGTGTGTTTTGGTTAATCAGTATTATTTCTCGCAATTTTTTTTCCATAAGAGATTATGAACAATGATAAAAAACTTTCTTCACAATTCTTTTCTGTAATTTCATTTCCTTAATTATTGAATTATTACAAAATTCTGAACTAATTTATTCTGAAACCAATACACAATTATTCTGAAAAAGTTTATTTACTCATTTCCTTTAAGAATTTTATTGAATTGTAGCAAAAAAAACACTTGAAATAAAGATTTTGAATGAAAATAAAAAATTGTTAAATTGAATAAATAAATTCATATTAAATACGCACTAAAATAAAACAACTTGTTTTCGCTAGGAAAAATACGAAAAATCCATATTAAAGCATATGGTTGTCCGTGTCTAAGCCGCCCTTCAGAGCACGCGAGCGCCCTCTAGTGGCGGCGACAAAAAGGGAGACACATTTTTAACACTGAGCTGCGCCTCCTTCTGTAGCTTCATGCTCTAAACATATTCACGCCCTATCCAGTTTGAGTTCAGTTAAATTACGAAATGCATAAGTAACATATATCAAAGTCTTCAAGTCATGGAGCTACAGAAGGAGGGGAAGCTAGTGTTAAAAATGTGTCTCCGATTTGGTCGCCACCACTAGATGGCGCGCGCGCCTGATCTGTTGCCGCTATAACACGGAAACCATACGCTTTAATATGGATTTTTCGTATTTTTCAAAAGAAATAAGTTTTTTTTAAAGTGCATTTTTAATATGAATTTATTTATTCAACGTAACAATTGTTTATCTTCATTCAAAATGTTTATTTGAACTGCCTTTTTTGCTAAACTTCATTAAAATTCTTAAGGGGAGATCACCTTTGCATGCACAAAAATACACTGATTTTACCACCAAGCTTAATGTGTTGTTAAACAGTTAATTTGTAATTAATTTGAACCAATTTTTAAAGGTGAATTGTACAAAGTTTTATCTATTAGAAAAAAAACAGAATTGTTGGGAGATTATTATAAAATATTTTAAGAAAAAAAATGTTTTATGAATAGTGAATCTTAGATCAATGCAATGTTCAGAGTATATTTTAAAACTAAAAGAGATTTATATTAAATTATTTGTATATATTTTATCCATAGGTTATAATTTAATCTGCACCTAAAATAGTTACCATATTTCGCATAAAAATATTTTTTTCAGGCAAATGTAATGTAATGTACAAAAAAATATAAATTTTTAAAAAAATTTCCTGCAAAAAAATACCTTAATTTAGGTAGAAATTGTAGAAACATGCAAGATATACATGTATACAAAAAATTTTAGCAATTTGTGATGATTAGTTTTGAAGAAATAGTGCGCACAACTTTCAAAATAACAGTTTTTAGAAAAAGCAATTTAAAGTTTAAATTTTCTATAAATTACTTTACTATTAGCTTTATACATTTGGCCATAAATTTGGTTCTAATTGTAGTATCGACTTAAATTTTTTTCATAAGATTCCTTATATTCCATTCTTCAAAATTAAATCATAATAAAAAATTGAGTTTTTTGAAGGTTTAAGGTGATCTCCCTCCTTAAAAGGGGAGTGGTCACATTTACGTACTTTTAAAAGTATCATTTTTAGACCTATGCTGGATTTAATGTACTACTCATTGATTTACAAGAAATTTTTTGAGTAACTGCCTATAATACTGTTTATTATATATGCAATATTTCAAGGTAATTAATAAAAAAATAAAATAATTTTTTATGCATAAAAAGTGAATATTTTTTTAAAATCGAGCATTTTGCAGTCAACTACTGTGCGCATTCTATCAAAATAAATTATTAAGTTACATTAATAATTGCTTACTATATGTGTTTACAACACTTTAGACAACAAAATCCACCAAAATTTTTTAACCTTAATATATTTTAACTTTTTAAAGAATTTTTTATAAGCTTTTACTCAGTCATTTTTTAAATTTCTAATTAAAAATAGCACGTACTAAAATGTTTTTATATATATTAGAATAATGTTTCTTTATATTGTTGCCTGAAGTATTGTAATCACATATAGTTAAAAATTATTAATGTAACTTAATAATTTATTTTGACAGAATGCGCACAGTAGTTGACTGCAAAATGCTCGATTTTTAAAAAAATATTCACTTTTTATGCATAAAAAGTCATTTTTATTAATTACCTTGAAAAATTGCATCCATAATAAACAATATTATAGGCAGTTACTCAAAAAATTTCATGTAAATCAAGCAAAAATCATGAGTAGTACATACAATCGAACATAGGTCTAAAAATGATACTTTTAAAGGTACGTAAAAGTGACCACTCCCCTTAAGGGAAATGAGTAAATAATGATCCATTATTTTCTAGAGCGAGCTAGTTACACAAAGTATGGGTTTTATTGTACTCATAGTAAAAAGATCGGTATATATTAATTTTTTTTTTACTTATACACAACAGATTTTGCATAAGCATTTATAGTGACAACATTTTTTATCATACAACGAAAACTTGTTTACTTATCAAAACTAACTTAACAGTAATTAAATTCTTTATTAAGGTTTCAGCATATTCACCAGTTTTAAGAAGTTTTCATAGTGGAAATATTTTATTTCTGTGAACAATTTAAAAAATAATGATGGATTTAGCTCAGACGTGTATTTAATTTGCCATAACCACAAAATATGTTGAATATAAGAAAAGTATTTCATAATTATAAAGAATTGAAACTAACAACATACACTATTAATACATTATTATAAAATAAAAAATTAATGCTTGATATACAATTTACTATAGATAAATTTGAACAAAAAATTATACATGACAGGTTTTACAGATATTTATAACATTATTTATTGATATTCAATTCAAAAGTAATATAAAATAAAAGCTTAAATTTAATAATAAATGTGATTTATAATTTTGACTGTTTTCTTAATTTTTTACCTTTAGCACAGAGTTGAGAATTTTTATTTTCTTGTTTGCATATAAAATGCATGCGCGGAATTAGAAAAAAGTTAACAACATTTTGAATTAAATTAATGTTATGTTGCTCATTGCAACCTATTTCTGGCATAAGAGGACCAGTATAAATTTCTTTTATCACTTAAAAAATAAATTTATTATTTATTTATTAATTATTTTTTTATTATTTATTTATTATTATTTATTTTTAATTAATTTACTTTGATCAGTATTGCTGTTTATAATGGTAAGTTTTGAATGCATTGGTCACATTTAGAAAATCTACTGATCCTCCTAACAACATAACCAGCACCATAATTTATAATGAAATCTGGCCACTGGAACAACCAGGTGAAAAACATGTTGGCATATCTGTGCACAGAATAAATTTAAAAATTTGTAAAACAATTTTCTAAAACACGTGTCCATATAACTCAATGAAAACTGCGAACCAGAGGAACATGTCGCGCCATCTGCCGGTGAGCGACCATAATCGGTCCATTTTTCGAGGAATTCCCCATTGAAGCTTACCCTCCTTCTGTAGCTTCATGCTTCAAGTAAATACTTTTGTGTAACATCAGAAAGTCTCAGGAATGTATGTGTCCTCAAAGATCCTAGAAATCACAATTTTTTATGATGTAGGAAAACGTTTTATCGGTAATTATTCATAGAGTAGTACATGATCATTAACTTCGTTTTGTAACAGTTTGCTGATAATTCTACTTCAATGGTTAAACCTGTTATAGGAGGTTGATTGGATATCGAATGACTAGAATGTTTTACTTAAATCTGAAATTCAATGTTCTGGTCTGAATTTGCGCACAGTGCCTTAAGCAGTGCCGTAGCGAGCATAACTGGCGCCAGTGGCACGATACGTTTTTGGCGCCCCTCATGGTCTTGGGGACCAAAGGGTCCAATGGTCTTAGGTACCATTTGGCGCCCCTCTGAGAGTGGCGCCCGGGGCATGATAGACCCCCTTGCCCCCCTCTCGCTACGCCACTGGCCTTAAGCTGCTCAAGTAAAATTTAACGTATTCTAAGAAAGCTGCGGGATTGACCACAGTAGTATACACTATTTCATGTGGATTTCTAAATAGACACTGATATGCCATTGTATAACCATGGTAACGAAACTGTAGGTTGGTAGACCGGAAGTTATCTCTATATTAGAGTACTTTCTCTCTCTTTCTTTCTTTTCTTTTTTTTTATTTATACAATAAAGTAGGAGAGAGATGATATATGGAGCTTGCACTAATTTTAAATTTACTAATAACTTACCTCTTCTAAGGAGTGTCATTTAAAACAGTGCATAATTGGATTTTATTAAATTTTATCCAGACATTTATCCGACGTTTCCTGTAAAAAAATTAATGCAAATTAAATAAATTAATTAATTAATGAACTGAGAAAAATAAATAATTTACTTGACATAATTTTAAAAGCATTCACATTACATGATTAGAACAATGCTACTGTTGACAACTCTCATTTCGCATACAGTGGTAAATACGTTAGGAACGTATCGACGATTAGGTAAAGACATAAATGTTTGACGGAAAAAAAGAAAAACTTTATCTAAATTTGTATGTTAGAACTTCATAGCCTTAGATTTTCGATATCATATAAGATCACTGAACAAACTCTGTTACGATCTTCCTCTAAACACATTCTCGCCATTTCCAGTTTGAGTTCAGCTAAATTACGAAGTGCAGAAATAACTTATATCCAAGTCTTCAAGTAAACACTTTTGTGTAACATCAGAAAATCTCAGGAATATATGTGTCCTCAAAGATCCCAGAAATCACAATTTTTAATGATGTAGGAAAATATTTTACCAAAAATTATTCATAGAGATGTACATCATGATTAACTTCGTTTTTCTTAAGGCATGTATATCATTGAATTTGAAATATGTCTTTTAAGAGGTTGATCGGTTAATCGATTGACTAGAGATAAGAGATTAAAGATACTATGAGCGAGTATTTCTCAGTAACAGGTTCAACCAAGAAGCTATAGAAGGAGGAGCAGCTCAGTGTTAAAAATGTGTCTCCCTTTTTGTCGCCGAAAGATCCCAGAAATCACTATTTTTAATGATGTAGGAAAACATGTTACCAGAAATTATTCAGAGAGATGTACATCATAAATAACTTCGTTTTTTATAGGTTTGCACAATGAAGAATCAATTTCGTGTATTGTAAGAGGTTGATCGGTCTATCGATTGACTAGAGTTAAGAGATTAAAGATACCCTGCCCGAGTATTTCCCAGTAACAGGTTCAACCAATCCAGCTCCGAAGAAATACCTGTTGCAAATCACCCATTACTCTACTCCGATCACCGTTATCGGTTAGATGGCGAGAAAGTCAATCAACTTTTATCTTTAAATACGAACGCTCAATTTTGCTCATAAAAGGCTTCTAAATTTGACTAGAGTTAAGAGATTAAAGATACCCTGCCCGAGTACTTCCCAGTAACAGGTTCAACCAATCCAGCTCCGAAGAAATACCTGTTGCAAATCACCCATTACTCTACTCCGATCACCGTTATCGGTTAGATGGCGAGAAAGTCAATCAACTTTTATTTTTAAACACGAACGCTCAATTTTGCTCATAAAAGGCTTCTAAATTTGGCGATTATCATTAGTAATTAACTACCAATCTTTTTATCACTTACTGTCATTATTTTTCATTGTTTTATTTATTGATAGCTATTAAACGATTTTGTATTGATTAAAAAAAATAGAAACTAATAGACCAATTCTGTGGTGATTGGCCGTCTATCGTGAGCAATTATTTTAAGACTAAAAATAAATAAATAAAATAAACAAAGAAATAACGAAAACAAAAATTTAAGTGAAAATACTTTTTTAATGATTAATGTAAGATTTTTACAAATGCCATGTACATTTCAACAATAATGCGTAATAATTAATGTAATGCGTTTATATTTAAATACCTATTCAGTTTTTTATTTGATTTGGATACAAAAAGTTAGTATTACTATTAAGGTAGCTGTTAATACTGTTAATTTTTAGAACATGAAATAATATTCTATTTTTTTTTATTCAATAAAATTTTAGTAATTAATTTTTCTGTAATATTAATTTAACTGTATTAGGTACAGTTTAATTCATATTTACATAAAGGGATAATTAATATCTATGTGCAAACTACAATTGTTCGGTTGATTATTTATAAAATCTGTAAACCTATTGTACAATAAATACAATATATCAAGTTGTTTTTTCTAAAAAATATTTATGTTATGCTAATAATAATCTTGTTTACTATAAAATAAATTTTTTTTCATAAGACGTTGCTTTTATTATCATCAAGTATTTAATTCACAAAATCCTGACAAGTGAGTAGATACAATTTTTTCACCTGTCACAAAACAACATAAATGATTACCAATAATATAATGGATAATCAGTGAATTTTATCAACATCATTAACCCAAAAATGGTATTTTATTTCAGTCATTCAATACCAATGAAAGTAAATATTTTTATAAAGGTATTTGAGTGTATAAGTATTTAATAATAATCATGAATTAATACGAAGAAGAAAGTAAGAGTATGGCCAACGAAATTCATATCAATTGTCAATTTTATTGGAAAATAATGGTTATAAACAAACGTGAAAATGTTTAGGTAAGCGAAAATTTCCTGGTAAACAGGAAGTGGGGATGGTCACAAGACAAGTAGAAATACTCGTCTATTTGTTTTGTATGCGCACGAGTAAACGAGTATTTTCTGGTAACAGGTAGGGAAAAATACTCGGATACTTATTTCGTCCACGCTCCCCTCCTGGCGGCCCTATTCTATTCGCCTGGCGGGAGTATTCTATCGTCTGTCACGTACGCCGTACCTGTTACTTTTGAAAGTCGGTAGCAGGTCCAAAGGTCAGTTAGCACATTCCTATTACAAAAAGTAACAGGTCCAGTTTTTCGATCCATCCCTACAAGGAAGTTTTTCAAGATGCCGGGGTCCCCTCGCATGCGTCTACATAAAAAAATAAGAAATTCCCCCCCCCCCCCAATAAAATTATAAAAACACGCACCACAGGCAAATTCGAAAGAAAATATCACTACCCATTGGCAAGAGACTGCTGTCACGCCCTCAAAGGACAATAATACTAAAGATACTCCTACTGACACACCCTCCTCTGAGAGTAAGTCAACCTGTTATTTCGGTGATTTTTTAAAAACTATTAAAGAAATAAAAGAATTAATGTCGGATTTTAATATTAGTGAAATTATGGGACTTTTAAATCCAACTCTAATGCATTGAAAGAAAATAGGAAAGATCCCTATCAAACGCTTCTAAATATTCTCGATATTCTAGCAGAATATTTAAACCCCTCCTCCGACCATGCATAGTACATCTTCGCTTTCCTCATTTCGGGTTTTGTTCTGGAATGCCAACAGCCTTTCTTATAAAATTAACGAGTTTAGAGACTTCCTGGAAAATTCCAATATTGACCTCTCACTCATTCAAGAAACAAAATTTTCCTCGCCTTGGCGATATAATATATCTAATTATACCCTGTTTAGAAACGACCGCCCTCCCCTGCCAAATTCTCATTCGCATCGCGATGGTGGTATTGCTATCTATGTTCGCAAAAGTCTAAAACATTTCCCCTTTAAAAATTTTGCAAAAATCGTAGTATATTTTAAAATTGTAGTATATTTTAAAAATATACTACGATTGCAGAAAACACTTCTATCATGATAATGCTGGATAGAAATACTAAACAATTAATCTCATCCGTCTATATCCCCCCAGGGTAAAAAATTCTGATATCCGATTTTTCCAAAATTTTTAATTCTAATAATTTCTGTATGGTTGCTGGCGATTAAAATGTACACCATACTGCTTGGAATTGCCATAATATTAATCCATCAGGTAGGACTCTTAAAAAATATTCAACTTCTATTAAACTTCTTATAACTCCTTCCCCTACTCATTTTACAATAATGGCTCATCTACGATCGACCTGGTACTTATTAAAAATATTCCCTACCCTTTCACTATAGATACCCTTGATATTTTTGATTCTGACCACCTCCTTGTCCTTATTACTTTTGACACACAGGTCGATATCCTAAATCCCAACCCATCCACCTATACTAACTGGGATCAATTCCAAAAAATTCTAAAACGCCCCCACCTTTTTTACCCCTCTCTCCGAAGCAAAATGGACATTGAGCGTACCACCAAAAATATTAGTAATACCATCATTAGCGCCAAAATTAGCTCCACTCATACTGTTAAGAAACCTCGGTTTCATAATCTTCCTATCCAAATTATTAACCTCATTAAAGACCGTAATGCGGCACGTAAACTTATACCCGTTCCCCTGAGCATCGTCAAAATTACTATTACCTACGTACAAGCGTCCGACGTGACATCCGGAAGTTTAAACAACAAAATTGGTCCGAATTTATTCAAAACCTTTCCCTCCAAGACAATACTTTATGGCGGTTTGTCAAAACTCTTAAATCGCAGCGATATAACTTCCCTCCCATCCAAGGCCCTAATGGAGTTGCTTATGAGGACGCGGAAATAGCTAATATTATTGCACAAACCTATCGGGACCAATTCTTTCCGAATTACGACTTAGTTGATGAGGAAAACGATCGAACTGTCCTCTCTTCTGTTCAAAACTTTCTCTCTCTCCCCCCCCCCCCCCCCCACACACACACATGTAAGAGATCCGGCTACTATTAATGAAATTGTCCAAATTTTCCGTAAATTTAAAGTTAAAAAAGCACCGGGTAACGATAATATTAATAATTGTATCCTTAAACATCTTCCCATTAATATTATTATGTATATTACTGTCATTATTAATGAAATACTTAAATATAAATATTTCCCCTCCTGCTGGAAAACCTGCGATTATTAGACCCATTCCCAAACCTGGTGCTGATCATAACCTTCCTCAAAATCCACTGTCCTATTAGTCTACTGTGTTCTCCCAGTAAAATTACTGAACATGTTATTCATAATAGAATTTCTAAATTTCTGGATGAGAATAATATCATTATCCCTGAATAATTCTGGTTCAGATCTCATCAGCTTCTTGTGGTGGAATTCGCTAGCGATGGTCTGCAAGCCCATAGACCCACGGGTGCGCTATTTTTAGACATCAAATACGCTTCCGACAATTTTTGGCAACCGGGTCTAATTTTTAAACTGATGGATATTAACTTGCCTAACTCTTTAATCCAACTAATTCACAACTACCTGCACAATCGAAATTTTACGGTTCGTGTCAAAAATGAGATTTCTAGAACTACTTATATTTCTTCAGGCGTTGTTGAAGGAAGCATCCTGGGTCCAACGCTTTCTAATATTTATCTAAATACTATTCCTCGAGGTAATAACACCCTTCTTGCTTTATATGCTGATGATACCGCCATCCTTTCTACCTCACACAACATTAATTACCTTGCCAATCAGATCCAAAGGCATATTGACACTTTAGAGACTTGGTTCACGCGATGGAAAATTCGAATCAACCCTTCAAAATGTCACGCTATCTTCTTTTCAAATAAATAATGCAACCCCCCTCGCCTCTATCTTTACAACTCCCCTATTGACTGGGAGAACACAGTTACTTATCTCGGTGTAATTCTTGACCGCAGACTAACATGGAAAACCCACGTAACATAAATCATTCAAAAATGTAACAGCGTCACCATGCAACTCCGTTCATTAATTTACGGTCACCATCTCTCCATTCGAAACAAAGTTCTATTATTCAAACAAGAAATTCTTCCCGTTGCCCTTTATGCTATACCGGTATGGTTATATGCTGCTAATACCCACATTAAAAAAACTGGAGGTGTTTCGGAACAAAACTCTTAGAAACATTCGACGTACATTTAGATACATGTCAAATAAAGCCATACGGCGGGACCTTGGCATGCTTACTGTTACTGAAACTGCTCATAAAATATCCAAGGATTTTTATGACAACATTCCCAATATTAACAATGTGATAATACAGTTGGCTCTCTGTTTAACGACGATCTCTATTTAAAGACGATATTTCCCAGTCCCGGTCCCTCCGACGTAAAAAAAAATTCTATTTAAAGACGACGTTGTTTCTGTTTAACGACGATTTGTTTTTCATGATAAACTTTTTCTTCAACATTTTATCTGAAGGAGGAACCTTCTGTGGGGGAAAACAAGTTTGGTTTCAATAACAGACCCGGAATTTTCTTGATGTTTACAATGTTGCAATCATAGACTTGTTGCAGTGGGAAAAACGAGGGGGGGGGGAACTCGGAAGATCGAATATTCATTCATGGAGCTCTTAGTGCGGGAGCTGAATCACTATTGTCCCTACCATCTGTTGTCATGTGACTTACAAACTATCTAATAGCAGCTCTCTCTCACTCCTTCCGGGAAGAAGGTGTTCATGTTTAGAGAATTCGTGGTTATGTGTAGGAGCTCATTCCAGTACGAATACTAGGTGAGCAGAGCAAAATAGCATCAAAGTGAAAGCATCTTACGTTACATGAACAGGTGGAAATATTGAAGACTGGGAAGAAAGTGTTGGAATAACAAAAGTCCAATTCGCAAGACAATTTCAGCTACCCTAGTCTACTCTCAAAGGCATTTTAGCAAGCAAAGAGAAAATTCTTGAAGCAGCACAAACATTTGGTTTGGGATCCAAATCCAAAGGTAGAAAATTCAATGTGGTCGATCAGAAGAGTTTGATAAGGTAGTCCTACAATGGTTTCATGAATCAAGAGCATCCATTAATGAACAATGCGGCTGACAGTATGAAAATTATAAAATTTACGATCTTGGAAGTAATGCACATGATAACATCAGCATGGAAAGAAGTTTCTTCATCCACAATAAAAAACTGCTTTCGCGTTGCTGGATTTCATAAAGTACTTGTAGTGAAACTGCGAAGTACGGATGTAGAAATCGAAGAAGAAGACATTACCCCTGAAGAATGGAGAAGTCTTGTTGAAGATGAGGATGTTTCAATTCAAGATTTCTGCAATTGTGATGAATGTGTTTTAACAACAGATTAAAGAAATGTAGAACAAATTTATGAAGATATAGTAAACGAAAACACAGTGTCAGACGAAGAAGGCTATGTTGAAGACACGGAAAACGAGACAATACCACCGTCTTACACAGATGCAACTTCTCCTCTAGATGTTCTCCGACGCTATATTACATCGAATATGGAAAATGACACATTTAACATTTTAAAAAATCTGGAAAAGAGAATAACGAAAGCAAGGCAAAAATGAAGCAATCAACACTTTTTGACATTTTTAAAATCTCAATTATTGTATTGTTTGGATTCTTTTTAAAATGTAATTTAAAATAACTTTTTATGAATAAAATAATAACGATAATAAAAATAACCTTTTTAAACACCCCAGTATATTAAGAAATATATTGACAGTCCTAAGCCTGTAAAGAGTGAAAAAAATGTTATTTTTTCACAAATTCTGTTTAAGGACGATCTCTACTTAAGGACGATTTTTCACGGTCCCTTGAAAGTCGTTAAACAGCGAGCCAACTGTATTTGAATTTCCGGACTACAATTTCAGTACACGTGAAAACCGTAAACGCTCTCGAGCGTGTCTTCTTAAGAGGTAACGTTCTCTCACTTATCTTGCTTACAATTTTAACTACTTATCTCCACCCTTCCTGTTATTTACCAACCTCCTTGAAATTCACTATTATCACAGTACGAACGTATTCTACTTCTTCTTTCAACTTACTGTGCCATGTTGGCGTAGTGCTTGAGCGCGCGGTTCGTATGCGTCAGTCCCCAGTTCAAACCTGGCGGACGCTCATTTCTGCTATATTTTCTAAATATTTGAATTTTATTCTTTAAATTCTTATTATATTTTTATTTTACTTATCTGAAGAGGGCTTAATTTTTATATTTTTATTTTACTGCTGAGCACATATTTTCTGATGTACATATCTTGCTACTGGAGGTAAAGTCGTACGGCCATGGCACTCCAACAAACTATATATTCCTCCTCCTCCTGAACAACACCTCAGCTGTTGCGAGCAAAATCGTAGAAAGCTGGACTGATTCTTGCGTTGAGTGGAGCGACGTAGCTTCTCCCCTCACGGACGTCGGGACATTCCTTTTGCCTGGCGAGGGGAGATGGGGGCAAGAGTTCAATTGGAGTTGCGGGAGACTGAGGGGGGGGGGGGGGTTGAAATTTCATCCCCACGGCGGCACAGAAGAGAATTCTGATGTTTCGAGCAGAATCGGCACATACACTTCGATCTGCAAGATGCGACTGAATGGTTTCCAGAACAGTTAATGCACATCGAATGCTTTTTATCAAAGTCAAATCTTTGTAAAGCACTTAATTTAAAAAAAGACTCACATTTGTAAATTGGATGATTTGCCTTGCATAATATACATAAATTGTTGGAACTATTAAATTTGATGAAAAAGTTTCTAGATTGAATATTGCGATCTTGATAAACCTTAGGCTTCACAGACGTATTTTTCTTAATGTTTTCTAACATGTGAGACCGCTTTTTTAATAACAAAAGTAAATCATCAAGCTTAGGCATCTCGTTTGAACTTATACTTAATTCATATTGTTTCCGAGTCTGCTTATCGAGTTTTCTCAAAACAATATTTAAAATTATAGCACCGGAGAGATTATTTCTGTCAAATTCCAATAATTTTAACGCGCGAATGTTTTTCTTTACATCACACTGGTCTGCCAAAAAAATTATTTTAAAAAGTTGTTTGTAGTTTGATAACTTATTTCTATGTATTTTTCAGTGCTGATTTCAAAAATAAAACCCGTTTTTTTTCCCATCACGTCAGGTTATCTCACAAAAAGTGTGTGTATTTTGGGAGAAAATATCAATTTACCGCAATTTTGTACATTTTTTCTAAAGGTTCTAAATTTTAATAAACAAATAAAAGATGCCATGGTTTACATTTGCACAACAGAATATTGCAAAAAGTGCATAACGATACAGTCAAAAGTCCTTGTAGTAAGCACTTTTGCTTCACATCAAAACTTTTAGTGTCTTCCTGCTGTGGACAGCTTGAGCATCGTCCCTTTTTAATATCCAGCAGTAATCCGCTATCATGTTAACGTTCCATCTTCCTTGGTACCCTTTTCTCATTTTCTTGATGTCTTGATGGAAACTTTCGCCCTGCTAGTCACTGACATCACCAAGAGTAGCAGGGAAGAAGCCAAGGTGTAATTGGAGAAAATGAACTTTTATTCTTTTATTACAACCCAGTTGTGTAGCATATAAGCGATGATAAACTTATAGTTTGAGTCCTTTTCGTTTCCCAGAAAACTGGTTACAACTAGTTTAAAGGATACTCATGCTGCTTTTTCTTTTGTTGTCCATTTTTTTTTCTCAAAGCTGGCATCCCTCATTAATTTTCTGATGTCAGGTCCGACAAACACTCCTTCTTTTATCTTAATCTCGGATAACCCAGTAAACTGCTCACAAAGGTATCTAAAGCATTCTCCTTCTTTTGGCAATGCCTTGAGAAATTGTTTCATCAAACCCAATTTAATGTGTAGTGCTGGAAGTAATACCTTTTGGGGGTCTACAAGACTCTTCCTCTGAACACTTTTAACTCCAACCTGCAAGGTCTTTCTTAGCAGCTATTCTTTCTTTATATAGTTCCTGTCATGACTGTCGTATTCTAAGAGAAAGCAAGGGAACTTTGTATAGCCACTCTGTTGACCAAGCAACATTGAAATCATCACGAGTCCATTTATGATCTGAATAAAAAATTTTGTTTAAGAACAGCTCAAGATTTTCAAAACATTCTTTTAGATGTGGTACAGTGGAAGGTGGTGGGCAGGAGAATGGCGGGGACAGACAGGCATTGACACAAAAGATGTCAGTAGAGGGAGATAGTAAGGGATGGGAGGGAATGTCGACAGACAACCTCTAATAGGAAAGTGATAAAGTTTTAACCGTATTACACTAGTTTTAGCACGACTGTCCAGTATATATAAGAATGACTATTTCATTGCAAACGGCTTAACACTTTTTCACATTACTTTTTAAAAGTGTTTGTACGCAAAATATTAGTTTCTTTGGAAATATTTGAAATTTTGTCTAAACTCAGAGTGCTACCTTAATTTAAAAAATACATAAAGTCGACAGAAATAGTCATGCTAATTGTAACAAAAATATACGTTATGGAGTTTTTCTATAATTTTCCAATATTCAGCACCAAAAGTACTATAAAAATCACTGTTTACATTTCAGACAATTTTTTTGTCGCAGACCTATGTTATGTATCAGGCTTCTCAAAGGTTTAGCAGAATCGTGCGTAATGTTTTCTGCTTCCAAAATTGTATTGATCTGAATTTCTACGATAACTCTGACACTCTCTTAATTCTTACTTCTAAAACTTGAAATAACGATGAAAATGTATCACCTGTCGTTGGTAAGTTCTTTGCTTCACCTGTTAAAGCAGCATTTAAATAATGCAATTTCTGAACTGGTAAAAGCTGTTCATTTAACGCAATAATATTGTTAAATTGTGTTTTGAAGGAACTACATACTTTCTTGAGAATTTCGGAACTTGAATCGCCTGGAGTTTCATGTTTGTTATTCTACTTTGAACAGTAGAGTTCGAATGAGGAATTGCTGAAACATTACCGAATTTTTTAATCTGCGATTGTAATTTGAACTTAATTCTAACTATGTTTCCGTTGTAATCCTCACTTGCATTAATTTCGGATTCGTAATCATTCGGAACCGATATTAAATCTTCTACATTCGCATTGAGTGATTTTAAAGTTTCTTCCTTATTATTTAATTGGTCTATTATTTCTTTAAATTCATCAACTTCTTTATTTTCAGAAACAATTAAATTTTCAATTTTAGTAATTATTTTGGTTACACTTGTTCTCATAGAAGCTCGTTTTTTCTTCAGTTTTTCAAGTTCATCCATTTTTTATGCAATGAATACACTAAACACAAAATTCAAAGAATGTTCTACCTTGTTCTTGGGCGTGGTTGGCGCTGATAGGTGTTATTTAATATGAAGATTTCGCACGAGCTGAGATGCAAAGTTAATCCAAACTTGTTGCGGGACTTTCAACACAAATGTAATAGTAGAGGTAGTATTCCAAACTCATTTATTTACACTGAATAGGCTTCGTGCTATCGGACCAGGATGGAAGTGGCATGCATGATGCCTGAATAAAATGAGAGGGAACTCTATGGAAAAACAATAACAAAGTTTATTGAAAAGAGAGATTACGCTAAGACGCGCTGCAAGTGCCATGGCGGGTTATCGAGAACTAATTAACTAGTAAATAGAGTAGGGAGACAGAGGACGCCCATATCGCGGGGGTGGCGGGGACGCTCCATGAAGAAAGACAGGTTTAGCCAACTAGAATTTTTCAGTCATCCATTAGAGATAAGAAATCAAACGGGAAAATGTCTGAGAGAGCATTAAAAATAAAAATTTTAAAAATGTTAATCACATACTTGTATACATATTTCTTAATCAACAGCTTAAAGCTGTAAATTTTAAAACCGCAATAATATTATATTAAAATAATAAATTTAAAAGAGAGATAAAATGTAGAGTACGAAAGGGCTGAATATTTGACTCGGGATAAAAAAAAAGTACATACATACTGATGCTGATAGGTATCAAACACATATAAAACACAGAAAACCAATATCTAAACTAACCCACTATCACAACTCCAAATATTGAGTTTCCCATTTAAAGTCATTTCGATTAGCTCGCAAATAACAAAAATGAAATGAAATCTGATTTATTTCTAATTCTATTCAATTTATATATTCTGATTTTTTCTTGTCGAGTGTACTATTATAAACGTAATTGAAAAGTGCCGAGTGCGTACGTATTTTCGTAAGCTGATCGGACGCTCATTGAATACACGCTAGAAGAACTTAACGGTCCGAAGTACTAAGTGCCGTATTTCTCTGGAGTGTTCATATCATGAAGCTACAGAAGGAGGCGCACCTCAGTGTTAAAAATGTGTCTCCCTTTTTGTCGCCGCGACTAGAGGGCGCTCGCGTGCTCTGGCGGGCGGCTTAGACACGGACAACCATACGCTTTAATATGGATTTTTCGTATTTTTCCTAGCGAAAACAAGTTGTTTTATTTTAGTGCGTATTTAATATGAATTTATTTATTCAATTTAACAATTTTTTATTTTCATTCAAAATCTTTATTTCAAGTGTTTTTTTTTGCTACAATTCAATAAAATTCTTAAAGGAAATGAGTAAATAAACTTTTTCAGAATAATTGTGTATTGGTTTCAGAATAAATTAGTTCAGAATTCTGTAATAATTTAATAATTAAGGAAATGAAATTACAGAAAAGAATTGTGAAGAAAGTTTTTTATCATTGTTCATAATCTCTTATGGAAAAAAATTGTGAGAAATAATACTGATTAACTAAAACACACACACACATAGTAATATAAGAATATTTTTATTTGCAGATAAGTATGAATAATACATCATATATAACAGGCCTTTAAAAAAAAAAAGCAACATTTTCTATCAATCCCAAATAAATTCTTATCAGGACTAATAAAATAGGAAGTCAATTCAGTATTTAATCAGACAATACTTTAAAATATCTTCCTTTGGGGAAAAAAAAAATCAGTCAAAGCATCTCAGATTACACTTTCAAAAACTGGAGGTATAATCGTCAAGTTGGTAAATTACAGAATACAAATTTTTTCAGCAAATTAAAAAGAAAAAAACAAATAACTTTGACTAGGACAAATCAGCTATATTTTTGAATTTTCACAAAGTACGCATTTAATTGCATAAGCAGATTTTGTACGCAGATTTTGCATAAGCATTTATAGTAACATTGTTTATCACACAATGAAAACTTATTTACTTATCAACTAACTTAATAGTGATTAAATTCAATATTATGGTTCCAGCATTGTCAGGAATTACCTTCAAGTTGGTAAATTATCGATTACAAATATTTTCAGCAAATTAAAAAGAAAAAATCCCCAAATAACATTCATAAGGACAAATCAGCTATATTTTCGCATTTTCACAAAGTATGGGTTTCATTGTAGTCACAGTAAAAAGATAGGAAAATATTAATTTTTTTAAAAATTATACTCAACAGATTTTGCATAAGCATTTATAGTAACAACATTATTTATCACACAATGAAAACTTATTTACTTATCAACTAACTTAATAGTGATAAAATTCAATATTAAGAAAAGTTAACTGGAAATATTTTATTTCTGTGCACAATTAAAAAAAATGATGGCTTTAGTTCAGACGTGTAGCTCAATTTGCCATAACCACAAAATATATTGAATAGAAGAAAAGTATTTCATAATTATAAAGAACTGAAATTAACAACATACACTATTAATACATTATTATAAAATAAAAATTAAATGTGTGATATACAATTTACTATAGATAAATTTGATCAAAACAATAAGTAAAGTTCAAGAACAAATGTTACCACCCAATGAAACAGATTAAAATTAAACTTACACTGATTCAGCATTTTTGCAAATTACTAAATCATTAACACGCTGTAGTAAAAATGACAGGCTTTCAATATCATGCACATCAACATCCAGTGATATTTCTATATTTCCCAAAAAAATCTGAAATTCGAAAAGCAGTGTACTTCAATTTCTATTATTAGTAATATTTAATGATTAAAATCAATATGCATTAATTCATTATGTCATGTATTCTTAAAGTAAAGAAATCTGTTTAAAAAGTACTTATGATTACATTAATCAACACAACAATTGGAAACAACTGTTCATTACTTTTATATCTAATAGTTAAGGTGGAAGTAATATACATAGAATATTATTTTACACCATTTAACATTTTAAAATTAACCATTAACCATTTTGCAATTTCAACTTTTTTAAACAATAATATTCTGTACATACTTTTACAGATGAATCCTGACAAATAATGACTCGTCGCTCACAAGAATATTTAGAATTCCATTTTGAACATATCAGATACTCTTGAGTAGATGCTACTGTCCACCATGAATCTGGTTTTTGTATATTTTCTAAATGAATCAAAAATGTAGAATAATAATTTTGCTGTTGTTCAGCTTCTGTATGAGATTCAACATCTGTACTTATATTAGGCCTTTTGTTTTTTTCAAATGAAGAATGACGAGGAGCTGGAGCTTTTCTCTTGCATGTTCTAACAGACAGATATTTTGGTAAATTTGGGAATAATGTTGGTACAGAACCTGCTTTTAAAAGAGGTGACCCTCTCTCAAGAGTAAATATTGTTCCATCAGTGAGTTTAGTCACATATGACCTTTCTATACACTCTTTTTCAAAATGCAACTCACAGAGCTTGTCACGATTACTGAAAACTTTGTCTTTTCTGGGGATGGCTTTTTGCCATTTCTCCAAAAGTTCACTATCCTGGAATGAGTAGAATTGAAATGAACAACAAACACAATCAATATATATTTATAAAATGAAAATTGTATGCTTGGTATAAAATTCACTCTCTGATAACTTGTTACATACCACAAACATATCAAATGAATTACAATCGCTAATGAAGGTAAATTTGTAATTAAAAATTTGAAAACCATCAAAAACTAATGCTTCATTATATACGTAAGTACAGTCCGACCACGGAAGCTAGGTCCCTGGAAGCTGTTACGCATGCGCGAGAAAAGCTAGTCTACTTAGAAAATAGGGGAAAACGTCATATTTTCGGATGTGTTTGTTTATGAAATACGGAATGTATTTCAGACTGCTTTTTGTCCGCAATTTTAAAGTTATTTTTTAAAACTTTATTTTTGATCGAATATGTGAATAATAATTTCAAAATAATAAAAAGAAAGAAGCAAATCTATTTAAAAAATAGGAGTTTTATAGGAGTGGATATTTTCGGATTACATCACAATCAAAATTATCTAAAGCTACGTTTTCGGTGGTTCTTTTTTTCTGACGTTTCCTCGGAGATTCAAATTTTGGAGTTTCTTCACCCTTTGCTTCTCTGCGTATTCTTTTTACACTGGACATTGATATCCCGGTCATTTCACTAGCTCTCTTTAGGGATTGCGAAAGTGGAACAATAACATTTCCTTCAAGTGCTTCTTTATCACACAATTTAATTACATTGTGTATTATACGTTTACAATCACTACTGAACGGCTTATTCCGAGCAGTTGTGTTGGGTAAATGATCCAGTAATTTTAATATAATAATCAAAATAACAGACGAGGAAAAAGCAAGCAAGCGCAGTTAGTAACCGATTCTAAAGAATGTCGAGAGAATACGAGACTTTTCCCCCTCCTTCCTCAGCAGCCTTACCTACAGAGTGAATAGAATCGTCTTGGCACTATGCCAACCGTGGTTCTTCGTACTGTGGTCGGACAGTATCGTACATCTTTTATTGATGAGCTATTTCCTTTAGAGCAATAGTATGAGAAATTATTTACATCTTTTTACATACAATAGAGCTTTGTGAACACGTGATGATTATTTTTGATGGGATATAGGGATGATTGAAAAATAAAACACGCTTATTTCCAGCAGAACTTAAGATGTCTTAACTTTGCGTTCACTTAAAACACAGCAGCTGTACTTTTCTCTCATTATTATACATCTTATATTAACACAAAACAATAATAATGTTTTTACCTTAGGAACAGCAAATATACTAGGATTTCTCTGTCCAGTTTCTTCATTTCTTTTTAAGACTGATCTATAGCCAGTAGAACAACCCGGGGCAAAACACGTGTTTGGCATATTTCTCCACGCATAATAAATTTAAAAATTTATAAAACAACTTTCACCACCACGCCGTATAACTCAATGTAAAATAGTCACTTCGATCGCATGTCGCGCCCTCTACCGGTGAGCGACAACAATCGGTTCATTTTTCGAAAAATGGACCGATTATTGTCGCTCACCGGTAGATGGCGCGACATGTAAGTAAAGTGACGATTATACTGGTCCTCCTATGCCAGTAATTGGTTGCACTGAGCAACATAACTTTAATTTAATTCAAAAGGTTATTAACTTTTTTCTGATTACGCGCATGCATTTTATATGGAAACAAGAGAATAAAAATGCCAACTCTGCGCTAATGTTAAAAGATTGAGAAAAGAATCGAAATTATAATTCTGTATTATTAAATTTAAGCTTTCATTTTATATTAATTTTGAATTGAATTATTCTCTTGTCTGAAGTTATTCCCTTGTCAATATCAATGAATAATATTATCAATATCTGCAAAACCTGTCCTGTATAATTTTTTGATCAAATTTATCTATAGTAAATTGTATATCACACATTTCATTTTTATTTTATAATAATGTATTAATAGTGTATATTGTTAATTTCAGTTCTTTATAATTATGAAATTCTTTTCTTCTATTCAATATATTTTGTGGTTATGGCAAATTGAGCTACACGTCTGAACTAAAGCCATCATTTTTTTTTTTAAATTGTGCACAGAAATAAAATATTTCCAGTTAACTTTTCTTAATATTGAATTTTATCACTATTAAGTTAGTTGATAAGTAAATAAGTTTTCATTGTATGATAAAGAATGTTGTTACTATAAATGCTTATGCAAAATCTGTTGAGTATAATTTTTTAAAAAATTATAATATTTTCCTATCTTTTTACTGTGAGTACAATGAAACCCATACTTTGTGAAAATGCGAAAATATAGCTGATTTGTCCTTATCAATGTTATTTGGGGTTTTTTTCTTTTTAATTTGCTGAAAATATTTGTAATCGATAATTTACCAACTTGAAGGTAATTCCTGACAATGCTGGAACCATAATATTGAATTTAATCACTATTAAGTTAGTTAAAGTACGTAAAAGTATCATTTTTAGACCTACGCTGGATTGTATGTACTACTCATCATTTTTGCTTGATTTAGAAGAAATTTTTTGAGTAACTGCCTATAATACTGTTTATTATATATGCAATATTTCAAGGTAATTAATAAAAAAATAAAATGATTTTTTATGCATAAAAAATGAATATTTTTTTTAAAATCGAGCATTTTGCAGTCAACTACTGTGCGCATTCTATCAAAATAAATTATTAAGTTACATTAATAATTGCTTACTATATGTGATTACAACACTTTAGACAACAAAATCCACAAAAATTTTTTAACCTTAATATATTTTAATTTAAAAAAAAAATTTTTATAAGCTTTTCTCAGTCATTTTTGAAATTTCTAATTAAAAATAGCACGTACTACAATGTTTTAATATATTTTAGAATTTTGTTGCTGGATATTGTTGCCTGAAGTATTGTAATCACATATAGTAAAAAATTATTAATGTACCTTAATAATTTATTTTGACAGAATGCGCACAGTAGTTGACTTCAAAATGCTCGATTTAAAAAAAAAAATATTCACTTTTTATGCATAAAAAGTCATTTTTATTAATTACCTTGAAAAATTGCATCTATAATAAACAATATTATAGGCAGTTACTCAAAAAATTTCATATAAATCAAGCTTAAATCATGAGTAGTACATACAATTGAACATAGGTCTAAAAATGATACTTTTAAAGGTACGTAAAGGTGACCACTCCCCTTAAGTAAATAAGTTTTCATTGTATGATAAGCAATGTTGTTACTATAAATGCTTATGCAAAATCTGCGTACAAAATCTGCATATGCAATAAAATGCGTACTTTGTAAAAATTTAAATATATAGCTGATTTGTCCTTGTCAAAGTTAATTTTTTTTTTTTTTTTTAATTCGCTGAAAAAATTTGCATTCTGTAATTTACCAACTTGACAATTATACCTCCGGTTTTAAAAAGTGTACTCTGAGATGCTTTGACTGATTTTTTTTTTACAAAGGAAGATATTTTAAAGTATTGTCTGATTAAATACTGAATTGACTTCCTATTTTATTAGTCCTGATAAGAATTTATTTGTGATTGATAAAAAATGTTGCTTTTCTACTATGTGTGTGTGTGTGTTTTGGTTAATCAGTATTATTTCTCACATTTTTTTTTCCATAAGAGATTATGAACATTGATAAAAAAATTTCTTCACAATTCTTTTCTGTAATTTCATTTCCTTAATTATTAAATTATTACAAAATTCTGAACTCATTTATTCTGAAACCAATACACAATTATTCTGAAAATGTATATTTACTCATTTCCTTTAAGAATTTTAATGAATTATAGCAAAAAAAGCACTTGAAATAAAGATTTGAATGAAAATAAGCAATTGTTAAATTGAATAAATAAATTCATATTAAATACGCACTAAAATAAAACAACTTGTTTTCGCTAGGAAAAATACGAAAAATCCATATTAAAGCGTATGGTTGTCCGTGTCTAAGCCGCCCGCTAGTGTACGCGAGCGCCCTCTAGTGGCGGCGACAAAAGGGAGACACATTTTTAACACTGAGCTGCTCCACCTTCTTAGCTTCATGGTTCAAATGGATGACAATTTTGCTGCTCAGACGCTCGTAGCGTCCGAACTTTCATGATCATTAAAAACAATCACTATACAGAAAAACAGTAATTGGAAAGGAATTTAATATTAAAAATTCCTTTAAAGTTTTACTGGTGACTAACAAAGCACAGTCATCCAACTGAGTTAGGAAAGAACCGTCGTCTATCACAAATTGTGGAAAAAAATTGATAGCGCATAAAGATGACAAAATGCACTGGCACAAATGTAATCATTTAATAAACATCATTAATTATTTAAATTCCACTTTAAATTTCTGTTCTTTCGTCTCGTAGCGAAGAGAATCAATTCATTTCATTTAGGATGTTTCAGTACCTGCAACTGCCCCAGACTTTTTTCGATCATTGTGTATTTAAAGAAATCTTAGTTTATTTTCCAATTCGGGAATGAGTTCAGAGACGGATCTTTGTTGCTTAAAACCCACATTTTCGGAAAAAAATAATGTAATATGGTTGCATTGAAGAAATGCGAAAAATTAAGAGATACGTATCTTACCTGGCATATAAGAGCTCAAGAGCTTAATATAAGTACAAAGTTTGATAATTTTAATTTTTACTATATGAAATTAATAAATAACATTGTAATCGCTATGCTAATTATACTTTTGCAGTAAATTGCTGAGCAATCAAGAAATATTTAACTTATTTAGTTTCAATGGGAAGATATTTACTTTTTATTACTTCTTTAGGGGGGAAGAAAAGATAAGGGAAATATATTATATCCGATACGTATTAAAATTACTTCTAAATTTTTAGGGAGAAACTGCAAAAAACCTTCAAAGAGTAAGAAACAAGAAATCATTCCTCTAAGTCTGCTTTTAATTATGTTGACTGAAATTGCCCTATTAGAAGAAAAAAAAATTAATTATGCAACGCATTCTGTAATATTTTATGATAATGATATGTACGACCGTTAGGCATGAAGAGAGCGTGATCCATATGACCCGACAGACCAGTGGATTTTGATGTCTCTGATGTACATAACGAAATGTTTTATTTATTTCTTAAATTTATAATTTAAATTTTTTTCAATTTAAATTATACTATACATTTCTTTTTTCTTAACTTTCAACGTGAATACTTTTACTTCGATCCTGTGAACGGCAATATAACCAAAAAAAATTATTTATACCGAGGATATGAAGCTATCCGGTTTGTCGTTAACTTACCATGTCAGTCTAATGTACAAAATATCCAAACTTTCTAATAAATAATATGAGCCTTTTACAAGAGTTGGTTGGTTGGTTTAGAACGTTAGGTCATCTTTTGCTTCACGTGGGCTAAAAATTAGAAATCATTGATGCCGAGCACGCCAAGATTCCTTTTACTACGGTAAAAAATGTTTTAAAACTTTGCTGCTGAAAAAATTATCTTATGTTGGTCCTCTTTATCTCTCCTTAATCTGTTTTTATTTCATCATGTGAATTAATATGCGAGCACTTAAGTATAAGAATGATCTCAGGAGTCTCAGCATATAAGGGTGCCGCCCTCCGTATATTTCTTTGAATTACATGATAAAATAGAAATAAACCAAATACATAAATTTCGCAATTCATAAAATCGTGTAAAATTATTCCAAAGACTAGAATTTACGTTTCGAATGCATTGTGGTGGACTTATAATTTATATAAATTCAAACAAGTAACATGAATAATATCATCAAATATCATTAAGATGATATATATCTTTGTAAAGTGTGTAATGTACATCAACGTTCAGAAAAATTTTCCGTCCATTAATTTGTTTCTGTTGAACAGTTTGTTATTAATTATTCATGTTTCTTTTAAAAGTTGATCATTGTTATACTTTTGCTACGTATGTGATAATTAGACAGGTTTGAGAGGCGGAGCTTACGCAGGATGTTTCCCACCTTTCCGAAAATTGTTGACTGAATGTGTTGGAAAAATTGGTAAATCGGAAGAAGCTGGGGCGGTTGGCGACTTTTTGGCGATTTTTTTTGAAAAGTCGCCAAATTTGCGTTTCTGAGTCCGCCATTTTTTTCCCCCCGCTTATATTTTGATGTTTTGCTGTTTTTAAAAGTTTAAAACACCAAAACAACGAAATATGAAGGGGGAAAAAAAAAAGAGAACTCAGAAATTCTGGCGACCTTTCCAAAAAATCGCAACATGAAAAGTTTAAGGTATCCGACTACGTTCGGTGCCATTTTTTACAAAAACTTGAGAAAATTTGTCCTATTTTTCGCCGGAATATAGCACCAAAGTAGGAAAATGATGAAAAATATAGTCCCCTAACTAGACAATAGCAATTTTAAATTTGAAATACATTTGAATAATCACATTTTTAATGAAATATAAGTTCTTCAGAAAACGAAATTAAAATATTTAATTGCACTGAAATCGCTCCGATTTAATTTCTTATCATCGTATGGAAAAAAATAAAAGATTTAGAAACAGAAATTTACATTTTTTTTAAGAATATAAGAAATTTCATAATTTTCATCTAAATCGACGTTTTAAACGTAGTCAGATACCTTAAATAACAAACATAAAAATTGACTTACCTTGATCTAGATTCGTACGTCCTAGGATTGTTTTTTTTACGATGCCTTCATAATGGCCGTAATTTTTAGTAGACGTTGACTAAACGTTAAACATATGTTTTCATCACCTGTAACGTTGTGAAAACTATCAAAGTTTTCAGATTCAGTAAATTTGCTTTTTTTATTACTTAGGGGGAAGAGGGATGATTTCACAATCGGCGTAATTTTCGCTAGACGTTCACTAATTGTTTTACATATCTTTTCATCAACCGTAGGGTTGTAATTACTATCGCAGTTCAGTAAATTTGCCCTTAAATTTATCCAAGATTCTTTGAGTTCTTTGAGTTCTCATTGAGACCCCGGGGGACTTTACTTTGGATTCTTGGATTGATTCTTATTCAGTTTCGAATTCCTCTTCATCAGTAATATTATTTTAATAGTCCTGCTGCACTTTTGCCCCTTTCACTCAAGATCATAAAGGTAAAACAACGAAAATTTACCGGTATTCGTTGGCGATTATGAAAGGCGTCGCATGAGCATAAAAGTCAGTGTTAATCCAAGGAAGAGCGGGAACCGAAAGAGTAAAATAATTTTAATTGCGCGCGGAAATCAAATTTAGAGCAAGGGCAACCAATCAGGAATCAATCTCAACCCTTTGGAACAGTTTATTGCAAAAAACAGGTGTACTAGGTTTTAAGGTGGCGCCATCTATTCTACGAGTACATAATGTGGTACTGTACAATATCCAATTCAACCAGACATTTAGTGTTTAATTTTGCATTTTAACAATAAATGAATCTATTTCATTGAATTCAATTGTGTAATCATATAAAACTCTTCACATTGAAGTGCAACATTATATTAAGTTGATTGTAGCTTTACAGGTTATCATTGTAAGCTGTGATTTACATATTCATTATTACCACTTACTCTTTTGACCATATATTTTAAGCTGTGAAGATTATAGTTTCAGCTTTATCAGTAAATTTATACATCCAAGATAAACTTGGCCAAAGTGAGAATATTTTAGATCATCTGTGGATAATATAACACATACTCTTGGAACTCGAACAGCCCAAGAAAAACAAAATCTTTGATCACTGAATATGTAATATATGATTGTGACCTCTTTACCTATCTCCTCATTAAATTTTAAGTTATATAATGGTTAGAGTTCTGGCTTAATGTATTAAAAGTGACAGGCTTCAATCTTAGGTTGGCACGGATGTTGTAATGGTTCGGAATCCACTTTAAACCGTACGCCCCAGTCTAATTAGTCCTCATGAGCATAATTGACCATAAAGTTACAAATCAACCAACCAACCCAACAGTTCAAATTTAATATTGTCTTTGTTATTTTTGTCAATTTCTAATAAAACATTCTTTTAAATAAAGGTTAGTAGAATTAGAGATAAAAAATATCTTACTCTTTAATATGGCTTTCTGCTTGTTGGGTTATCTAGTATAACCATAGATTTTCTTACAATTAGATCTCATAGAATCCCAAGGAACATAAAATTTGTATCTCTATTACCGAAAAGTGTTACAGAATTGCAGTATTTCATTTTGCTCCCCTTGGTTATCACAAAAATGGACCATAGGACCATAGGAAATGGGTCGCAACTGAAATTCCTGGGCCACGCCCTAAATTGCAGACTTTCAGGTAATAAGCAGAGGGGAACCAATGAAACAGAGTATAGGAAAGGAGTGAAATGATTGGGCCGCTGCTAATCCGTGAGTTCATAGTATAAGAAAAAGTGAGTAAGCATCTTGCAGGGGTATGATGATTAATAGCATGTTAGAAAATGTAATTCCATGTGTAGACTTATAAGAATTAGAAGAGGAACGAGTCTGGACACCGAGGTGTACAGACGTGTTTTACTACGCTCCGCTAAGCCTTGCGACCGCACGTGTTTACACGTGCACCTTGCCTTGCTAACTAGCCAACGTTTCTGCTCTGCGTTCGCCGGGTACGTTTTCCTCGATTAGTCTGAGGGGCGAGAGCTTGCTCATGGGTGATCGGGCGAATGTAGCTGGTCAGCCGGGCATGAAGACGGTCGGCAACCGGTACAATATATCGGAATCGGACTCCGACATGGATTCAGTGACGGAAGAAAAAGTGATGAAGGATCTACGATCTAGGAAAGACTTCAAGATAGACTCTCCAGCCCAGTCAGCACACGAAGATGTCCTTCTACAGAAAGCACGTGATGCAAAGCATGGATTGACCACCGGGCCAAAGAAACTTTCTAAAGGCCAAAAAAAGAAAATTGCCGCCACCAAGAGACAGGAGGCCGCGGAAAGTCAAGAGGACACTGATATGTTTAAAGATGCACTACAGCGCATTAATAACCTCACGCATAAGCACATGGAACTGGCTGAAGAATCACGAGAACTCATCGACGAGTATCTACCAGAAGAAAACTATCTCTCACGGATTATCAAGGACTACATCGACTATCTTCTGAGCGATAGCCATAATCATCTACAGGTATATTTCGTTTTTTTAGATCTAACTAATACAGTGCTCCCAGGGAAACCCCAGGATATTCAGCCCTTCCTTAAAATTAATTTTTTTATGACTTCTTAAAAAGTAATATGGATAGTGTTAATACTAAACTTAGTAATGTTAACATGGAATGCAAAATAAATGAGGAAGGCTTTCCCATTTTTCATAATAAGAAACGGCCGAGAGATGACGAGGGTTTACCCTCTGACTCTCGAAGCAAACTTATTGCTCGCGAACAGGACCAGCCCGCCGCTAGTGCTAGTAATAATATTGATGTTAGCGTTAATGTTCAAAACGTAGGAGAGGTTACTGATGACATGGAAACGCAGGAGACTGCCGCTCCTGTCATCAATAAAAATTACCATATTTTTTACGAGGCTGGCAATAATTATAAGAGTTACCTAGACCAAATTTTAAGTATTGCTCCTAATGCGGAACCTGTAATGACAGGTTCACTCATACGCATCCTTTTGCACGACAGTTGCACCTACCAAAATGTTCAAAAATTTCTTACGGAAAATTGTATCCCGTACAGGACTGTTGACCCGCGGTCGGAGAGACCGAAGAAATTCATTATTCGGGGACTCCCCGCCTATACGGATAGGCAAGACATCGCTGACGCATTCGCTAGTATTGGCATCGTGCCAGCGAAAATAGCCCAACTTACAAACAAGAGAAATAATACCACCCTACCGCTCTTTTTAATATGTATCAAACCCACCCCTAATCTTGAAAACTTAAATAAACTAACTAAAATTAATTATCTTAAAATTAGCATATCCCCCTTCAAAAACACAGGTGTTGCTCAGTGCTATAACTGTCAGCAGTATGGACACTCGAGCAACACTTGCAATCTCACCACCAAATGTCTTTTATGCAGCGAAAAACATCAGGCCAGGCTCTGTCCTCTTAAAGGACAACCTGAGAAATTCAAATGCGCAAATTGCGGAGGAAATCACACATCAAACTACACCAAATGTGCTAGACACCCATCCATGCTTAAATTAAAACCCAATAGGAAAAATCAAACACACCAATTCTCGAATGCCCCAACCCAGGAATTCATTCCTGCCCCTGTTCCCAAGGTCTCGGCCTGGGCGGATAGGGTCAGCGAAAACCAAAACATTAGTGAACCCACCGTAGTAAATACTCCCCCTGCAGAGGTTAACAATCAAAACGAAAACCCGAAAATCAATACTAGGGCCAGACCCACACCTAGAACTAAAATACAGTTAGATAAACCAATCTCAAAACCCCAACTCAAAACCCCAACAAACATGTTCTAATATTAATCCCAACACTAGCAAAAACACCAGCGATCTCTCCGACTTCGCGGGACTCATAAAAACGTTCAGGGAAATTTTTGAACATTACTCAATATCCGATATAACTAATATGCTCCAAAATGTTGCTGTGACTTTGAGAGAACCGCCGATGGATATATCGAAAGTTCTCTCCGCATGTAAAATAGTCATGGACTTCTTTTTTCCGGCCACGGGATAACCCATAGCGCGGATGATCTCCATACTTTTTAAAAATCTTTTCATGCTTGTTAGGCATTTAAGTAATTTTTTATTTAGTACGTTTTATATTCAGAGAGCACTGTATTGATCACGATCGTAATGTAATACTGGAGATAAAGCCCTCGGCTCAGGTGCTCCAAAAATCGCCCTTATGGGGAGGCATCTTGCAGGGCAGTAGAAAAGAGGTCTACAAACGATGCAAAGGTGAATAAAATTAGAAGAGAAAGTTAAGGATAGAGATACATTTTTATTTGTTTTTATAAAATTTTTTGTTGTTTTTTACCTTGGCAAGTCAAGTATTATTTTTTATTTTTTATAATAAGGACGAAGGACAAAACATTTAAGAAAATGACAGGATGGCTCTAGACCGTTTCCTGTTAGAGGGGTCAGCATGATCATAATTTGCTAAATCTTATCTAGTAAATCATTATCGATATTGTAGTGAAAGTTAATGGCTAGATTTTGAAGGTGTTTTTTAAGAGTGGGGAGACCGATTTCATTGTAGATGTCAACATTACGGAAGTACCAAGGGGCATTTATTATTTGTCTGATCGTGCTGCTCTGCTGAGAAGCTAGTTTTTAATATGCATTTCAGCACAGTATGACCATGCTGGCCCACCATAAGTTAGTATAGGACGAAGAAACGATTTATACATGAGCAATTTATTTTGAATGCTTAATTTGCTGTTCCGAGCAATTAAGGGATATATTAGTCTGCGAGCTGCTGGAAACTTGTTCCTAACGTGTGTGATGTGATGTTTAAAAGTGATATTTTTTATCGAGAACAATGCCAAGATATTTTACAGTTTCAGACCAGGGGAGGTTTGTATTTCCGATTTTAATTTGATGATTTAGGAAGGATTTTTTACGCTTTGAAGTGAACATAACTGCAATATATTTTTCATTGTTAATTTTGATTCTCCATTTGTCGAGCCACTGCTGGATGACAGTCATGTACTTATTAATGTTTTTGACCGCATATTTAAAATTTCTACAAGAAGAATAAACGGCTGTGTCGTCCGCAAAGATTGCTAAGTTAACATTAGAGTGAATTGGAAAATCATTAACAAATAAATTAAAAAGAATGGGGGCGAGGACGCTACCTTGTGCAATTCAATATCTATAGCAGGCAAATTTAATATCTATAGCAGGCCGCTATAGATATTAAATTTGCTAGAAAGCTGACCATTAATTTTAACCTGAAAAGTTCTATTTTTTAGGTAAGAAATGAGGATCCTGATGATTCGGGGGGGAAAATTATAGTTAATTAATTTGTGGATAAGTCCCTCGATCCAGACTTTATCGAAGGCTAAGGAAATGTCTAGGAACAGGGCTGCAGTGGATTGCTTATTTTTCCTAGCATGTCACAAAAATGGACTTAGCATCCTTCAATTTATACCCAAGAAAAATATTTTTATTCCGGCTTCTGGTATTGTTATATATAAAATACAAATGAAAAATGCAATCTTTTCAGGTCTTGATAATAACATTTCTTCTGTTAATCTTTTTATTATGTAAATACACAAATGTAACCACATTAAAATAATTTTTTTTAAAATCAAATTTAAAAAAAATTATCTTTTAAAATAAATTTAATTATTACAATTTAAAACTTTAAATAGTTTAAATTTTGATTTTTAAAATTATATATTCAAATAAATTAAAATTATTACAATTTAAACTTTAAATATTTTAAATTTAAGCTTTTATTACAATTTAAACTTTAAATATTTTAAATTTAAGCTTATTATTCAATACATTTATTTTCTAATTAACAAACTCAAATTTATCAAATTTAAATGATTGTGGATATTTAAAGAAAGAAAATTTAAATTTCAACAATTTATTTTGTTAAAATCTCTTTAAATTCTGATTTTAATACATACTAAATTAAATAGATTCCTTTATAAGTCAACAGATGGCAGCAGGAGCTAAACTGATGCTGGGATTAGATTGCTGTCTGTAAACAGGGTTGCTATCAAAGGCGCATTCAGATGAATTGTAGGGGTAACCAGAAAAGGGGATATATCATAACAGGAAGTAAATAATCGCCAAGTTGGCGGCAGCCCCAGATTCTTCCGATTAACAGAAAAGTTTTCTCAATATATGTATGCGCTGTGCTAAATATTATCCCAAGTGCTTAACTAACACATTAAATTTTAATATGACTATTACAAAAAATTTTTAAAAAAAATTACTCTTTCACTTAACATGTATTAAACAAATTATCACACAAAACTCCCCTGGTCTGAAACAGTAAAATATCTTGGCATAGTTCTCAATAAAAATATCACTTTTAAACATCACATCACACACGTTAGGGACAAGTTCCGAGCAGCTCGCAGACTAATTTACCCCTTAATTGCTCGGAACAGCAAATTAAGCATACAGAATAAATTGCTCATGTATAAATCGTTTCTTCGTCCTATATTAACTTATGGTGGGCCAGCATGGTCATACTGTGCTGATATGCACATTAAAAAACTAGCTTCTCAGCAGAGCAGCATGATCAGACAAATAATTAATGCCCCATGGTACTTTCGTAATGTTGATATCTACAATGAAATCGGTCTCCCCACTCTCAAAAATTACCTTCAAAAACTAGCCATTAACTTTCACTACAATATTGATAATGATTTACTTAAAGATTTAGCAGACTATGATCATGCTGACCCCTCTAACAGGAAACGGCCCAGAGCCATCCTGTCATTTACTTAAATGTTTTGTCCTTCGTCCTTATTAATAAAAAAATAAAAAATAATATTTAGCTTGCCAAGGTAAAAAACAACAAAAAATTCTATAAAAACAAATAAAAATGTATTCCTATCCTTAAACTTCCTCTTTTATTTTTATTCATCATTGCATCGTCTGTAGACCCTCTTTTCTACTGCCCTGCAAGATGCTTACTCACTTTTTCTTGTAGTTGAACTCACGGATTAGCAGCTATCCTATCATTTCACTCCTTTCCTATACTCTGTTTCTATTGGTTCCCCTCTGCTTATTACCTGAAAGTCTGCAATTGAGGGCGTGGCCCAGGCATTGCAGTTGCGACCCATTTCCTATGGTCCTATGGTCTCTTTATTAGAGAGAGAGAGATAATTTATTACTCTGTAAAGATATATCTAATTTTAAGAGAGAAACTTTCAAAGGAGTTCAGTAAGAGAAAGGATTACATTCCTTTCCAAAGTAATGATAATAAATTAATTAGCTTAATCCTGCATTATACAGTGGAACCTCGATCTATTGTTTCACAAGGGAGCTATTGCACTGAACGAAAAATGCGGGAAAATTATACGCGGGAACACAACAAAGAAATAATTTCATCGGGACAGATGAAATAAACGACACATACGGGAAGACGATTATTCGGGATACGATTGATCGACGTTCCACTATATTCCTATACCCTCCTACACAAAACCTCACAATGATAATATACTTACTAGCAACCTTTAACACAAAACATTTAACGCTACTCCAAAGTTTAAAAAATGTATACTCTAAAACTTCGAACCTATCATGGTAAGCTAGGCCGGTTCACGAGCCACAGTCATTTTCAGTTTTAATCCACTCTTCAGAAACCACAGAAAATCAACTCTACCTGTCTTCATCAGTTACTTTTATTCTGTTAAATGTGACGATATAGATAAGAAAAATTACAGTAGGTCATTTGAAATTAATGGAGTTTAGCTTAATCCAACTTTAACATAATTTTAGCATAATAAAGTGGCACCTCACACTTTCTCACATTTCTTCATGAATTATATATTTTTATATCAGGTGATTCCGTTCGTCTGTTCAAATTCAAATGTCACCATCTGTCACATTTTACACACTGAAAATACAGCCTTGGCTTTTCAGCAAAAGATTATGCATTCATTTCTCTATGCAATCTCCAGTCCGCAGATTAAATATATCTTGTATAACTGAAGATCTACTTTATAGAACCATAGAATTATCGTTCTTTACCACACTCTGAATCTCAAAACTGTTGCAATAATGAAAGATAAGTGAGTGCATTAATACGTTTACTGAGTCCATTTTTATACATCTATTATGTACTCTGGAGGACATCTTTTTCACGCGTGATAAAGCAGGGAAATAATAAAATTGAGGCATCAAATAATTACAGCATATTTGTCATATAAGATACATTACGAATCTGTTTGCAATGAAAGATTTGGGACTATACTCGTACTTTTTTTATTTCTTGATAACTCCCGAGAATTTTCTTTTCCGTGTTGTAAGGCAAGAAACAATGTGCACTCGAATGATCATGGCATTTTTGTCATTTAAGACTCACTTCTGCGAACTCCTGGGAAAGTTGACGACATCAAAACGTTTTCCTCCAAGTTCATTTCTTTTATTAAATGAGCGCGTGCCTCCATCTCCTGTTAGGTTCAATCATTCAAATATGAACATATGGGATTTCGATAGGATGATGCAACCCAAACAAAATCTTCTTAGGTGTACAGTCTTTCTCGCCAAAACCTAAACAAGTTATTGGAGATTTTAATACAGCATCGAGATTATCTCCTATAGCACGGCAACGGACACACAATGATGTATCATATTCACAAGTGCTTTGGGAAAGGGAAGGGGTGTAAAAAATAATCGATTGAAAGAGTACATAGCAGGAACACTGAACTTCTTAATATCTACAAAAAAGCTAGAGTGGTAATTTGTTTCGAGCTAATGAATAATTCTTTATCAAGGTGAGGAGAGTTACGTGGGGCTGTTTCTATGAATAATTAACAATTTCAATTCTGAATCTTATATAGTGGCAATCCAACTTAGTGTTTTTCTGCCTGATGAAGAACTAAATATTAATTAGTTTGAAGCAAGGGGGCCATCTTTATTTTTTTATTGTGTCTGTTAAGAAGGTGTGTGTCCCAGTTATGCGTTTTCCCCATGTAAAAGAATGCTTAAACAACAGCAGGTATTAACCATGGCTTTGTGCCATCCATGTATAGCAATATTTGATGCGAAATATGACACAGGTACGTCAAAATCCCACACTTTGAAAATATGCGTAAACAGTTTTTTTTTCTTCAAATAACAGGAAAGAATACCAATTTGATAATTTTTTATAGTATTTCAATCAGTTAAAAACGAAATTTTTGGAAAATGGTCTACTATTGAAAAATAATGTGGGAATATTTCTGAAGACAGTTTCAAATTTATATCCTCAAAAATGCATAAGATATAGTTCTTTGCCCTTTTCCGAAAATAATAAAAATTAGAGGGGATTACTAGTTTTGATCCTACAGCCCTGATACAGAGTGATTTTTATTAAACTGACACTACTCAGAGTCATCTGCAGCACGATCTATCAACCGGAATTCCCCAAAAATTGATATAGGGACTAAGGACGGCATGGGAAAGAGTTTCCATGAAAAAAAGTTCCAAAAGTCGCCGATAGGGGAAGAAATGGCGCTGTTGTTGTTGGCGCACCCGAGGATTTGCACAAAACGCAAGCAAAATATCAAAATGCAAATTCACGACTACGTAGTCGACAGCAGCACTAGTATTTCGGGCTATAAAGAAGTATAAGTAGTGAATAAGGGTAACTAGTATAAGGGGTGGATACCGAAAAAGTTGTAATAAGCAGACAAATGAATAACAAAAAAAATTTCACTGCTACACCATTTTATGCAGCAAATTTTTCTTCTTCTCCCTTCCTTCCTTCACATCTCCCTCATTCAATGTGTCCACCATCCTGGTGGACGACACATTGCATCCTGCACACTACGTTCTCAACGGCTGCGCGTAGCATGTCACCAGGGATGTTCATCACAGTCCGGGATATGCTGTCATTTAGGGCCGCCAAATTAGAGACTCCACCAAGATACACCTTGGACTTTAATTAACCCCACAGTAAGAAGTCACATGGGTTAGGTCCGGGGAGCGAGGTAGCCATGCAAGTGGAAAAAAAAGCGACTGATACCCTTTCTTCTGTAAAGCGATAGAGGAAAAGATGCCGCACCGATCTTTATAGCTCAAAATACTGTCGCTACTGTCGACTACGTAATCATGAATTTGCATTTTGATGTTTCAAAGTAGCTAGAAACGATTCAGAAGTTAAGTCAATTTCTAGGTTTACAGCTCGCGTAACAAAGTATACAAAAATGCATACATAAATTTTGCTAAAAAGGCCTTTCCTTTGATGCTTGTACTTGATTGAAAACGGACCACAAAAATCTATACCAGTAACATTGAAAGGATGCGTTTTTGTTACGCGTTGTTGGGGTAAACATCCCATAATTTGTTGAGAGGTAATGGGTTTCACTTGGAAACAAACGACACATTCGTGCACAATTTGTCTGCCCAGATTTCTGCCATTGAACGGCCAAAACATTTTTTTTATTGTGTAAAGAAAAGATTGCGGGCCTAAGTGAAGATGTTTTCTGTGAAAATGGTTAAATATTAATTCTGTTAATTTCTGCTGAGCAGGCAGAACAATAGGGAATTTTTCCTCATAAGTTAAATCTGCATGATGAAGACGTCCACCTACAAGAAGAATTTGATTTTCATCAAGAAATGGATTGAGACTTTTGAGTTTACTATTTGGAGGAATAGGTTTCCCTTTCTTTAAGTTTCCAACTTCATCATGAAATTCTATCTCTTGGACAGTTACTTTATCAGAAACTGTTGGGCAACCTATTTTTCAGCAGCAGAGAGGGGACTAGAACGGTTCTCTCCAGGGTGTTGGGCATTGAAGCAAAATCTGAAAACAAAACTTAAAATACGCAGAATAGTATTAAAATTACTGCTTAAGTTTACAATAGAGTGCGCAAAGTTGTTATCAGATGTAAGCAATAGAGTCTGGTTTGAAGTTGACTTTAGTTCTGAAATAAATTCCTCTGGTGAGGAGACTTTAGCAGAGTCACCGTTCTGTTCACAAGGGGAAAAGTTCTCATCATGTAGAAAAGTGTGTCCAATCCACCATATGTCATTGCAATAAGAGTTAGGGTTGATGCCCCTCGAAATCAAATCAGCTGGGTTGTCCTTAGAGCGAACGTGACACCACTGATATCCTTCGGTAGCTTGTTGAATCTGCGATACGCGATTGCTGATGAAGGTCTTCAGGAAATGAGGAGATGTTCTAATCCAGGCGAAATCAATTGTCGAGTCTGACCACAGAACTACTCTTTGAAATGTCACCTTTATGGAGTGAATCAATTTCCGAACTAATTTCGACAGAAACAATGCTGCACACAATTCGAGTCTCGGAATGCTGATTGATTGCAGTGGAGCTACTCTTGATTTACTGCATAATATCTTGACATTTACTTGATTTGAATGTGAAACTGATCTTACATACACAACAGCTCCATAAGCCATGTTTGTAGCATCAGCAAAGCCATGTAACTCCAGTACCTTTGCATCATCACAGGAAAGATATCTATCAACTCTTATGATTTTAACTGCGTTCATCTCAGGTAACAAACATTTCCATTTCCAAGCTTCAATTTCAGGTAAGGGATCATACCAATTCAGTTTCAACAGCCAAAGTAGCTGCATGAACATTTTTGCCTTAGTAACAAAAGGGCCTATGAATCCTAGTGGATCGAACAATTTGGCTATATGAGATAGAACAGTGCGTTTAGTGCAAGTGGTGAACGTGCTATTTGTAGGACAAAAAATGTAAACATGTCACATTTGGGATCCCAGGAAAGTCCTAAAGTCTTCACCTTTACTTCTGAAGAGTCATGAAATTTATATTCCTTGGTTTCGTGTACTACAGGGTTGATCAGAGACTGTTCATTAGGAACCTACTTATGAAGCTTCAGACCACAAGAGAGTAACAGTTCAATTAACTCTCTTTGAAAAGCTGATGCAGACGCTATATCACTTGCGCCGGAGAGGATGCCATCAACATAAAAATCGGTGTGTACAACCGGGGCAGCAATGGGAAATCTTTCAGCTTCATCAAACACCAATTGCTTGAGTGTTCAGTTGCGAGATACGGAGCACTTCTTGTTCCATAGGTAACAATACATAATTTATTAATTTTTAAGGGCCCATTAGGGCAGTCCTTCCAAACGATGCGTTGGAGGTCTCTCTGGGATAGGTCGATAAAAATCCTCCTGTACATTTTCTGTATATCTGCAACAAATGCGATGCGGTGATTCCGAAACCTCAATATTGTATAGAAGAGATCGTCTTGAATTACACCACCGTTCATTTGGAGTGAATTTAGAGAAGTGCCATTCGAATAAGGGGCCGAGGCGTTGCTAACAACTTTTAATTTGGTGGTAGTTTTTTCTGGACGTAAAACATTGTGATCAGGAATGTAGTATGTTATTAGAGGTTCATAAGTTTCCTCGACAAATTCCATGTGCCCTAAAACAACATATTCCTGCGTAAATTGCACATATAAATCCCTCAGTTGAGGTTGTCTTGATAACCTATTCCAAAGAGCATTTAGTTTCTTGGTAGCTGCTTCTTTAGATTCACCCAATATCCTAGGATTATCTTGCAGTGTTATTTGGAAAATGTATTTTCCTGTTTCACGCCTCTTATGCGTCTTTTGAAAGTGGTCTTTGTAAAACAATTCTTCATTTGATTTAATATATTTTCCTTCAACCGATTTCAGTTCCCAAAATTTGGTCATTAATTGATGAAGGTTTTCTTGTCCTGTTAATCACAAACGGTGGGATGTGGGTCGAGAACACGATATGTACCCTGATACTATAAACCCAAATGCGGAGTTTTGCAGTAGTATGGAGTCACTAATTTGAATTTGATCTCCCTTTAAATTTCTAAAGAACAGTTCCGCACCAATTAACATTTGTATTTTAGAAGGTTTGTAAAAGTTAGGGTCTGCGAGTTCAATGTTATATGGAAAACAAAGTTTAGATATATCTAAAACTGTGGATGGAATCAAAGATGTGATTTTCAGAACAAGCATAAAATATGTATCATGCTGAAATTCTTCACTTTTATTTGAGATAACACCATGAATTTGGTGCTTAATGAATTGTGAATTATCATTCATTCCTATTATCAAAGAGTGAGCGCTCTCCTTTTTTAAACCAAGTGAAGATGCGCATTCAAAGGTTATGAAATTTGCTTGGCTACCACAATCCAGAATTGCCTTGATTTTATTTCTTTCACCGAACTTATTTTGAACAACACCTCAGCCGTTGTTAGCAAAATCGTAGAAAGCTGGAGTGATTCGTGCGTTGAGTGGAGCGACGTAGCTTCTTCCCTCACGGACGTCGGGACATTCCTTTTACCAGGCGAGGGGAGTGGGGGCAAGAGTTCAACTGGAGTTGCGAGGGACTGAGGGGGTTTTGAAATTTCATCCCCACGATGGCACAGCAGAGAATTAAGATGTTTCGAGCGGAATCGGCACATATACATCGATCTGTAAGATGCGACTGAATGTTTTCCAGAGCAGTTAATGCACATCGAATGCTTTTTATCAAACTCAAATCTTTGTAAAGCACTTAATTTCAAAAATGACTCACATTTGTAAATTGGATGATTTGCCTTGCATAATATACATAAATTGTTGGAACCATTAAATTTGATAAAAAAGTTTCTAGATTGAATATTGCGATCTTGATAAACCTTAGGCTTCACAGACGTATTTTTCTTAATGTTTTCTAACATGTGAGACCGCTTTTTTAATAACAAAAGTAAATCATCAAGCTTAGGCATCTCGTTTGAACTTATACTTAATTCATATTGTTTCCGAGTCTGCTTATCGAGTTTTCTCAAAACAATATTTAAAATTATAGCACCGGAGAGATTATTTCTGTCAAATTCCAATAATTTTAACGCGCGAATGTTTTTCTTTACATCACACTGGTCTGCCAAAAAATTATTTTAAAAAGTTGTTTGTAGTTTGATAACTTATTTCTATGTATTTTTCAGTGCTGATTTCAAAAATAAAATCCATTTTTTTCCATCACGTCAGGTTATTTCACAAAAAGGGTGTGTATTTTGGATGAAAAAATGAATTTAACGCAATTTTGTACATTTTTTCTAAAGGTTCTAAATTTAATAAATAAATAAAAGATGCCATAGTTTACATTTACACAATAGAATATAGAAAAAAGGTGCATAACTATAGAGTCAAAAGTCCTTGCAGTAAGCACTTTTGCTTCACATGAAAACTTTTAGTGTCTTCCTGCTGTGGACAGCTTGAGCATCGTTACATTTAAATATTAAGCATTATCTCTAAATTTAAATATTAAGCGCAATATAGTTACTAACCAGTTAATACGTTGCCAACGTTTACATTCAAACCCAAAAGCTATGGACGTCAGTATAAATAAATTGATAACTATAGCTATTGACCAGGGCTTTCCTGTGAATTTCCTCGTATCAATTCTAACCCAGTTTTTTAATTTAGACAATAAAGATTGTGGGAATCATTTTAACATAAGTTTGCAACACCAAAAATTTCCCTAATATGGCGATATTTATCACTACTATGTCTATAAAAGTGAGTGTGCTTGAGTTTCGTGCTTCTTGCTTGGTGTGGAGTTAAGTATTTTTGTATCTTAATTTTTATAGTGTATTTGTTAAAGTGGAATTATTTAGTTAATTAGTATTATTGTACTTCTGTATCTTAGTATTAAGATTTTTTCTATATTAAAAGGTTAAAACACTATTCATCTTGTAATTATGTTTTAGTTTACTATATTAGTAAAAATATCTGGTTTAACTTATCTATTTCATCTAAAAAATTTTTCTTCTTCATAATTTTTTATTACTTATTGTCTTGGTGTTATAGCCGACCTCCGGGAGTGTTGCCATTCGTTAAACATGTTCAACCGGGGTTGGGGGGGGGGTAACACCCCCCCCCCCCAGTCATCAACTATACCACCTCCACTTCCGTTTTTGCTTATTTTTATATGTCTATCTTGTTTTAGGTTATAAGAGTATTAAATGGTCGCATCTGCCCCTTTTAGTCATCTTAATTTTAAATATCTATATATTGTAAATATATTTGTGAGCAGCTTAGCGCCTAAAATTTATTTACTAATTTTTATTTTCTATTAAGTTATTAACGTTTGTAAACTATACATATATATATATATATATATATATATATATATACATACATACATACTTATATATATACATACATACATACTTATATATATACTAGCCGGGCTTCGCCTAGCTACGCTCAAGCCATCCGTCCACCAGATGAAGTTTCAATAAAGTGTGAAAAATTTTCATATTGGAACACAAAATTGCGTGTATTATTTTTGCATTTTAAAATTTTCTCTTAGATTTTAGGTCATTTTGAAGATAACTGTTATATGTATCATGTGTGAGAGGGAAATTAAAATATCGTGTGTGAGGGATTTTGTGCAGAGTGATAGGTGTTTTAGGTAAATTTCATTAAAAATTAATTCAAATTGACCAATTTATAAAAAAAGTATGTTATTTACAGGTAAATTTTTGTCTCTTTTTTAATTTTTAAGTGCTATTTTCCCATAAAAGATGAAAAAAAACCTTAAATTTTTTTTTTCTAAATTGACTCCGAAAGTAGACAGTCACCTTAATTCCTACTTGAGAAAGATAATGAAAAATGAGGAAAGAATAATTTTCTCTTAGATTGTAGGTAATTTAGAAGATAACTGTCATATGTATCATGTGTGAGAGGGTAATTAAAATATGATGTGTGAGGCCTTTAAGATTTTGTGCAGAGTGATAGGTGTTTTAGGTAAATTTCATTAAAAATTACTTCAAATTGACCAATTTATAAAAAAGTATGCTATTTACAGGTAAGTTTTTGTCTCTTTTTTTAAAATTTTTAAGTGCTACTTTACCATAAAAAATGAAAAAAGGTTTAATTTTATTTTTAAAATTGACTCCGAACGTAGACAGTCACCTTAATTCCTACTTGAGAATGATAATAAAAAATGATGAAAGAATAAACTGTACCCCCACACCCATTGAAATATTTAAAGTAATCAATTCTGTTTGAACAATTAATTTGTGAACAACTGTTTTTATAAGGAAAGAAATGACGAATCGGGGAAAATGTTCATATTGAAACATAATTCTGTTTTAACAATTAATTTCTGAACAATTAAAAAAATAAGTAAATCGAAAAGTAAAGAACATAATTATATTTCACTGGCTTTCAAAAATATCCAATAATAAAACAATTTCCTTAGCAAATACAAAATAAACAAATATTTCACTGGTGTTCAAAAATATCTAATAACAACACAATTTCCTTAGCAAATACAAAATAAACAAAAAATGAACAATAATTGGTGTATAATAATTAGTTTTTTATTTAGAGCTAATTTTATAAGGAAAGGAATCACGAATCGGGGAAAATTTTCATATTGAAATATAAAATTGCATGTATTATTTTTGCATTTTAAAATTTTCTCTTAGATTGTAGGTAATTTAGAAGATAACTGTCATATGTATCATGTGTGAGAGGGCAATTAAAATATCATGTATGAGGGCTTTAAGATTTTGTGCAGAGAGATAGGTGTTTTACAGATGAAAAAAACCTTTAAATTTTTTTAAAAATTGACTCCGAACATAGACAGTTACCATAATTCCTACTTCAGAATGATAATAAAAAATGGTGAAGGAATAAACTGTAACCCCTCTCCCCCCATTGAAATATATAAAGTAATAAATTCTATTTGAATAATTAATTTCTGAACAATTGGAAAACTAACTCAACGCAAAATAGAAAAGTAAATAAAACATAATTATATTTCACTGGCCTTAAAAAATATCCAATAATAACACAATTTGCTTAGCAAATACAAAATAAACAAAAAAAGAACAATAATTGGTGTATAATAAATAGTTTTTTATTTGCGGCTGTTTTTATAAGGAAAGGAATGACGAATCGTGGAAAATTTTCATATTAGAACATAAAATTGCGTGTATTATTTTAGCATTTTAAAATATTCTCTTAGATTGTAGGCCATTTTGAAGATAACTGTCATATGTATCATGTGTGAGAAGGAAATTAAAATATTAGCATTAGGATTTTGTGGAGAGTGATAGGCATTTTAGCAAAATTTCAGATTAATATTCTACGTTCGGAGTCAATTAAAAAAAAAAAATTTAAGAATTTTTTTGTCTTTTATGGTAAAATAGTACTTAAAAATGGAAAAAGAAAAAAAAACTTGCCTGTAAATAGCATACTTTTTTATAAATTGGTAAATTTGAAGTAATTTTTATTGAAATTTAGCTAAAATGGCTATACCTCTGCACGAAATTATATTGCTACTATTTTAATTTCCTTCTCACACATGATACATATGACAGTTATCTTTGCCTGCGGCTTGTCCACTTATTATAGTAGATTCTATAAAGTTATTCATCTACGGTTATCATGATATCTCACATAATAATGTATATAATTTGATAAAATTTCCAAGAAATGTTTTAGAAGATGAATGTTTTTCAGGAAATGCTATTGTTAATGAAATGAGGCACAATAATTGGTGTATATTAAATAGTTTTTTTATTTGGGGCTGTTTTTATAAGGAAAGGAATGACGAATCGGGGAAAATTTTCATATTGGAACATAAAATGACGAATGAGGGAATATTTTCATTAGAACATAAAATTGCGTGTATTATTTTTTCATTTTAAAATTTTCTCGTAGATTGTAGGCCATTTTGAAGATAACTGTCATATGTATCATGTGTGAGAAGGAAATTAAAATATTAACATTAGGATTTTGTGAAGAGTGATAGGCGTTTTAGCTAAATTTCAGATTAATATTCTTCGTTCGGAGTCAATTTAAAAAAAAAATTTTCTTAAAAGATTTTGTTGGTCTTTTATGGTAAAATACCACTTAAAAATGAAAAAAAAACTTACCTGTAAATAGCATACTTTTTTTATAAATTGGTCAATTTGAAGTAATTTTTATTGAAATTTAGCTAAAATGGCTATACCTCTGCACGAAATTATATTGCTACTATTTTAATTTCCTTCTCACACATGATACATATGACAGTTATCTTTGCCTGCGGCTTGTCCACTTATTATAGTAGATTCTATAAAGTTATTCATCTACGGATATCATGATATCTCACATAATAATGTATATAATTTGATAAAATTTTCAAGAAATGTTTTAGAAGATGAATGTTTTTCAGGAAATGCTATTGTTAATGAAATGAGGCACAATAATTGGTGTATAATAAATAGTTTTTTTATTTGGGGCTGTTTTTTAAGGAAAGGAATGACGAATCGGGGAAAATTTTCATATTGGAACATAAAATGACGAATCAGGGAATATTTTCATTAGAACATAAAATTGCGTGTATTATTTTTGCATTTTAAAATTTTCTCTTAGATTGTAGGACATTTTGAAGATAACTGTCATATGTATCATCTGTGAGAAGGAAATTAAAATATTAGCATTAGGATTTTGTGGAGAGTGATAGACATTTTAGCAAAATTTCAGATTAATATTCTACGTTCGGAGTCAATTAAAAAAAAAAAATTTAAGAATTTTTTTGTCTTTTATGGTAAAATAGTACTTAAAAATGGAAAAAGAAAAAAAAACTTGCCTGTAAATACCATACTTTTTTTATAAATTGGTCAATTTGAAGTAATTTTTAGTGAAATTTAGCTAAAATGGCTATACCTCTGCACGAAATTATATTGCTACTATTTTAATTTCCTTCTCACACATGATACATATGACAGTTATCTTTGCCTGCGGCTTGTCCACTTATTATAGTAGATTCTATAAAGTTATTCATCTACGGTTATCATGATATCTCACATAATAATGTATATAATTTGATAAAATTTTCAAGAAATGTTTTAGAAGATGAATGTTTTTCAGGAAATGCTATTGTTAATGAAATGAGGCACAATAATTGGTGTATAATAAATAGTTTTTTTATTTGGGGCTGTTTTTATAAGGAAAGGAATGACGAATTGGGGAAAATTTTCATATTGGAACATAAAATGACGAATTAGGGAATATTTTCATTAGAACATAAAATTGCGTGTATTATTTTTTCATTTTAAAATTTTCTCGTAGATTCTAGGTCATTTTGAATTTAACTGTCATATATATCATGTGTGAGAAGGAAATTAATATAGTAGCATTAAGATTTTTATGGAGAGTTATAGGCGTTTTAGCTAAATTTCAGATTAATATTCTTCGTTCGGAGTCAATTTAAAAAAAAAAAATTTAAAGATTTTGTTGGTCTTTTATGGTAAAATACCATTTAAAAATGAAAAAAAAACTTTCCTCTAAATAGCATACTTTTTTTATAAATTGGTCAATTTGAAGTAATTTTTATTGAAATTTAGCTAAAATGGCTATACCTCTGCACGAAATTATATTGCTACTATTTTAATTTCCTTCTCACACATGATACATATGACTGTTATCTTTGCCTGCGGCTTGTCCACTTATTATAGTAGATTCTATAAAGTTATTCATCTACGGTTATCATGATATCTCACATAATAATGTATATAATTTGATAAAATTTCCAAGAAATGTTTTAGAAGATGAATGTTTTTCAGGAAATGCTATTGTTAATGAAATGAGGCACAATAATTGGTGTATAATAAATAGTTTTTTTATTTGGGGCTGTTTTTATAAGGAAAGGAATGACGAATTGGGGAAAATTTTCATATTGGAACATAAAATGACGAATTAGGGAATATTTTCATTAGAACATAAAATTGCGTGTATTATTTTTTCATTTTAAAATTTTCTCGTAGATTGTAGGCCATTTTGAAGATAACTGTCATATGTATCATGTGTGAGAAGGAAATTAAAATATTAGCATTAGGATTTTGTGAAGAGTGATAGGCGTTTTAGCTAAATTTCAGATTAATATTCTTCGTTCGGAGTCAATTTAAAAAAAAAATTTTTTTTTAAGATTTTGTTGGTCTTTTATGGTAAAATACCACTTAAAAATGAAAAAAAAAAACTTACCTGTAAATAGCATACTTTTTTTATAAATTGGTCAATTTGAAGTAATTTTTATTGAAATTTAGCTAAAATGGCTATACCTCTGCACGAAATTATATTGCTACTATTTTAATTTCCTTCTCACACATGATACATATGACAGTTATCTTTGCCTGCGGCTTGTCCACTTATTATAGTAGATTCTATAAAGTTATTCATCTACGGTTATCATGATATCTCACATAATAATGTATATAATTTGATAAAATTTTCAAGAAATGTTTTAGAAGATGAATGTTTTTCAGGAAATGCTATTGTTAATGAAATGAGGCACAATAATTGGTGTATAATAAATAGTTTTTTTATTTGGGGCTGTTTTTATAAGGAAAGGAATGACGAATTGGGGAAAATTTTCATATTGGAACATAAAATGACGAATTAGGGAATATTTTCATTAGAACATAAAATTGCGTGTATTATTTTTTCATTTTAAAATTTTCTCGTAGATTGTAGGCCATTTTGAAGATAACTGTCATATGTATCATGTGTGAGAAGGAAATTAAAATATTAGCATTAGGATTTTGTGAAGAGTGATAGGCGTTTTAGCTAAATTTCAGATTAATATTCTTCGTTCGGAGTCAATTTAAAAAAAAAAATTTTTTTTAAGATTTTGTTGGTCTTTTATGGTAAAATACCACTTAAAAATGAAAAAAAAAACTTACCTGTAAATAGCATACTTTTTTTATAAATTGGTCAATTTGAAGTAATTTTTATTGAAATTTAGCTAAAATGGCTATACCTCTGCACGAAATTATATTGCTACTATTTTAATTTCCTTCTCACACATGATACATATGACAGTTATCTTTACCTGCGGCTTGTCCACTTATTATAGTAGATTCTATAAAGTTATTCATCTACGGTTATCATGATATCTCACATAATAATGTATATAATTTGATAAAATTTTCAAGAAATGTTTTAGAAGATGAATGTTTTTCAGGAAATGCTATTGTTAATGAAATGAGGCACAATAATTGGTGTATAATAAATAGTTTTTTTATTTGGGGCTGTTTTTTAAGGAAAGGAATGACGAATCGGGGAAAATTTTCATATTGGAACATAAAATGACGAATCAGGGAATATTTTCATTAGAACATAAAATTGCGTGTATTATTTTTGCATTTTAAAATTTTTTCTTAGATTGTAGGCCATTTTGAAGATAACTGTCATATGTATCATGTGTGAGAAGGAAATAAAAATATTAGCATTAGGATTTTGTGAAGAGTGATATTCGTTTTAGCTAAATTTCAGATTAATATTCTGCGTTCGGAGTCAATTAAAAAAAAATTTTTTTTAAGATTTTGTTGGTCTTTTATGGTAAAATACCACTTGAAAATGAAAAAAAAAAACTTACCTGTAAATAGCATACTTTTTTTATAAATTGGTCAATTTGAAGTAATTTTTATTGAAATTTAGCTAAAATGGCTATACCTTTGCACGAAATTATATTGCTACTATTTTAATTTCCTTCTCACACATGATACATATGACGGTTATCTTAGCCTGCGGCTTGTCCACTTATTATAGTAGATTCTATAAAGTTATTCATTTACGGTTATCATGATATCTCACATAATAATGTATATAATTTGATAAAATTTTCAACAAATGTTTTAGAAGATGAATGTTTTTCAGGAAATGCTATTGTTAATGAAATGAGGCACAATAATTGGTGTATAATAAATAGTTTTTTTATTTGGGGCTGTTTTTTAAGGAAAGGAATGACGAATCGGGGAAAATTTTCATATTGGAACATAAAATGACGAATCAGGGAATATTTTCATTAGAACATAAAATTGCGTGTATTATTTTTGCATTTTAAAATTTTCTCTTAGATTGTAGGACATTTTGAAGATAACTGTCATATGTATCATGTGTGAAAAGGAAATTAAAATATTAGTATTAGGATTTTGTGGAGAGTGATAGGCATTTTAGTAAAATTTCAGATTAATATTCTATTGTTAGTGAAATGAGGCACAATAATTGGTGTATAATAAATAGTTTTTTTTATTTGGGGCTGTTTTTATAAGGAAAGGAATGACAAATCGGGGGAAATTTTTATACTGAAACATAAAATTGTGTGTATTATTTTTGCATTTTAAAATTTTCTCTTAAGATTCTAGGTCATTTTGAATTTAACTGTCTTATGTATCATGTGTGAGAAGGAAATTAAAATAGTAGCATTAAGATTTTTATGGAGAGTTATAGGCATTTTATTCTAAATTTCAATAAAAATTACTTCAAATTGACCAATTTATAAAAAAAAGTATGCTATTTACAGGTAAGTTTTTGATCCTTTTTTTAATTTTTAAGTGCTATTTTACTATAAAACACCAAAAAAACCTTTAAATAATCATTGTTAATTAGTAGTTGTTTGGTTTTATTTAAGGTAAATTTTCTTATATTACTCCTTGTGTTTTCTTTTCGTTAATCCTTTTTTACTTGGTTAAAATTTTCAGGAAATATTTTAGATGCTATTGTTAATGAAATGAGGCTCAATAATTGGTGTATAATAAATAGTTTTTTATTTGGGGCTGTTTTTATAAGGAAATGAATGACGAATCGGGGAAAATTTTCATATTGGAACATAAAATTGCGTGTATTATTTTTCCATTTTAAAATAACTGTCATTTGTATCATGCGTGAGAAGGAAATTAAAATAGTAGCATTAAGATTTTTATGCAGAGTTATCGGCATTTTAGCTAAATTTCAATAAAAATTACTTTGTAAAATACCTAATAACGACATTTCAGAAAGTAAATAATCACAAGAGGGGTTTCAACGGTAAAGAGTTTCAACGATTATTCGTATACTGAAAATTAACCAAGTAAAAAAGGATTAATGAAAAGTATACAAAAGTAACAATATAAGAAAATTAACTTTAAATAAGACCAAACAACTACTAATTAACATTATTGCATACATTTATTTACGTTGTAACATTTAGGTGCGCATGCGCAGTTCTTATGAATGATGGATTCCAACGCCTTCAGATGAAATATTATTTAAAAACTGTAGTTATATATAAGCATTTTAAAGCTTCCAAACTTATATTAGAATTATTTCCAGGCTTCAAAACATAAGTATACGAAGTTTCAACCAGATTTGTCAAGAAATATAGAAACGAAAAAAATACCAAATGTAATCATTTCACACCTAAATCAGTAAATCCACCAAAAATCAGTATATATATATTTAGTTTCAATAAAGTATTTTTTATTATTAAACAATTTGAATATTTAGTTTTTCAAATAAAAAGACACGGCGACACATTTCATTTCAGTGATTCATTTTTTAGTGAGAATCACGTTGTGAACGAATCACCCTTTGTTTACATCGTCAAAGAGCGATGACGCGCGATGACGGTTCATTAGAATCCAAATATCTCTAAAACTATTGAATTAACAGAATAAGTGTATGCAGAAAAAATTATCAGTTTCCGAAGCTCCTTTCCAAATATGTAACTTTTATGTACTTTCATGAGAAAAAAAATACACTGATTTTCCTGTATATTTGTCGGCCATTTTTTTTTCGAGGAGTGGCCCGCCCGGATGAGTTACGGTCACGTGATCCGACTTCTCCCTGTCCTTTTATTAGTATAGATAGGTATACAGATTTTATAAATAATCAACTGAACAATTGTAGTTTGCACATAAATATTAATTATCCCTTTATGTAAATATGAACTAAACTGTACGTAATACAATTATATTAATATTACAGAAAAACTAATTACTAAAATTTTATTGAATAAAAAAAAAAGAATATTATTTAATGTTCTAAAAATTAACAGTATTAACAGCTACCTTAATAGTAATACTAACTTTTTGTATCCAAATCAAATAACAAAACTGAATAGATATTTAAATATAAACGCATTACCTTAATTATTACGTATTATTGTTAAAATGTGCATGGCATTTGTAAAAATCTTACATTAATCATTAAAAAAGTATTTACACTTAAATTTTTGTTTTCGTTACTTCTTTGCTTATTTTCTTTATTTATTTTTAGTCTTAAAATAATTGCTCACGATAAACGCATTACCTTAATTATTACGTATTATTGTTAAAATGTGCATGGCATTTGTAAAAATCTTACATTAATCATTAAAAAAGTATTTACACTTAAATTTTTGTTTTCGTTACTTCTTTGCTTATTTTCTTTATTTATTTTTAGTCTTAAAATAATTGCTCACGATAAACGCATTACCTTAATTATTACGTATTATTGTTAAAATGTGCATGGCATTTGTAAAAATCTTACATTAATCATTAAAAAAGTATTTACACTTAAATTTTTGTTTTCGTTACTTCTTTGCTTATTTTCTTTATTTATTTTTAGTCTTAAAATAATTGCTCACGATTTGCAACTCCATTTTCGATATTAAAACTGATTCTTAAAGAATAGTGTGTATGACGATGAGGTGCAATCATTATTGGATAATTAATTTCTCAGTTGACAAAAATCCTCTGTGAGGCATGTTCTTCAAAAATTTAGTTTTTTGGTTAGATCCGTAAAGGAAAATCCCTGGGGTTCTGGATAAATGCTTGTACTTTATGCACGTATCACATCAGTACTCCAGTGATGATTTTGAAAACAATACAAGATATGCGGAAATACTTGTAGCTCGTAACTGACACCAAAAACCTGAACAAACGCTTGCAACATCTATATAATGTTAAAACGCTGAGATTATTTATCTGTAGTTTCGATTCAGGGGAAACTCAGTAGCGCTGTATTTGTTAAACCTTTAAAACTTTCAAACGAGTAAAAATGTATAAAAACAAGTCTCTTTGAAATCGGGCCTAGAATAACTGAATTAAATGCATTTTGAAGACTGTAATTCCGATTAGTCATCTTTCACCAATTAATTCAAGTTTTCGTTTATTTATCGTTAAAATAATATTTATTGAAATTTATTTACCTTTTTCAATCAGTTTCAAGCTTTTTCGGTTCTTTTATTAATTTAAGGGGGCACACCACCTTTAAAACTTCAAAAAATGGAATTTTTGGTTTTTGCTGTATTTTAATTTTGGGGACATTTCTGAACAATATTCAAAAAACCACATAAAAAAAAATTCGCATCATTTCTCGAGTTAGGAGAGTTTATGTAAAGCTCACTCTGTTGCCATGGCCATGTATATTTGAACTTTAACTTCAATTTTCTCCAATATGTAAATTTTTGGATTACGCGCACTGTCACTCACAAACTATGTGTGCTAGACGCACAAAATTTTTATCAGATTTGTATTTTAAGCTTCTTTACGTACTGAAATAAAAAAAATAAAAATAAGTTTGTAAAAAAATTTTTTACACTTGAAAAATCTTTTTAAAAAATTGCTAAATTTTTATTTTTCTTAATTTTATGTAAATTTTTCAATTTAAACTATATTTTTTTGTATATTTTTTGGTTTTACATTAAACTTGAGTATATTACTATTTTAATTTGACCAAAAAATACTTTCTGTATGCTTATTTCTTAATTTTATGACGCGCGAAACATCCAGTGATTTTTCCCCCTTTTTAGTAATGTGTACATTTAAAAATAAAGTCTAAAAATTATTTATGGATTTACAAGTTCTATTTTTGTATAAAATATAACTCAAGAATTGCAATTTTGATATAAAATAATTTCAAGATAAAAAGAACTTTTTATATACCATATTTTTAAATTTTCTGTTGAATCATATAAACTTGACATTTCTATGTACAGTTAACCCTCCTATAACACGGTAGATAGGTTCCTAGAAAATGCCGTGTTGTGTGAAACCGTGTTATATGAGACCCAGAGCTAATACAAAAAGAGGGGTTACGTTACGAAAACTTATTAAAGCAAACATTTTTTAAAAAAAAATTCCATATGAGCAACCTAATTTTTATTAAAAATATAAATGTATGTATAACACAAAATGAAAAGAAACAAAAAATATTATTTTCATTTAATGCGACCTTAATTTAATAAATTTTTTTCCTCATCGCTCTGAGTACAATCAAGCGAGAACGTTTTTTCGATGGAACGATATCACCTTCAGTTTCAAAACCTTTTTCTCCATTTAAATATTTTGCACTTTCTATCCTCTTTAAAAAAAAATCTGTAATTTTTGTTTGATTGCTGGTTCTTACAAAGTAATTGAAGATTTCACGTCATGGAGATGATAATTTCGCAGCTCCCATTTGAATTTTCGGCTTCTTTCAGCGGAAGGGTTGGCGAATCGAAAGAACTAAATCCTACCACGCGGTATATTTTAACTACAAGTTTAATGTACATTTTTACAAATTATTTACATTACACCGGCATGACCAGATCAAATCAAAGCTTCACACAAAGACCAAAATGTACATTAATCTGAACAAAATCAAAATCTGACGTCATCAGCATCAATTCGAACGATGCAGCGTTCGTCCACGAAGGGTATTACGTCACACTTGTAAACTGTGCATGACGCTTTCCGCTATAACATCGGAATAGAGTTATAAATGAATAAATTATAATTTGTTTACACATTTTCATATAAAGCCACTATAGTTCGTTACTCCTTCCCGTCATTATTTTAAGGAATTTTATTTTTTAAATGTGTTAAACAAAAATCATGTTATCGAGTTCTGTAGAAGAACAGTGTTGTTCAAAGGCATTCGCGAATTTTTTTTTTATCGTGTTAGAGCGAAACCGTGCTACACGAGGGTTCCCGCAATTTTCCTATCGTGTTAGAGCGAAACCGTGTTGTAAGATGCCGTGCTGTAGGAAAGCTACCTGTATTAATAAATACTTGTAAAAAAAATTTGATGAACTATCCCATCAACTTGAAAGAAAATGATCAAATGCGTAATCAATCCTTTATCTCGAGAATTGGAAGTTAACTTGCGTTTAACTTTTCATCCCCGTCCCGGTCGATAGATGGCTGCACCATTCTAAAAAACAAAATTAATTGAAAATGAATTCAATCCTGCTTAAAGATGGCTAAAAGTATTAAAATAATGCATTGTCATCGTGTTCTGAGCTATTCTAAAAGTCTCAAACGTCTAGCTAGTAGGGAAGTTAGTTAAAAATCGATTGCAAGATTTGTGCCAGACAGACAAACAAACAAACAAACACAGAAACAAGCAAAGATACAAACAAGAAAGCGAGTTTATAAGAACATTGTAAATATATATATATATATATATATATATATATATATATATATATATATATTTACAATGATTACAGAAACACCAATAATATATATATATATATATATATATATATATATATATATATATATATATATATATATATATATTATTGGTGTTTCAGTACCTCGAATTTGATCATGTTTGCGGTCATTTCAGTCTAGTCAAAGGTAGTGTGCCCCCTTAAATGCATTCAAGGCTGTAATTCCGATAAGTCATTTTTCACCAATAATTGCAGGTTTTCGTTTATTTATCGTTAAAAAAAATTATTTAAATTTATTTACTTTTTTCAATCATTTTGAAGCTTTTTCGGTTCTTTTATTAATTTAAGCTATTAACAGCATGCAATTTCAAAACCTATTATGCTGATACATTCCTTATCAGACATAGATGGCCGGGCGATGGCCGAATGGCTAGGGCGCTGGCATTCGGTTCAGATCCTGTGGGTTCGAGTCCCACTGTTGGCATGGACGTTTGTAGCCGTTCGGAATCGGCTTTAAACTGTAGGTCCCGGTCTAATTAGCCCTCGTGTAGCAAAAAGGTGACCGTAGCGCTCCAAACCAAACCAAACCAAACCAAACCAGACATAGATGATCACGGTTTAGGATTACTTGGGATACCATTCGTCTATGATGGGCGTTTCTTTCATAATCTTTTGCGCAGTTTCCTTCAGTTTTACCCATTGGTCATCAGACAGGTGACTTTTGCCATCACCGACAATACCCTTTCGAAAGAATTTCACTTTTGGCTTCTCTGCTGGATCACTGCTTTCGACTGATTTTTGTCTGTTTGGATTTGTCAGATATACAAATTCTTCTTCATGTATTCGAAAGAAGTGTGCTCCAGGACGTTATTTAAAAGCACCTCGTCTTCCAGCAGACAATCGAGGTATTCTGCTTCGAGGAACCGGGCTATCCTGAGGATCTCTTCTTTTCTGTTGGCGTGCAGTCTTTCGTAGGACACCAGCAGTAGATTGCCATCCTCAAGGCGCTCGTAGAAGGACAAAACGTGTTTGAAGTAACACCCGTACTCGATATTTCTAGTCAAGAAGGCGTCGTAGAACTGGTCAAAAGAGTGCTGATTGAAAGTTTCATATCGGAGGTTATTCAAAAAGTGATAGAAGGATACTATGGTGTCTTCTGGATGGCGATAGATGTAGATATACTTCGTTTTATCGTTTCTCCGCACCATGTTGTAGGGGATGTGATGCTTGTAAACCCGAGGCGTGCTTTCTAGAGCCTCTACTGCAGCGATGCCACTCATTTCAATGAAAGGTACAACCTTGTAAGTGACATCGTCAAAGGTTGGAAAAGACTCTCCTTTGGAAACAATTTGCAGGACAATGTATTGCATCCATGTGGTCCCGGTCTTCGGGTAAGACGCGATTATGACGTCATCATCCTTCGGCACGTAGTCCATAGCATCTTCGATATTTTTGGAGGTGAACCAGATAGCACTCGAAAAAGGACGACCTCTGATTATCTGAAAATTCCTACTATCCGACTAGATTTGGCTTTTCCTCAGACATGTTGAATTGGTATTCCTGAAAGGATAAATTTCAGTGTGAATATAAAATGCATAAAATTAAATGGAGTGCAGAACTTCGTTCAAAAACTGCAGAATTTACAGTAAGACACGTATAAAAGCCATGCTAGCTAAATTAAAATAAAATTGTCTCCAATATCGTCAAATTTCACCCTTGCCATATCTAAGTGTTGACTATATTGTTTGGGGTGTAAAAACAAGTAAATAGATTCATAGTGTCAAAAATTAGATAATTTATTGCAAATTCTATTACGTCCCTAAAACATGTTGTTTTACCATCTATATATATATATATATATATATATATATATATATATATATACAGTGCCTAATTAGCCATTCCTGTGCCGTGGACAAGAATTTGCATTTGGGCCCCTTAATTAGGTTTTGGAAATTAATAAAACTAATTCAGCATTTTGAGCCCCCCTTTGAAGTGGGCCCAGGGCGGATGCTCCTGTTGCATCTGCTTAGTTACGGCACTGTATATATATATATATACGAGGGCGAAATAGGAAATCTTTGCCCTTATTTTTTTTAGCAAAAAGAAGGTACATACAGGTAATTACGGATATACGCACTAGTCTACGTACTTTAAAATATTTTCCTACGTAGTCTCCACACCAGTTCAGATATTTTCCCCATCACAACACTAAATTTCGGATGCCCATGTTGTAGAATTCGTCCGGCAGACTATGGAACCACCTTCGGGCTGCTTTCTTTATATCGCGAATTCAATAGGGTTAGTACACACCAGCCTTCAAACTGAAACCATAGACGATCGTATGATGGCAAAACGGGCAATAAAATAGATATCTTCAAAATTACCACACCTCGATACCTAAAATAGAACTGGTAGAGGGAGCAATAGAAGAGCATCATAAAGATAATAAGAAGTACGCATTGACTTGGTCTTTGTGTTCCTCAAACCATGATCTGACACATCTATCTGTATGGATCCGCCATCTCCTGCAGGAAACAATTTTTGCACCATAGAATGAATCTGGTCTGCTAAAAGTTCGACATAGTCCTTCCCAGTCAATCTCCCTTTCAGGGTTACAATAGACCCCTTTAAAAAACCATGAAATGGCCGCCGAAACTCTGAGAAATTTCTCTCCGTTTGACAGCTGGCATGACAGAAGCATGATCAAATGCTTATGTAGGTGTTCTTCAGACATATGCACGTCCTGTTGTGTCGAACAAAGTGAACAATGATTCGTCTAACCAGATGTCATATCTCGACGTATCACTCGACCAGGATTTGTTCTCGTGGCACCAATGTAGCGGAAGTTTAGTATTCAAATCTGTTACAAGTGGCCTGGAAATTACTACTCTGCCGTAAAATTTTTGTTTGTGAAGTTTTTTCTGACCTGTAATGACTGATACTGGAACCTGCAGATTCAGATGGAGCTCTACGTCACTTTGGCTGCAGTTGTCTTCCTTTTTTAAGTCACAATCCGCTTCAACAACCGTCAGTCTTTTTCAGTTAGCTTTCTCTTTCGACCACTATTCTGTTTCACAGAGGATGTCTTTCCGTGCACTCTGTATGCAGTCACGACTTCCGATACCATAGCTCGGTAAACACCAAAACCATGGGGGATGTTGTAACACATACTCCAATTTAACGTGCTTCAACAATTTATCTCTCTGCACGGTCTACAAGGTTGACATCCCACGCTATCCCTCGAAAAGCCTGATGCCCCTAATTTCACAAATGCTAGACATAGACATGGTACATTAACGAGGCACCAGTGAGCAGGGCTCCATATCCTCGGTATGGATAATATTTTTGTGGCCATATTTCTGTTCTCAGGATTAAAAGAAAAGTGTGGACTTGAAAGTATGAAAAAAAAAAGGAAAAGACGATTAAGCAAAAATCAGTAAGTATAGTCTTGAGGTCGATCCATCAAAAAACACAGGTCAGAACTAGAAGTGACTGCAAATGTAATTTACAATTTAGGAGAGGTTACAGGGAAAGTTAAGAAAGGCGAAGGAGACCAGGGTGAATAATCAAAGTAGTCTTAGGACGCCTATAGCATTCCCTTGGGTCGTAGTCGGGGAGGATAGCTATTTCTTCGTTGTCTATTGAATATAAAGTATTGTAGAAGTTAGATGCGAGATCTTTAATGTGTTTCCAAATGAATTCGATTCTCAAATTCCTGTGAATAAATACGTTTCTAAGGTACCAGGGCGCCTTCCTAATACCGCGGAGTGTTTTATTTTGAATAGTCTGCAATCGCTGGATATGGGTGTCAGCCGCTGAGCCACAAAAAGGCACGGCGTTCAACAGGATGGGACTCAGTACTGTTTTATTCAAAAGTAGTTTATTATCTAAACCCATTTGATTCTGGTACAGGAGGTGGGCGATATCCTTATGGGCTTTAAAAAAATTTCTTATGTTATGTTCAATATTTTTCTTCCACGTCAGTCGACTATCGAGGTAAATTCCTAGGTATTTGCCCTCTCTCTCAAAGTGAACTAGGTGATCGCAAACTGTGACTGGAGGAGGTGGAGTTCTACTGTAACTGAAAAAAATAGCTTTAGTGTTTGAAGGACTTAACTTTAGCCTCCACCGTTCGAACCATCGTTAAAGAATTCCAATATGTCTCCGTAGGAACTTGTGCATGTATTTAACATTTTGATGCTTAGCTAGTATTGCCGTGTCTTCCGCTAACATGGCTAGTGTAGTGAATGGAGATTGAGGAATGTCATTAAAATAAATATTAAAAAGGATAGGTGCCAACTTAGAGCCCTGAGGGACTGCTGCATTGATTTCGCGCAGACTACAATATGATAGTGCCTGGCGGACTTTAAAAGATCTGCCAAGAAGGAAGGTGTGAATTAAGTGGATAATTGAGGCTGGAATTTAAAGCTTAATAAGTTTGTAAATGATAGCATTGTGCCAGACTCGGTCAAAAGCTTTCTCCAGATCGAGTAATATTATTCCAGAATGCATCCGATGCTGAAAACCATCATGGATGAATTCCGTGACTCGAAGCTACTTGTGTGTTGTTGAGTGGTCGGCTCGGAAGCCGAATTGCGGATTAATAATAACATTATTTTCGGCCAGGAAATTTTTGATTCTGTGACGGACTATATGTTCCACTAAATTGCTAAGAGAGGAGAGCAGACTGATTGTTTTTAGGCAGAGACTGATCCTCACCAGGTTTTTTAATAGGGATGACAACAGCGGTTTTCCAAGCAAATGGGAAAGTATTTATGTTCAAAGATTTTATTAGTTAATTCAGAGAGGTAGTAAATATAATTTAGGGGTAAGTTTTTGATAGCTGAGTTAGAAATATTGTCAAGGCCGGGATCTTTTTTTATTGGGGAGCGAGGGAACAGCGTTTTGGATTTCTGCTGGGGTGGTAGATTCGAGAGGGTCATTATTGTTGATAGAGAGTCTATTACTGAAAAAAATTCCAAGAATATCGTTAACTTTAACAATTGTATCGGAAAGAAAACGTCGGGATGGGGACAGAACTGATTTTCGTAATTGTCTGCCAAGGCCTCAATTTTGTCGGAGTCACTAGTGAGAATGCCAGATGGTGTGCTGAGGGGTGGGAGGGGGGTAAAAGGTTTTTTTTTTGTCGCGTTTAAGATATAACCAGAGGCTATTGTCAGTTGGTGCGAGTGACTCGATAAAATCAGTCCATTTTTAATTTTTGTGTTTTCTAATTTCAAGTTTAATTTACGATTTAGTCTATAGAACTCGCTACGTACAGACGGATCGCCTGTATCCTATCGCCTGTTATTCCTATTTTTAATTAAGTGCTTGATATGAAGGGGGAGCTTATTGTAATTATTAGGGGGGGGGGGGGAGTCTTGGCAGATCCTATTAATTAGTGACGGAGGTAACAGCATTATCAATGTCAAATTTACTATTAATGTGCTCAAAGGGTGGGGGAGAATTAAAACTATTAGTAGTGTAAATATTCCAATTAATAAAATGAGGGGTGAGAATGGAAGGTAGGAGGATACTTGTGTGCAAATTTAGAATAATGGGGTTATGGTCGGATGATAAGTCGTCAACAGAATTAATATCGTAAAGAAAGTTAATATTATTTTAGAGGGCGAAATCAATAACTGATTGGGAGCCAGAAGGGCCAAAACGGGTAGCAGAAGAAGAAAAAGCAATATCAATAGCGTTATCAATACAAAAATTATTAATCTCCTTGTCGTAGCGACTAGTATAGTTATAATTATTGGAACAGTTCCATCGAGGATGGTGGGAATTAAAATCCCCAGCCAAGATTACCTTATCGCCGAAGGAAAATAAATTTTGAAGGTCTAGACCTGTCGTGGGGGAGAGATTGCTCTATTTAGTAATACAAATAATCTCTAAGTAATTATTTGTGCTATTCAAAAAGTTTCTCTTATATCTTCATTGCTCAGTTATATTATAAAATAGAAAAATCACATAAAAGTTTAATTTTTAGCATAAATCAAAGATGTCAAACTGAATGCTTAAGAATTAAATTATGCATATTAATTTAGAAGAATGAGATTAATTTTCAACTCATTATTTAGTATGAATATAATTCATACTAAATATACCCATCATTTGATATTTTTTTTGATATTTTAAAAACAGCATATAACAAATCACTAATTATTTAGTATGAATTTAAGCTGTAATTATACAATGTAGTTTTTAAAATTAATCATACCATAAAAGAAAGTTTATAAGTTTAATGGAATTTTTATATTATCATAGATCACATGATAGGGTAAATGACCAGTTACGGACATCCTTAAGGTGGAATTTTTTTGGGTCAGCACCTTATAATTTATTAATCATTTTTCAAATGATGTGGTGGTATATTTTTGTTATTCTTTGTTTACAGAATTATAAAATGTCTATCTCCAACCACAAAGTAAAAACTTAATATTTATTGGTATATTTTAATTTATGGCTGTTCAGCTTGATGAGTTATGGACACATTGAATACTAGTTATGGGCACCCCTTTTCTCACCTTTTACGTAACTTCAAAGGCACCAGGTTTTGTCAAATAAAGTGAAATATGAATAAACAATAATATGTTTTATTTACATAGAATTATACAAATAAATATTAAACACTATGCTGAAAAAAAATTATGTGTTTTACATTAGTTTTTAACTAAGGGCAAAAATATTATCATCATTAATCACTTTCATCATCGAGCTGAAAGAAAGAAGGGCACACAAACGCACTTTCATCTTTACTTTCTGGTAAATTGTCTGTAAAAATCTTTGGGTATTTACTTTTTATGATATAATCTGTCACAAACAGAGCTCTTGCACTCTCACTTGTTTCTCATACTCGACCCACAATTGAAACACAGTCCAGCGATTGTGATGTCACTACCTATGCTTTTACATTTCTTATTCTGTCTTCTTGGCTTTCTTTATTGGACGTTCAAATTTTGTCTCTTCTTTTTTCTTAATATCTTCTTTCCTTTTTTCTTGTGTGTCTTATAACTTGCCATCTGGGGAGGAAATAACACAAGGAAACCTCGCAATGTTGCATTTCCCTTTTTCTTTTTGATGATTCTGTCCAAAATATTGCTGTAGCAAGCGGGGAAGTATTTGCCGTGTCTTCAATAAACAACCTTTTGCGAATAATTCGCTCTTGAGAATTTGGCATTTCACTAACTTCGCTTAATTTAACCGGAGATTGGATGTTATTATTAAATTCTGTGAGCATTTGTTGACAATTTATGACATCAGTTACAACGCCGCTCAATGCTTGTCGAGTTTTGATATTGTTATTGATAGACTCAGTATTGGTCTTACCATCTTCTTCATTAATCAAAAGTTCATTGTTGGTTTCATTTCACAAATGTCTTCAAACTGTTTTTAAATGTTGCTCAGCAGTGTTAAGCACATCATCTTTTTGGAATTTTCCTAACATTTCAATCTACAACCAGCTCTTAAAATTCCATACGTGATAGAGTTTTGGTGCCGTAAGTATATTCTTCTAAAACAATTTTTTCTTTACTCCCTTTAGATAAACACTTTTCATATTAAATTGCGTTAGGATTCCATGGATATAGGGGAGATCCGTGTATTATGGACCATCCTGTAATATGGACCATGTGGAAATTTATCTATTCACCACTAGATAGCAGAACCAGCCCATTGCATTTAGTGAATATTAGTGTTATCCAAAGCAGGAGGTGACTTTTACATGTGTGCCTGCATTTGGACAATTATGAAATTGTGTTGTTGGTCAGTGGCGTAGCGAGAGGGGGGCAAGGGGGTCTATCATGCCCCGGGCTCCACTCTCAGATTGGCGCCAATTGGTCCTTTTCACAAATTCTATATATGATATTACTATATGGTTTTCGGTGAGAGGGCACCAAAAAGATATCGTGTCCTGGGCGCCAGTTATGCTCGCTACGTCACTGGCTCCAGTTACTGTGCAACCTCAACCCTCCAAAACTCTGCAATGGTACCAGGCTGAAATTAACAACCCTTGAAAGGAACGTCATTGAGGCTACAGTGTTCAACGGCTGTGCTTGGGGAGAATCTGTTTGAATACCCCGAATACCACTCATTCCATCAGGTCATCCCTTTGAGTACAAGCGACTGCAGTTTCCCCTGAAGGTTTGCTTTGGTATGACTATCAACAAGTCCCATGGACAATCGCTGAAGGTGGCAGGGAATTATTTGATGGAGGAATGCTTTTCACATGGCCAGTTTTATGTGGCCTGCTCCAATGTTGTCTACAAAGAAGTTCTAATATGAAAACTTTAAAAAAAAAGGATAATGTGTATAATATTTTTAAAAATTAACTTTTTTTCTTTAAATGTTTTTTTTCCTCAAAAAACATCAGAAAATATATTAGTGTCAATTATATAAGGTAAGAATCACTCACATTTGATTCCAGGTTGCCACTGAACGGGAGTTACCCTAATTAAGCCACACACTCAAAAGAACGACGTTAGATCTTGATACACAAACAAATAACATTTAATAATCACAAGACAACAATTTACTCAGAACTTATACATATATTAACGAATCTTATCGTGTTTACATTTAATTTCTGAAGACCTCCCTTGTATCTATAGAACATAACCGAAGGGGTTCTCGTATCTCGTTCAACTGTTTTTCAACTTCGTCGGGCCAAAGTTCAGTAGTAGCCGTGGTTGACGTATTGGCGCTGGAATCACTGCTACGTCATGGGAGTTCTTGACAAAATGTAATCAGCTTTGCTTCATAAATTATTTAGAAATATGTTTTAATTTATTGTATTGTGCGGGGGCTCCTTCCCATTCCAGTAAATTTGTTAGTTTTTTGTGCGCACGACAATTGCCCAGAGCATATCGTGCTACCTACTTCGGTTGTTTGTTTGTGTCTTTGCGTTTATTAGCTTGAATATTCTAAATTTCCTACCGACACCTCCTCGTGGTGGGCCCTGGGGGCTGAGCGATGTCTCAGCTGCAAACGTCGGAGGAGGGGGAGCCTAGCAGTGGTTTAATATACAGCCCTAATGATTGTCTTAAGGCTTGTAAAGTTTATGGTGATGAAGCAACGAAGAAGTTGCAAAAGCTTGTTCGAACGGTGCATGAGGGGAAAGCAACTAAGAAGGATCAAAAAGCGATTGTTGATTGGGCAACTGAGATTAAAAGTGTTGTTGAGAGACAAAACGAGATTATCAACTTTTTGAGCGGACGGGTTTCCGCAATGGAAAAGAAAAAGGAAGTAACTTCCTACGCGGAAGTGGTGAAGAGAACATATGACTTTAAAAAGGGAGCTAGGTCAAGTTCTCGGAGACGTGATGAGGGGACTTTTTATCTGGTGATGGTTGATTTCAGACAAAGAAGGAGCAGGATGGTTAAACTACCAAAAGATCCATTCAGAGTATGATTGATCCATGTAAGCTAAAAGTGGGAATAAATAAGTGTAAGAAAATTAGAAATGGAGGAATGATAATTGGAGTGGAACATGAAGATGAAGTCGAAAGACTTATAAAGGAACTAGGTTCGAAAAAACAGTCAGAAGAGAACTATAAAGTGGTTAAACCGCAGAAGAGAGATCCTCAAATCCTCATTTATGGTGTCATGGAGAAACTCGAGGATGAGGAAGTGTTGTTGAAACTTAGGGAGCAAAACGATGAGCTGGAGGAAGCGAAAATGAAAGTAGTTACGAAGTTTGATGGGAAAGTTGGCTCGAACTTGGTTATTAGCTTGAATGGTAATGCGTTCATGAATTTGAATAAGCAGAAAAAGGTTAAAATTAGCTGGCAATGTTATAACTTTAAGGAATATCTGAAGCCGGTCTTATGTTATAATTGTTACAGATACGGGCATATTGCCCGGTATTGTACGAATACAAAGACTTGTAAAGATCAGATCATCAGACAAATGGGATAACTACGTTATATAGGCCACGCCTTCCAACGTAGGCTTGCATAGTAATGACCAGAGTAAAGGTGAAAAGAGATAGGTTGAATTTGGATCCGGGGAGTGGCTTGAGAAAAGGAAGTTTAATGTAATAGCTAAAGCGATGCTCATGGGAGCAATGCTTAAAATAGATAGGAAAAACTTAAAAAATAAGAAAAACTTAAAAAAAAATAAATCTCACTGCTTACCAAAGTAAGAAATAAGATTACAAAAAGTAATGAAAAAATGAAGTTTTAAAATAATTAAGAACAGAGAACGGCTCTTGACCGTCTTCTGTTGGCAGGATCGGCAAAGTCATAATTGGCGAGATTTAAAAGGAGTTCATTATCAATAGAATTATGGAAGTTAGTAGTTAAATTTTTGAGGAAATTTGGAATAGTAAGGAGGCCAAGCTCCTCGTGGATTTCAGCATTCCTGAAATACCACGGTGCGTTAACGATTTGTCGAATAGTAATATTTTGTGCTACGGTTAGCTTTTTAATATGAGAATCTGCTGCGTATGTCCATGCCGGAGCTGCATAAGTAATTAGAGGTCTAAGAAATGATTTGTAAATGAGCATTTTATTATTTATAGATAATTTACTGTTCCGAGCAATTAAGGGGAATAGTGAACGTTTAGCAACTCGAAACTTGTCCCTAATTTGTGTTATGTGATGTCTCCAGGTGACTCCTAAATACTTAACGGTGTCAGACCAGGGGATAATAGTGTTACCAATAATAAGTTTGTATTTGTCAATTGTGCGTTTAGTTTTTTGTGTAAACATAATAGCTATGCATTTATCAGTGTTAATTTTGATTTTCCATTTGTCGAGCCACTGTTGGATAATTTTCATATGGTCGTTAAGGTATTTGACGACGTACTTGGGGCTATGATCAGTTGCGTAAATTGCGGTGTCATCGGCGAAGATGGCAATATTAGTTTTGTTATATTGATAAATATCGTTAACGTAAATGTTAAATAAAATTGGAGCAATAATAGAACCTTGGGGAAGACCACTATAGAAATTTAATTTGGAAGATAATTTATCTTTAATTTTAATTTGGAAAGTACGATCTTTTAAGTAGGAGGTTAGGAGTTTAATAAGATGGGGGGGGGGGAAATTGTAATTAATTAGTTTATGTATGAGGCCATCAATCCAGATTTTATCGAACGCTTTAGCAACGTCAAGGAAAAGGGCAGCAGTGCATTTTTTATTTAATTTAGAGTCAGCAAGATGCTCAACAATGCGATAAATTTGCTGAGGGGCTGAAAGAGATTGGCGAAAACCAAATTGATAGGGGATAATAATATTTGCAGAGAGGAGATGATTATTGATTTCATAAGCAATGAATTTTTCAGTAAGTTTACTGATGGTATTTAAGAGGCTAATTGGCCGATAGCTATCAGGAGAGTTCTTATTTTTTCCAGGTTTAGCTATGGGCACAATGATGGAATTTTTCCAACTTTGAGGAAAGTGATTCAATTTAAAGATAGCATTAATAAGGGCAGTGATTTTGAATATGAACTTAAGGGGGATGTTTTTAAGCATAGTATTAGTAATTTGGTCTTCGCCAGGCGACTTTCGATTAGGGAGTTTTTTAATTATTTCCTTAACTCTGGAGGGGGGAATGTAAATTTCAGCAGTGGGGTGATTAATAGAATTAAATAGGTTTATATTAGTTTGAACAGTATTGTCTATGCTAGTATTGGGGCTGGGATTAAGGATGAAGTTGTTGGCAAGGGTTTGAGCGATAAGATTAGATTTATCTTCGTCAGAATAAATGAAGTTATTGTTACTAGGATCAATGAGGGGGGGAATGACATTAGGTTTATTTTTAAGGCATTTAGCGGCTCTCCAAATGGAATTGTCAGTTATGTCAAGTGAAATTATGTAAGTTTCCCAACTTTTATTTGCTTTGTCATGAATATAATATCTTAAGTTTTGTTGAGCGTTGTTCATTAATGTTTTATTATGTGTGGTTTTGTTCCTTTGCCAATTTTTACGCGCTCTATTTCTTTCGTTAGTGAGAATTTTAAGTTGGGTGTCGGTACGAATTTTATTAGAAGGAGGAATAATTTTGGTGTTTTTAATGAGGGCGGAGTTAATGTCATTAGTTATGCTATGAACAAGATTTTCGATGTCGTTATGGGTGTTAATTTCAGGATGAGTGTAGGGTAAGTTATGCAGGTCTTTTTTGAAGTTATCCCAGTTGGTGAATTTAGAATGATTGATAATTAAAAGATTAGTGTCTAAAGGAATGGTGAGTGCAACTGGGTTGTTATCCGAGGAGAGATTGCAGAGGGTTTCAATAGTAATATTATGGGGAAAGCCTTTAACAAGAGCAAAGTCAATAGTGCTACTGCTATACCTAGAAAAATGAGTGGGGGAAGAGGGGGCAATTCTGTCAAATTCAGAATTCGCAGTAAAATTATAAATGGTGTTTCCGTAAGTGTTATTAGTTTTACAGTTCCACAGAGTGTGATGAGCATTAAGGTCGCCAAAAAGGATAGTGTTAATGTTTAGGTTATCAAGAATTTTTAAATCGTCAAGGACGTCGTTAGGATTTTGAACAGGGGAAATATAAGTAGAAACAATAGTATAGGATGGGAGGTTATTAAGTTTAACATTAACAGTAGTAGCGTTAATAATTTTGAGGGGGGAAATGATAAGTTCATGATGGGGTAAAGTATTTTTGATAATAATAGCAGTGCCTCTCTTGGCTTGTGTATAGGAATTATAATCAGTTCTATAAGTGGTGTACTGAGGGATGTTAAGTTTATCCTCTGGTCTGAGATGAGTTTCTTGTATGAGAATGATATCGGGGGTATGCTCATTTACAAATTCTTTAAACTCCCGGATCCTGGAAAGTAAACCGTTGGCATTCCACGCAAGAACAACAAGGGAAGGAGAGGGCGTACCCATTAACTTGAAATTTCCGGACGATTAAGCATGCCAGTGAAGAAGCCAAAAATTTTGTCATCTCCAGTCTGGCCTTTATTAATTCTATCTCTTGTAGTGGTAAGTCTATCTATTAAGTGGGTTAAATTGGAGGTACCTAAAGCAGCTTTAATTTCCTCAAGGAGGTCGTTAATTTGTTTCATTTGTTTTAAGACGTTTAAACCATCAGTAAAGTTAGGATAATCAATAATTTGGGTGGTTTCGGCAGTTTTAGTAGTAATTAAATTTTGGGTAGGAGTGGTAGAATTGGTTTGTGGGATATTTCTAGTGGTGTTGGAGCCGGCCGCGTTGGCATAGGAAAAACCGGGGGTTACTTCTTTAATTTTTCTTTTAGCTTCGGCTTTATTGTGGGGAAATGCAGGACAACCTCTGAAACTGGCCACGTGGTCTCCATTACAATTGCAGCATTTGGGGTTTTCTAATTTTCCTTGTCCTTTATTACAATCACTAGTTTTGTGATCACCAGCACATTTAACACAACGGGGATTCATGGTGCAATTTTCTTGATGGTGGTGATAATACTGACATCTGAAGCACTGAAGGGTTTTGAAGGGGGAGTTGTATTTTTGAATGGTGATTTTGATGTGAAAGAGGGCTTGTAGATCGTAGATGTTTTTAGAATTTTCTGCAGGGGTGAGTTGAATTTGATGGAGTGGTAGGGGGTTTTTTTCTTCGTTTTTCTTACCTCTCATGAGGCGGTTAACTTTGTGGACTGGGTATTCTAAACGTTCGAGTTCTTTTTGAATTTCGTCCGGTTCAATATCAATGGGGAGTCCTCTGATGACCACTTTAATTAATTTTACTGATCCTAAAGGTAGAATGAAGCCTTGTATATTATTATCTTTAAGAAATTTTGTAATATTCCTATGGTCATCTTCTGATTTTGGTTCAATTCTAATAAATTCTCCGCTCATTCGTGCGTGGAAGTGCCTTTCATCTTTACCCGCTAATAAGTTCAAAATTTCTCTATAATTATCAGTTTTAGCAATCGTAATATGCTTAATCTTGATTTGGTTTTCCTTAGGGGCTTGAGTTTGGATAGGGTTTTCATCAATATGATTTTTTAGGGCATTAAATTTATTTACAGTTACAGTATTGGTAGGGATAATGGGGATAGTAGCTTTAGCAGTTAATCTTCTGGCCGGTGTCTTAAAACCGTCATTATTCTCCTGGGTATTAGGTTTACGTTTTTTGTTATTGTTAGAATTTGAAATGGAAATATTAGTGTGGTTAGATTGGTCAAGACTATGCTTACCTAGACGATATCTTTCATATGCCAGAGGGAATGCCTTTTCAAGAGTAGCGTGAAGATTTTCCGGGATCAGTCCATTTTGTAGGTTTGATAAGATTCTTTCATTGTCTTCCGATAGTTCAATAAGGATAGGTTGATTGGTTCCATTGTCCGTGTTCATAGCCAGTGTATCGTCAGCCGAGGTCGTGTCCGTGTCCATAAGTTTATCTTCCATAATTCCACGAGTGAAACTCGTGATATCGGAGGCGGCCTATAAATCAGGCCCGTCGCACATCCGCAAGAGAAAATCTCCCCGAAAGGCCACAGACGCAGAAGTAGGGACCGAAGAAAAAGCAATAAGAAAGCAGGTGTACTAGCGCAAGGCTTAGCACACACGGAGGAAAGCAAGAAACGTCTATACTCAATGAAGGTACAGAAGGAGAGTGTCGACTTGTAAAGAGTGCAGCGAGCCCTTCTATGAAGTATGCGAAAAGGCTAAGAAATGTGGTAATTGTGCAAGATTTAATGTAAGATATTCAACGAACTTAAGAACGGACCATGCTCTCTATAGCAGAACTTGTTTCTGCTACGAAAGGAAATAGAACTGCTAATCTCGAGAATCAATTATAGGAATAGTGAAACGGTTGCGAGTACTTCGGATGAAAAAGATGGTTTTTACAGTTTACTTAGCCAATTAAAGGCTAATTAGGGTTTTTTGATTTTGTCTATGTTTTCAAGTTTGGGTTTAGTCACCCAACTTTAGTTTGTTTGGACTTTGTTGTTTCAAGTGTATTTATGATTGTAAAAACTTTGTTGAAGACTATGTTATGTTTGTCTGATTTGTGATTTTTGCCTGCACTGGGTGTGCAGGACTTCTGTAAAAACTTTTTAAGATAATAAAGTTTGATGAGCGATGTATTTCGCAGCTTGGTGGATGCGAAATTAAAGTGGAAAATTGAACTTAAAGAAATTAATTGAATTACGTCACGGACGTCTAATTGGATTGGCTCTATTGATGCTCTGGCTCGTGGAGGCCGAGCGCGGAGGGTGACGTGGGCTGAACTTGGACTTGATGGAGTTGCTTCACTTGTGCCTGCCCTGCGGGTCCTGTCGGGCCGGCGTGATTGCTATGGCGAGACTGGTCATCAGAGTATTACTTGGCTGATACCCCGTAAGGGGGAATGGTCAGGATGGATTTAGACTTATTGTATTTTGCTTTGTATGCACTTGACATTTTAGAAATTTTGTTCAAAATTTAAAATGGAATTACCCCCCCCCTTAATTCGCTAGAAACAATCCAATAATTTGTACTTTTTATATATTTTTTGAACACCAAATTGGTGGTAGGGGAAAAGAGAGAGATGAACCTTAATTAAATGAAGCGTAGAAAGGAGTGTATGTGTAGAATGTAGATATTTCGGTTGTTTGTATACATGCATCTAGTGCTCGGGTTAACTCCATTCTTTTTTATTATCCTGGGTTACGCCAGGTAACTCTTTGTGTTTGATACCGGCGATTTTCACAGGGGTTTGCGGGGAAGCCCTGAAACTCCTCCAAGGGCTGGGATCTAGAGGGATATCAAAATTGAAAGAAACATTTTAATGCTGATATCAGAATGGGGGGGGGGGGTTTATTATAATATGCTGATGGCGTGCTGACCAGTGGGGAGGGGTATCGATTGGCATAAAATTACAAGTTTACATAATATACAAAAAGTCACATTAAGGGTACACCCGTGCAACGCGGGGTATATAAATTTAGTCAAAAAATAAATATAACGTTTGACAACTATAAAATCAGACCAGGATGTACTTAGAAGTTCTATTTAATTATCGTGCTACATTTAAAATTTTTATTCTAAAAAGGAATAATTTTATCTTTACTCCATAATAATTCATGTAAAGTTTCTTTTTATGGCTTTGTCGAAGTCCCTTATTCGGCGTGTAGTGTGGTTACTTTAATGACTCCAAGGTAAACAAACTTTAACGTCTTTAATAACTTCTAACTTAAAAACACAAACAAACTTTATATAAACAAGCTTTAACGTGAAAAACATAAAACTGTCATCGTGCTGTACTCCCGGGTTAAATTTATTGTAGGCGGATTGGTGAGCTGGATTCACAGAGTACTGGAAAGGAATCATGCGAGAGAAGGATCGAGAGGGAGCGAGCGTTCTTCACGAAACTCCCGGTATTCATATGGCTACACCAGTGTGCCTCGCTGATGTCTTCTTCGCTCGGCTCACCAAGGTTTCTTCTTCGCTCGGCTCACAGAGGTTTCTTCTTGTCAGTTGAAGATGAAACGAAATCGCTCGACCGCTACAGCATTCCCCCTCCAGTCGTTCAGACGTTAAACCTAAATTTGACTTTTCGTCCATACCGAGTTGTCACCTCGGGTTTCTTAGACAGATCATCCTGTAAAATAGAACTTTTGTGCAAGTTAAATTCATTAAGAAGAAATGCAGGCTTTAGCCTATTAATCGAAACCGTGGCTTTAGCGCCTCGTATATTGAGACAGAAATGCTTAGGGTGTCTCGAAACAATCTGGAAAGGGCCGTCAAAAGGTTGTTCCAAAGGTTTCCTAACGTGATCCTGGCGGACAAAAACAAAGTCACAATTCTTGAGCTCTTTATGTATAAAAACCTTCTGGGTATTATGATGTGCTGTCGGAACAGGCCGCAGTTTCTGCATATGATCCCGCAACATAATCAAAAACTCTGAGCACTGTATTTGGGGAGTGCGTAGTGTGTCACGAAAGAATTCCCCTGGTAAACGTAAATGAGTACCATAAACCATTTCCGCGACCGTGGACTGAATGTCTTCCTTGAAACTCGTTCTAATGCCAAGTAGAACAGTAGGCAAGATCTCTGTCCAGCGCTCAGTTGCGTGACATTTAATAGAGCCTTTCAACTGCCTATGATACCGCTCAACTAGGCCATTCGCTGCCGGATGATAAGCGGTCGTTCTAATTTTTTGAATCCCCCAAAAACGGGTTAGGCTTTGAAATAGACTGCTCTCAAATTGTCTGCCCTGATCGCTAGTTACCGTGTCAGGTACTCCAAATCGAGAAATCCATCCCGCATAAAATGTCTCGGCTACCGTTGCCGCAGATTGGTCTGGCATCGGAAAAGCTTCCGGCCATCTGGAAAATCTATCCACACATGTCAGACAATAGCGCTGCCCTCTAGAAGGTGGCAAAGGACCTATGATGTCTATATTTACATGCGTGAATCGACAACGAGGCAAAGGATATGCTTCAGACGGAGCAATGGCGTGCCTCTGGATCTTAGATCTTTGACACTGAACACATGCGCGAGACCAAGCAGTAACATCCTTTTTCAAAGATGCCCAAATAAACCGTTCACTAACTAATTTAACAGTAGCTCTAATTCCAGGATGCGAAAGTTCGTGCAAGGTCTGGAATGCCATCCGACGAAAATCTGAGGGAACATAAGGTCTAACCAGTCCAGTTGATGTATCACAAAACAGAGTTGAGCCACTGGGAGAAAATTCAAAACCTTTGAAGTGCAGAGAATTATCTGCCGTTCTTAACCTTTCCAATTCCCCATCCCCTCGCTGCGCCTGTGCCATTGCTTCATAATTCAATTTATTTGGGAGCTGAATTTCGGAAATTCGCGACAACGTATCTGCCACAACATTATCTGCACCCGAAACATGTCTAATGTCGGTAGAAAATTGAGCAATGTATTCTAAATGACGCTGCTGCCTAGGGGAAGTGTTACTACTATTACGGTTAAAAGCAAATGCGAGAGGTTTATGATCCGTAAAAATTGTAAAATTCCTGCCCTCCAACATGTGACGAAAATGTCTAATAGAACTATAAATAGCGAGCAATTCTCTGTCGTAGGCACTGTACCTACGTTCTGTTGGAGAAAGCTTTCGCGAAAAATACGAAAGGGGTTCTAACCGTCCATTCACACTTTGTTGTAGCACAGAACCAACCGCGAAATCCGAAGCATCGACCATAATGGAAATGTCAGCTTCTGGTTTGGGAAATGCTAATAGTGTAGCTTGCAAAATTGCCTCTTTACACCTATTAAAGCACTGAATTGAATCTTCCGACCATTGAATTTGAGTTCGATCGTTTTTCTTTTTGCTTTTTATCAACTCATATAATGCTGCCTGTATTGTAGCTGCATTCTTAAGAAAACGGTGGTAAAAATTCAACATTGCCAAAAAGCGTCGTAATTCGACAACCGTTCTTGTAAAGGAAAGTTCTTCAAAACCTCTACTTTCTCAGGTAATGGTGCTACTCATTTTTCAGAAATTAAATATCCCAAAAAATTCAAACTAGTTTTACCAAAAATACATTTATCTGTATTTAAAACTATACCGAATTCATTAAGTCTATGAAAAACAATTTCAAGATCTTGAATGTGTTGCTCCCTGCTTGTAGATGCGACCAAAACGTCGTCTAAATACACGTACCAGCATTCGATATCTCGAAACACATGATCCATAAATCTCTGAAAACTTTGTGCCGCATTCGATAATCCGAAACACATGAATAAGTATTCAAACAACCCAAACGGTGTTATAATGGCCGTTTTCTGTACTGATTCCGGGTCCATAGGTATTTGGTGGTACGCCTTCACCAAATCCAGCTTTGAAAAAACTGTTTTATTATGCAAATTAGAACAGAAATCTTGAATATTAGGAATAGGATATTTATCGGGTGTTGTGACGGTATTTAAACGTCTAAAATCTCCACATAGTCTCCACTCGCCATTCTTTTTAGGCACCAAATGTATTGGACTGGCCCATGGGCTAGTGGATGGCCGTATAATACCCTGATTTAATAAATTATTAATTTCTTGTTTTGCAATTTTAAGTTTGTCAGGTGCAAGTCTGCGCGCCTTAGCATAAACTGGTGGACCCTTAGTAGGAATGCAATGTGTTATATTATGCCGTTTCCGCGTGTTTCGCAAAGTAGCAGGATTAGAAATATTTGGAAATTTAGCCAAAATTCTATGGTATTGCGATTTCACAGCTATAGTCGTTAAAGCACAAGATTTCCCAGCGATTACAGTACATTTAGTTGCAAGCGTAGTCAGTGGGTCTATCAACCTACGATTCTTAACATCGACCAGCAATCCGAAATTTTCTAAAAAATCGGCTCCCATTATTGGGCGAGAAACATCTGCAATCATAAAAGACCATGCAAAGTTACGGCGTAATCCCAAATTCAATACTAGTTTTTGAAATCCATAAGTATTTATTTTAGTTCCATTTGCAGCATAAAGGCTGAACTGTTTTGGCTGAACCTGTAGCTTATTCCTAGGTAATACGGAAACTGTAGCACCACTATCCACCAAGAATTTTAAATTTAAACGTTCAACGTGAATAAATAGGCGACTAGAATTCAGGCCATCAAATGCCGTCGCAAAAACAAATGGGCCCGCTAGTTTTCCTCATAGCTACATGGTTTTACGCATTTCTTTGCGTTTTTTCCAAATTTGAAATGGTACCAACATTGCTTAACTTTTTCTGAACCCGAATTTAAATTTTTTCTAGAATTGGAATCGGAACGGGAACGCGTATGATACAATTTGCGTCTATCACTAAGAAGTCGCTCCACCTTTTTTGACAAGGCAGTTATTTCAGCTTTCAACATACCAATTTCGCTGTTTTGCGTACTAGTCGCAGCAACTTCAGGGACCAATTCAGAAACCTCCAATATTTTATCTGCAACGAAAGCTAAGTCTATCAAATTATCCTTACTACTTGAAAGTATTTGTTGTGTATGCACCGGTTAAGCGTTCCATCCATAAAGTCTTTAACACATCACTTGAAACATTGTTACCAGCCAAAGTCTGCATCCTATGCAATAATTGTGATGGGCGGAAATCACCCAATTGTAAATCCTGCAATAATGCTCTTAAACGAGAAACTTCTGATTGCGCGAATTGTGAACAAATACGGGTTTTAAGGGCTGTATATGGGTCATCTTGCGGCGGGGATTGAACCATATCCCGAACATAACTCAAAATTTCCGCATCCAATGCTGTAACAACATTATGAAACTTTGTTTCGGACACGGTAATACCTGCAGCTTTAAAACTCGATTCTACTTGTAAAAACCACAAATCAAGGTCTTTTTTCCAAAGGGGAGGTGCCCTAAAAGCGACCCTTGCTATTTCAGGTTTAATCTCCGCTTCCATTACAACCAGCTTTAAATACCGAATTTATAAAAACACTTTTAAAAACCTTTTGGAAGTATCAACAACTTTAAATGACGCGACATGCAAAAACAACTTGATGTGTAAGGACCCTTTCTAAACCTATAATGACAAATTCTCAACCTGGCACAAAACGCAGCAAAGCATGGGGTATAAGAAAGTCAAGAACTCACCAGCACTGTCGTCCGGGTCACCACTGTCGAAGTCCCTTATTCGGCGTGTAGTGTGGTTACTTTAATGACTCCAAGGTAAACAAACTTTAACGTCTTTAATAACTTCTAACTTAAAAACACAAACAAACTTTATATAAACAAGCTTTAACGTGAAAAACATAAAACTGTCATCGTGCTGTACTCCCGGGTTAAATTTATTGTAGGCGGATTGGTGAGCTGGATTCGCAGAGTACTGGAAAGGAATCGTGCGAGAGAAGGATCGAGAGGGAGCGAGCGTTCTTCACGAAACTCCCGGTATTTATATGGCTACACCAGTGTGCCTCGCTGATGTCTTCTTCGCTCGGCTCACCAAGGTTTCTTCTTCGCTCGGCTCACCAAGGTTTTTTCTTCGCTCGGCTCACAGAGGTTTCTTCTTGTCAGTTGAAGATGAAACGAAATCGCTCGACCGCTACAGCTTCCTATAAACTTCACTGTTTCTTATCCTATAAATATATGGCTTTACACTTTATGAATACTAAAAGGTTTTTGTGCTAATATTGAAATTCAAATTTAACAAAATAAAAAATTTAGACTGTGAAATTTTTAAGCAATTTATAAGAAAATAACACATAAAAAATATGAAAGAAAATAGGTAGTTTATGGCTCGGGAGTACATTATTTTCCCCTAAATAATTAAGAGTTACAGTGCTTGGTCCAGCCCCTCCCCCATATAGCTTATCAAGTGTGGCACACTTCCTAGGTTGAGGTTTGGTTTGGTTTGGTGCACTACGGTCAACTTTTTGCTACACGAGGGCTAATTAGACCGGGACTTGCAGTTTAAGATCGATCCCGAACGGCTACAAACATCATGGCAACAGGTTGAGAACCACTGCTTTAAGGAGTCATAATCTAATCTACGATAATCCTCGGCGTAGCGTGATTCTAACTTTTGGTAGGAGGGGGAGGCACGAACTGAATTCAGTTAGGGCCCTCCTCAGCGCATTGACTGCCGGACGGTCATTAAAATATGTATTATAATTTTTTAAAAACTGAATAACTATCGAATTGATTTTTGAGTAGTATTCAAAAGTTGCACACTGAAAAAAATAAATATAATATAAATAAAATGAGAAAAAATATAGCATGGAATTTTTGTTATAGATCATATCATAGTTAAAAACTATGTTAAGGCTAAATACATAACAGGAATCTTCAGTTTCACCCCTAAGCATTCAAAATGACGCCTTTGATTAATGCCGAAAATTCCACTTTTATGAGATATTTTTCTACTGCATTACTTGAATCAGTAATGATGATATAAATGAAATTTTAGAAAAATACCCATAATTACATGGCGATTATTTTTTGTATTATTTAATAGTATAATTCCTATGTAATGATGTAAAAAAATTAACGAGAAACACACGCTGCTTATTTAAAGTCTCACATGATCAAATTATAAAGCTCTGCGACTAGATGTGAGGAATAGAAAAAAACTTCAATACCCGTAAATCTATAAAAGTTCTTAAGTCGTACCTCACATTCATTACAGCGTTTATCATGAAAAATGGCCTTTACGAAAGAGCAAATCGCTCTACGACGATTCAGTCTGTGTCTAGTTTCTATTGAAACGTAAAACCGAAAATGATTCCCTCTCATCTTTGTTGTCATTTCAACAGATCAATTCTTCCTAAATTTCCACTTCATTCACAATGTAGTCTTAGTGTCAACACTAGCAAGTAGTAAAAGAGACACACTTGAGTTTACATCAAATATCGCAAGCATTTACAACAATCAATAAACAAATATCTCGATTGATTGTAGGATTTTATTATATTTACCTCTTAGGGAGACGAATGTTCGGAGTTCTCCAATCGGTCTATCGATTTCTTCTGGAGGAGTAGGTTGTATGTTGTCGGAAATCTCGCATGACACCGATTTTCGGGTCGCGCGAATTGCAGGATTGTAACAAAAAAGTACCGTTAAACAAGCTGAGCAGAATATTGAGATGATTGGAGTTCAATCAATCAATCAATCAATCAATCAGGCTGTGTAGAAGTACCTGGGTATTTGGATACCCCCGACTTCTAAAAAGTAGCTTTATTTTTCAGGAGCTTGCCATATTACTATGTCGGTGGAGTTGTTAGTAAAAAGGAGCTGTTTTTAAGATAGTGTAATTTATAAGTTCTTCGAATTTCTGCGACCAGAGGAAGTTTAAAAGTGAGAATGAGTTTAGAAACAAATAAAGTTAGTGAAAGATAATATTTTTTACCTTGAACTAGGTTTCCCTAGCTCAAGTAACATTTAAAAAAATTTTTTAATGTTTTTTCTTTTACCATAGGCCGAGGCCTACGTCTTAGTTTTTTAAAGCTTACGTATAATAAAATATACATACACTCTTTTTTTTTTTTTTTTTTTTTCAAGAAAAGAAAGATGAGAAAATGGAGAGCTTGCCAGATCCAAGTCGAAGGTGAAGTGGGGAAGGGAGGAAAAAAGTTGAATGTTGGGGATTCGATCGCGCAACCTTCGGAACTGGAGTTCCGCGCGTTACCACTGAGCCAGCGAGAACACATTAGAATACGGGAAGTTACCAGTTAAGTGCGAGAGACGCTCTAGGTCTCTTCCTATTAAAGGGAGTAGTAAAATCATAGTTGGCTAGCTCAGTGAGGAGATTAATGTTATTTGCTTCAATACTATTATAGAAATTAATGTTAAGGGAGTGCATGAATTTAGTGAGGGGAGGGGGGAAATTTAATTCTTCATAAATTTTGTAGTTCCTGAAGTAGTAAGGGGCATCTACAATTTCTATGATTATGGAATTTTGTGCAGAACAGAGTTTTTTAATTTGATAGTTGGGACAGTAGGACCAGGACTGGCAAGCATAAGTTAAGAGGGGTCTGAGGAATGCACTATAGATGAGCAGCTTCATATTTAAGTTCAAAGAGCTATTTCGAGCAATTAGGGGGTATAGTTTTCTTTTAGCAGCTCGAAATTTGTTAATAGTATGTTTAATGTGGGGACGCCATGAGAGATTTTTATCAAGGAAAATTCCAAGGTATTTACAGATGGGGGACCAGGGCAGATCAGTGTTGTTGATCATGATTTTAAATTCATTATAGGATTTGGGGGCTTTTCTGGTAAACATGACAGCAACACATTTGTCAGTATTGAGCTTCATTTTCCACTTGACAGTCCAAGTGTTAATATGTTGTAGGTGGGTGTTTAGTTGGTTTACAGCAAAGTTAATTTTGTTATAAGACATGTAGATGGCTGTATCATCTGCGAAGACTGCAGTGTGTGTTCTGAAGTGTGTTGGGAAGTCGTTAACATAAATTGAGTACAGAACTGGACCGACTAAGCTTCCCTGCGGAAGACCACAGAGTGTGTTGTGCTTGTCAGAAAGGGTGTTTTGGAGTTTAACTTGAAAAGTTCTATTAGAGAGATAACTGTAAATTAGGTGGATAGTGTTGGGAGTGAAGTTGTAATTTATAAGTTTATGAATTAGACCATGAATCCAGACTGAGTCAAAAGCTCTGCTGATATCCAGGAAGACTGCAGCTGTAGATTTACTATAGGTTTTTGCTTTTGTGAGATCTTCAACTACTCTATAAAGTTGGTGGGGGGCAGAGAGGGATTTCCTGAAACCAAATTGATAGGGGGAGAGGATGTTATTGCTTTCAAGGTGGGAGTTAATGGTTTGAAGCATGAATTTTTCAGCAAGTTTGCTGATGATGGAAAGTAGACTAATAGGTCTATAATTAGTGGGGTCAGAGGGGGATTTGCCAGGCTTATGAATGGGGATAATAATAGAGTTTTTCCAAGGGGAGGGAAAGTAGCTAGTGCGAATAATGGCATTTATTAGGGTGGTAATATTGATGCAGATTTTCATAGGCAGGTTTTTCAGCATGAAGCCAGTAATTTTATCTGCACCAGGTGCTTTATTGTTTTTAAGTTTACGAATATGGTCAATTACTTCAGAGGGGGGAATTTGGGGGTCAATAGGGGAGAATGGGGTGTCCAGAAAGCTTTCAACATTATTATTAACTTCTCTCTCAGTGGAGGGGTGGGAAATATTGTGGGGGGTGAATTGATTAACTAATTTATTTGCAATTAGTGCTGCTTTGTCTTCCTGGGTGAGGGCATGTGTATTAGTATTATTGTTGTAGAGTGGTGGCATGTTAGAAAACTTAGATTTATAGTTTTTGGTGGCTTTCCAGATAGAATTATTGTCTGTAGTCAAGTTACTGATGTAGTAATGCCAGCTAGTGTTGGTTTTGTGTTTTATGTAGTTTTTTAGGTTTTCCTGGGCCTGGTTCATATGAGTTTTATGTTGTGGGTGTCTGGTTTGCTGCCATGTTTTCCTGGTGCTATTTCTTATGTGTTTGAGGTGATTGAGAGTTTTATCAGTAGATTTTCTGGTTGAATCATTATAAATAGTTTGTGTGGCAGTGTTGTAAGCATTGGTGATGGTATTAGTGATATAGTTTGTGTATTTGTCAATTTCAGCAGGTGTGTTTGGTATATGGAAGTTGTAAGGGGTAGCAGGCCCTGATTTTCCACTAGGCCCAGTAGGCCCGGGCCTAGGGGCCCCCCGAATGTTGGGGGCCCCCCAAATTTTTATTTTAAAAGAAAAAAGAAATAATTCCCAATTCAAATTTTTTTTAATTTACCCCTTTTAATAGCAATTTTTTTATATATCCTTTAAAATTTGATTGATTGGTTCACCATATGCATAGTTATATGTATAGTTGAATGTTATAGTGTATATAAGGGATTAATAACTTTTTCTGGTTGTATTGTATTGGTGTTTTAATGATGAAGTTAATATGTTGTATTGCTTTTTGTTATTTGATAATGTTCTAGGCTTCTACGCTTCAAATAGCCAACTTTTGGTAAAATGGTACTTTCAAATGATTCATGATTATTTTTTTTTGTGCGTCAATTTTGGACATTTTACGCCCACATCAGTGTTAGGGGGCCCCCAATCCCGAGTTGTGCCTATAGTCAAGAATTTTCTAAATCGGGCCCTGTGTCCCAGTATTTATGTAATAAGTCCCAGTATTTATGTAAATAAATATTTTTCGTATTTTTCCTAGCGAAAATAAAGTTGTTTTATTTTAGTGCGTATTTAATATGAATTTATTTATTCAATTTAACAATTTTTTATTTTCATTCAAAATCTTTATTTCAAGTGCTTTTTTTGCTACAATTCAATAAAATTCTTAAAGGAAATGAGTAAAACTTTTTCAGAATAATTGTGTATTGGTTTCAGAATAAATTAGTTCAGAATTTTGTAATAATTTAATAATTAAGGAAATGAAACTACAGAAAAGAATTGTGAAGAAAGTTTTTTATCATTGTTCATAATCTCTTATGGAAAAAAAATGTGAGAAATAATACTGATTAACCAAAACACACACACACATAGTAGAAAAGCAACATTTTCTATCAATCACAAATAAATTCTTATCAGGACTAATAAAATAGGAAGTCAATTCTGTATTTAATCAGACAATACTTTAAAATATCTTCCTTTGGAAAAAAAATCAGTCAAAGCATCTCAGATTACACTTTTTAAAACCGGAGGTATAATCGTCAAGTTGGTAAGTTACTGAATACAAATTTTTTCAGCGAATTAAAAAGAAAAAAACAAATAACTTTGACAAGGACAAATCAGCTATATTTTTGAATTTTCACAAAGTACGCATTTTATTGCATAAGCAGATTTTGTACGCAGATTTTGCATAAGCATTTATAGTAACAACATTGCTTATCATACAATGAAAACTTATTTACTTAAGGGGTGTGGTCACTTTTACGTACCTTTAAAGCCGGCCACTCACGTAGACTTCCGTCATCTGGGGCGGCTGGAATTTTCGCGCCTCGGATACCTGGCATCAGCCACTCACGGGGACTCTCGGTGTCTGAGGCGCCGGATATTTTCCGTCTCGTTCACCTGCCTTCGCCCATTCGTGATGCCCGATTTAGCTCAGTTCGATGTTATTTTAATAACATCGGCACAGTGAGTTGGTAAAACTTCATGATTTAATACAATTTTATAAAATTATGCCATTTTCTTTGCTTTTTCTTTTTATTAATTAATACATTTAATAAACTAAAAAATAAAGATGTTTACTCAATAATAATAATTGTCGTATTGCATCAGTTATTTATTCCACGTGGCTCTCCAAATCCATACTACCCTCTTCATTATTCAATTATATATCTAAATTGTTATTTATATTTAATTATGAAGAATGGAATGTAAGAAATCTTTAAAAAAAATGAAGTCGATACTACAATTAGAACCGATTTTATGGCCAAATGTATAAAGCTAATAGTACAGTGATTTTTAGAAAATTAAACTTTAAATGGCTTTTTCTGAAAACTTATTTTTCAAACTTGTGCGCACTATTTCTTCAAAACTAATGGTCACAAATTGCTAAAATTTTGTATACAAGATATCTAGTATGTTTATATAATTTCCACCTAAATTTACGTAAGTACATAATATTAAATTTTACAGCATTTTTTTTAAAAAACATTTTATGATATTTCTTGTACATTACGATGCTTTTAAATATATATTTATGTGAATAATATATATTTAAAATATATATTATAAATATATATTTATGTGAATGTTTTAAAAATATATTTATGTGAAATAGGGTAGTTATTTTAGGTGTAGATTAAAATATTACCTACGGATAGAATACATACAAATAATTTAATATATATATCTCATATTTTTAAAAAAATCTGCACGCAGTGTATTCATTATTCATAAAACATTAACTTTTGTTTTATATAAAATAATTTCTAATAATCTCCCAATAATTCTGCTTTTGTTTTCTATCAGATAAAGCTTTGTACATTTCACTCTAAAAAATTGGTTTAAATTAATTACAAATTAACTGTTTGACAACACATTAAGCTTGGTAGTAAAATCAGTGCATTTTTGTGAGAGCAAAGGTGGTCTCCCCGCTTTTAAACAAATAATATTACAAAAAATTACAAAAAAATTAAATATTTAGAAAAATTTGAAATAAATGACATTTTGTAATAAGTTTAATTTTGTTTATTTACTTATTTATTTGAAAAATTGTTTATTCATAAATTTTCTATACAGTTCAATGAACGATATTAAAAATGCGGGATTAAAGAATAATTTTTCAGCTTCCATTATGTTCGAAAACATGCGGTAAACTGCAGGCTAACATTCAGGCGCCTGGTATCTAGCGTACAGTACCCCACTCACGGAGACTTCTCGCGCCAGGAATTCGGTCTGGATTGAAATCCCAGACACAACATTTTTATCATCTGACGTCTCACCAAGACACCCCACTGACGGAGACTCTTGGTGCCTGAGGTACCAAAAGCCCGTCATCTGGGGCGGCTGGAATTTTCGCGCCTCGGATACCTGGCATCAGCCACTCACGGGGACTCTCGGTGTCTGAGGCGCCGGATATTTTCCGTCTCGTTCACCTGCCTTCGCCCATTCGTGATGCCCGATTTAGCTCAGTTCAATGTTATTTTAATAACATCGGCACAGTGAGTTGGTAAAACTTCATGATTTAATACAATTTTATAAAATTATGCCATTTTCTTTGCTTTTTCTTTTTATTAATTAATACATTTAATAAACTAAAAAATAAAGATGTTTACTCAATAATAATAATTGTCGTATTGCATCAGTTATTTATTCCACGTGGCTCTCCAAATCCATACTACCCTCTTCATTATTCAATTATATATCTAAATTGTTATTTATATTTAATTTTGAAGAATGGAATGTAAGAAATCTTTAAAAAAAAATGAAGTCGATACTACAATTAGAACCGATTTTATGGCCAAATGTATAAAGCTAATAGTACAGTGATTTTTAGAAAATTAAACTTTAAATGGCTTTTTCTGAAAACTTATTTTTCAAACTTGTGCGCACTATTTCTTCAAAACTAATGGTCACAAATTGCTAAAATTTTGTATACAAGATATCTAGTATGTTTATATAATTTCCACCTAAATTTACGTAAGTACATAATATTAAATTTTACAGCATTTTTTTTAAAAAACATTTTATGATATTTCTTGTACATTACGATGCTTTTAAATATATATTTATGTGAATAATATATATTTAAAATATATATTATAAATATATATTTATGTGAATGTTTTAAAAATATATTTATGTGAAATAGGGTAGTTATTTTAGGTGTAGATTAAAATATTACCTACGGATAGAATACATACAAATAATTTAATATATATATCTCATATTTTTAAAAAAATCTGCACGCAGTGTATTCATTATTCATAAAACATTAACTTTTGTTTTATATAAAATAATTTCTAATAATCTCCCAATAATTCTGCTTTTGTTTTCTATCAGATAAAGCTTTGTACATTTCACTCTAAAAAATTGGTTTAAATTAATTACAAATTAACTGTTTGACAACACATTAAGCTTGGTAGTAAAATCAGTGCATTTTTGTGAGAGCAAAGGTGGTCTCCCCGCTTTTAAACAAATAATATTACAAAAAATTACAAAAAAATTAAATATTTAGAAAAATTTGAAATAAATGACATTTTGTAATAAGTTTAATTTTGTTTATTTACTTATTTATTTGAAAAATTGTTTATTCATAAATTTTCTATACAGTTCAATGAACGATATTAAAAATGCGGGATTAAAGAATAATTTTTCAGCTTCCATTATGTTCGAAAACATGCGGTAAACTGCAGGCTAACATTCAGGCGCCTGGTATCTAGCGTACAGTACCCCACTCACGGAGACTTCTCGCGCCAGGAATTCGGTCTGGATTGAAATCCCAGACACAACATTTTTATCATCTGACGTCTCACCAAGACACCCCACTGACGGAGACTCTTGGTGCCTGAGGTACCAAAAGCCCGTCATCACAGATGACGGAAGTCTACGTGAGTGGCCGGCTCAAAAGTATCATTTTTAGACCTATGTTCGATTGTATGTACTACTCATGATTTAATCTTGATTTATATGAAATTTTTTGAGTAACTGCCTATAATATTGTTTATTATAGATGCAATTTTTCAAGGTAATTAATAAAAATGACTTTATATGCATAAAAAGTGAATTTTTTTTTTTAAATCGAGCATTTTGCAGTCAACTACTGTGCGCATTCTGTCAAAATAAATTATTAAGGTACATTAATAATTTTTTACTATATGTGATTACAATACTTCAGGAAACAATATCCAGCAACATTATTCTAAAATATATTAAAACCTTTTAGTACGTGCTATTTTTAATTAGAAATTTCAAAAATGACTGAGTAAAAGCTTATAAAAAATTCTTTAAAAATTAAAATATATTAAGGTTCAAAAATTTTGGTAGATTTTGTTGTCTAAAGTGTTGTAATCACATATAGTAAGCAATTATTAATGTAACTTAATAATTTATTTTGAGAGAATGCGCACAGTAGTTGACTGCAAAATGCTCGATTTAAAAAAAATATTCACTTTTTATGCATAAAAAATCATTTTATTTTTTAATTACCTTGAAATATTGCATATATAAGAAACAGTATTATAGGCAGTTACTCAAAAAATTTCTTGTAAATCAAGCAAAAATCATGAGTTGTACATACAATCCAGCATAGGTCCAAAAATGATACTTTTAAAGGTACTTAAAAGTGACCACTCCCCTTAAGGAGAGCGGTCACTTTTACGTACTTTAACTAACTTACGTAATTTAACTAACTTAATAGTGATTAAATTCAATATTATGGTTATTTCCAGCAGAACTTAAGATGTCTTAACTTTGCGTTCACTTAAAACGCAGCAGCTGTACTTTTCTCTCATTATTATACAACTTATATTAACACAAAACAATAATAATGTTCTTACCTTAAGAGCATCAAATATACTAGGATTTCTCTGTCCAGTTTCTTTATTTCCTTTTAAGGCTGATCTACAGCCAGTAGAACAACCCGGAGCAAAACACGTGTTTGGCATATTTCTGCACACAGAATAAATTTTAAAATTTATAAAACAACTTTCACCACCACGCCGTATAACTCAATGTAAAATAGTCACTTCGCTTGCATGTCACGCCCTCTACCGGTGAGCGACAACAATCGGTTCATTTTTCGAAAAATTCCCCATTGAAGCTTCCGCTCCTTCTGTAGCTTCATGATTTAGACATCAGATAGCTTTATAAGTTCATCTCACCACGTGACAGAGAGGTATGACTTAACTTTCCTTCCAACTCTTCTAAATTCTAAATTACAATTGCCGGCGCTTCTGGTTCTGACCTGTCATTTTTTGATGGATCGACCTCAAGACTACCTTCTGATTTTTGCTTAATTGTCAGTCACTTTTTTATTTTTATTTATTTCTTTATTTATTTAACATCTGCCGTATTAAATTGTTGTCAATTTTACATTTATTTACTTATTTATTTATTACTATTATTAGTATTAGTTTTATTTTTGTTTATTTTTTTATTTATCTATTTAATATTTTTATTGTTATTATTTTTTTTAACTTTCAAGTCAACACTTTTCTGACTGTATTTCCTGAGAACGGAAATACAGTCACAAAAAATTATCCATACCGAGGATATGGAGCCCTGCTCTCTGGTGCCTCGTTAATGAACCATGTCTATGTCTATGTCTACTTTTCTGTTTAACTGTTTACAGCTTCTGAGTTTGGGGCGCTACCAAATATGTAACTCGCGACGCCGGACAATTTTTTTTCTCTCCGGAGGAACGTTATTGAGGAATGTAATCCTAAGTTAAAAATATTCATTAGACAACCCAAAATTCGAAATGTTATTTCGCCACTGAGTAACATTGAATCGTACGATCTGCGAGGTCTACTGATGCGCCGCCTTAAATGCTAAAAAAGTAATAGAAATAAGAATGCTTTTAAAGCTGGTAAAGAAATATGTAATAGTCATAGATATTAAGTGTTGCAGTAATCATAGAGACACACTGTCAGAGAATAAATTGAGAACTTTCAGTCAATTACGTACGTACCGAAACCATGCTAATCTAAAGATACATCAACCGCAGAAATAATGAATCGTTGTTAGAATTAATCTATGCATCCTCAGCTTTACAGTATGTATCATTTTAGAAATATTTTTAGGATCGAAGGGGATGAAAGATGGGAGATGAATAAAATATGTTTTAAATATTTTGGCGTGTCCAAGAACTGATGTAATTATAAGCAATTTCCCAAAATAGTGAAACGAAACGCAGTTGCAAACGTTTGTAGAATAAATAAAAAGTGTAAATACTTTATGAATAAAATTTTCTGACACGAATTCAATCAATTTAAAAATTTTAAATCTTATTTAAAATCCTAAATAAAAATCTGTAAAACGACCTCTACACACTTTGTTCACGGGTAATCTAGCGTCAGTTATAGGAACGAAAATTTGTGAATATATTAAGATGAAATTTCAAAATTTTCATCTTTCGCATAATAATAGGGGAAATTTGCTATTAATTCTGAATGATAAGATTAAATGAGCGTGGTACCTGATAGAAGGCTGAAAAATATACCTAACGCATAAATTATTTATTATATGGTAAATTGTCTACAATTACAACAGAAAGTTAAGAAGTACTCATTTGAAATTATAAAGGAAAATACATATGTAACTTGTTTGTTTCTTTTATATAAAATATCAAGTTCTGAACACGATTAGCAATTATTAAAAGGGTAAAAAAATATTTATGTGCATGTATATCTTTTGATTTATCTCATACAGTGGTAAATACGTTAAGAACGTATCCACGATTAGGTAATAACATAAATGTTTCACGGAAAAAAAAGAATAATTTTACCTAAATTTGTAAATTAGAAGTTCATGGCCTTAGATTCCTCATATCACATAAGATCACTGAACAAACTTTCTTACGATCTTCCTCTAAGCATATTCACGCCCTATCCAGTTTGAGTTCAGTTAAATTACGAAATGCATAAGTAACATACGTATATCAAAGTCTTCAAGTAAATGCTTTTGTGTAACATCAGAAAGTCTCAGGAATGTATGTGTCCTCAAAGATCCTACAAATCACAATTTTTTATGATGTAGGAAAACGTTTTATCGGAAATTATTCGTACATGATCATTAACTTCGTTTTATAACAGTTTGCTGATAATTCTACTTCCATGGTTAAACCTGTTATAGGAGGTCGATTGGATATCGAATGACTCGAAAGTTTTCTTAAATCTGAAATTCAATGTTCTGGTCTGAATTTGCGCACAGTGCCTTAAGCAGTGGCGTAGCGAGCATAACTGGCGCCCGGGGCACAATACGTTTTTGGTGCCCCTCAAGGTCTTGGGGACCAAAGGGTCCAATGGTGTTAGGTACCATTTGACGCCCCTCTGAGAGTGGCGTCCGGGGCATGATATACCCCCTTGCTCCCCTCTCGCTACGCCACTGGCCTTAAGCTGCTGAAGTAAAATTTAACGTATTCTAAGAAAGCTGCGGGATTGACCACAGTAGTATACACTATTTCATGTGGATTTCTAAATAGACACTGATATGCCATTGTATAACCATGGTAACGAAACTGTAGGTTGGTAGACCGGAAGTTATCTCTATATTAGAGTACTTTCTCTCTCTTTCTTTCTTTTCTTTTTTTTTATTTATACAATAAAGTAGGAGAGAGATGATATATGGAGCTTGCACATATTTTAAATTTACTAATAACTAACCTCTTCTAAGGAGTGTCATTTAAAACAGTGCATAATTGGATTTTATTAAATTTTATCCAGACATTTATCCGACTTTTCCTGTAAAAAAATTAATGCAAATTAAATAAATTAATTAATTAATGAACTGAGAAAAATAAATAATTTACTTGACATAATATTAAAAGCATTCACATTACATGATTAGAACAATGCTCCTGTTGACAACTCTAATTTCGCATACAGTGGTAAATACGTTAGGAACGTATCGACGATTACGTAAAGACATAAATGCTTGACGGAAAAAAAGAAAAACTTTACATAAATTTGTATATTAGAACTTCAAAGCCTTAGATTTTCGATATCATATAAGATCACTGAACAAACTCTGTTACGATCTTCCTCTAAACATATTCCCGCCATTTCCGTTTTGAGTTCAGCTAAATTACGAAGTGCAGAAATAACATATATCCAAGTCTTCAAGTAAACACTTTTGTGTAACATCAGAAAATCTCAGGAATATATGTGTCCTCAAAGATCCCAGAAATCACAATTTTTAATGATGTAGGAAAACATTTTACCAGAAATTATTCATAGAGATGTACATCATGATTAACTTCGTTTTTCAAAAGGCATGTACATATTGAATTTGAAATATGTCTTTTAAGAGGTTGATCGGTTAATCGATTGACTAGAGATAAGAGATTAAAGATACTATGAGCGAGTATTTCTCAGTAACAGGTTCAACCAAGAAGCTACAGAAGGAGGAGCAGCTCAGTGTTAAAAATGTGTCTCCCTTTTTGTCGCCGCCACTAGAGGGCGCTCGCGTGCACTAGCGGGCGGCTTAGACACGGACAACCATACGCTTTAATATGGATTTTTCGTATTATTCCTAGCGAAAACAAGTTGTTTTATTTTAGTGCGTATCAATATGAATTTATTTATTCAATTTAACAATTTTTTATTTTCATTCAAAATCTTTATTTCAAGTGTTTTTTTGCTACAATTCAATAAAATTCTTAAAGGAAATGAGTAAATAAACTTTTTCAGAATAATAGTGTATTGGTTTCAGAATAAATTAGTTCAGAATTTTGTAATAATTTAATAATTAAGGAAATGAAACTACAGAAAAGAATTGTGAAGAAAGTTTTTATCATTGTTCATAATCTCTTATGGAAAAAAAATGTGAGAAATAATACTGATTAACCAAAACACACACACACACATAGTAGAAAAGCAACATTTTCTATCAATCACAAATAAATTCTTATCAGGACTAATAAAATAGGAAGTCAATTCTGTATTTAATCAGACAATACTTTAAAATATCTTCCTTTGGAAAAAAAATCAGTCAAAGCATCTCAGATTACACTTTTTAAAACCGGAGGTATAATTGTCAATTTGGTAAATTACTGAATACAAATTTTTTCAGCGAATTAAAAAGAAAAAAACAAATAACTTTGACAAGGACAAATCTATACTTATATATAAAGAGAGAGCGATTTTGTACGTGGAGGGTAATCTTCGGAATCACTGTACCTATTTGAAAAATTCTTTCAGTGTTTGAAAGGTACAGTATTCCAGATGGCCATAGGCTATATATTATGTATATCTGATCAATAGAAATAAAGTTAGGGGCTTAATCCTAACAATCTCCATTGTTACCGCTACTGTCCTCTACCGCGTTTTGTGCCGAAGTCTTCAAGATCCTGAGCGTGGGGCTATCTATACTTATATATAAAGAGAGAGCGATTTTGTACGTGGAGGGTAATCTTCAAAATCACTGTACCTATTTCAAAAATTCTTTCAGTGTTTGAAAGGTACAGTATTCCAGATGGCCATAGGCTATATATTATGTATATCTGATCAATAGAAATAAAGTTAGGGGCTTAATCCTAACAATCTCCATTGTTACCGCTACTGTCCTCTACCGCGTTTTGTGCCGAAGTCTTCAAGATCCTGAGCGTGGGGCTATCTATACTTATATATAAAGAGAGAGCGATTTTGTACGTGGAGGGTAATCTTCAGAACCATTGTACCTATTTGAAAAATTCTTTCACTGTTTGAAAGGTACAGTATTCCAGATGGACATGACATAGGCTATATGTTATGTATATCTGATCAATAGAAATAAAGTTAGGGGCTTAATCCTAACAATCTCCATTGTTACCGCTACTGTCCTCTACCGCGTTTTGTGCCGAAGTCTTCAAGATCCTGAGCGTGGGGCTATCTATACTTATATATAAAGAGAGAGCGATTTTGTACGTGGAGGGTAATCTTCGGAATCACTGTACCTATTTGAAAAATTCTTTCAGTGTTTGAAAGGTACAGTATTCCAGATGGACATAGGCTATATATTATGTATATCTGATCAATAGAAATAAAGTTAGGGGCTTAATCCTAACAATCTTCATTGTTACCGCTACTGTCCTCTACCGCGTTTTGTGCCGAAGTCTTCAAGATCCTGAGCGTGGGGCTATCTATACTTATATATAAAGAGAGAGCGATTTTGTACGTGGAGGGTAATCTTCAGAATCACTGTACCTATTTGAAAAATTCTTTCATTGTTTGAAAGGTACAGTATTCCAGATGGCCATAGGCTATATATTATGTATATCTGATCAATAGAAATAAAGTTAGGGGCTTAATCCTAACAATCTCCATTGTTACCGCTACTGTCCTCTACAGCGTTTTGTGCCGAAGTCTTCAAGATCCTGAGCGTGGTGCTATCTATACTTATATATAAAGAGAGAGCGATTTTGTACGTGGAGGGTAATCTTCAGAATCACTGTACCTATTTGAAAAATTCTTTTAGTGTTTGAAAGGTACAGTATTCCAGATGGCCATAGGCTATATATTATGTATATCTGATCAATAGAAATAAAGTTAGGGGCTTAATCCTAACAATCTCCATTGTTACCGCTACTGTCCTCTACCGCTTTTTGTGCCGAAGTCTTCAACGATCCTGAGCGTGGTGCTATCTATACTTATATATAAAGGGAGAGCGATTTTGTACGTGGAGGGTAATCTTCAGAACCACTGTACCTATTTGAAAATTCTCTCACTGTTTGAAAGGTACAGTATTCCAGATGGACATAGGCTATATATTATGTATATAATCAGTAGAAATAAAGTTAGGGGCTTAATCCTAACAATCTCCATTGTTACCGCTACTGTCCTCTACCGCTTTTTGTGCCGAAGTCTTCAACGATCCTGAGATATATATAAAGAGAGAGCGATTTTGTACATGGAGGGTAATCTTCAGAATCACTGTACCTATTTGAAAAATTCTTTCACTGTTTGAAAGGTACAGTATTCCAGATGGACATAGGCTATATATTATGTATATCTAATCAGTAGAAATAAAGTTAGGGGCTTAATCCTAACAATCTCCATTGTTACCGCTACTGTCCTCTACCGCTTTTTGTGCCGAAGTCTTCAACGATCCTGAGCGTGGTGCTATCTATATTTATATATAAAGAGAGAGCGATTTTGTACGTGGAGGGTAATCTTCAGAACCACTGTACCTATTTGAAAAATTGTTTCACTGTTTGAAAGGTACAGTATTCCAGATGGACATATGCTATATATTATGTATATCTGATCAGTAGAAATAAAGTTAGGGGCTTAATCCTAACAATCTCCATTGTTTCCGCTACTGTCTTCTACAGCTTTTTGTTCCGAAGATTTCAACGATCCTTATCGTGGTGCTATCACGGTGGGCTTTCGTTTTGACGCTAGCGGTTCGAACCTAGCCGTTCTCCGGCACGCCTTTTTCTTTTAAAAATTTTATTTTAATTATTAACTAACATAAAATTAATTTAAGGTATTATTTAGGTTATTATTAAGGTAAAAAAAGATTTTCAATTTATTGGCTATCAACTGGAAATTTATTGGTATAATATTTTGTTCAACCCGGACAAAGTCGGGACGGGCCGCTAGTCAGCTATATTTTTGAATTTTCACAAAGTACGCATTTTATTGCATAAGCAGATTTTGTACGCAGATTTTGCATAAGCATTTATAGTAACAACATTGCTTATCATACAATGAAAACTTATTTACTTAAGGGGTGTGGTCACTTTTACGTACCTTTAAAAGTATCATTTTTAGACCTATGTTCGATTGTATGTACTACTCATGATTTAATCTTGATTTATATGAAATTTTTTGAGCAACTGCCTATAATATTTTTTATTATAGATGCAAGTTTTCAAGGTAATTAATAAAAATGACTTTATATGCATAAAAAGTGAATTTTTTTTAAAAATCGAGTATTTTGCAGTCAACTACTGTGCGCATTCTGTCAAAATAAATTATTAAGGTACATTAGTAATTTTTTACTATATGTGATTACAATACTTCAGGCAACAATATCCAGCAACATTATTCTAAAATATATTAAAACCTTTTAGTACGTGCTATTTTTAATTAGAAATTTCAAAAATGACTGAGTAAAAGCTTATAAAAAAGTCTTTAAAAATTAAAATATATTAAGTTTCAAAAATTTTGGTAGATTTTGTTGTCTAAAGTGTTGTAATCACATATAGTAAGCAATTATTAATGTAACTTAATAATTTATTTTGATAGAATGCACACAGTAGTTGACTGCAAAATGCTCGATTTAAAAAAAATATTCACTTTTTATGCATAAAAAATCATTTTATTTTTTATTAATTACCTTGAAATATTGCATATACAATAAACAGTATTATAGGCAGTTACTCAAAAAATTTCTTGTAAATCAAGCAAAAATCATGAGTAGTACATACAATCCAGCATAGGTCCAAAAATGATACTTTTAAAGGTACTTAAAAGTGACCACTCACCTTAAGGGGAGTGGTCACTTTTACGTACTTTAACTAACTTACGTAATTTAACTAACTTAATAGTGATTAAATTCAATATTATGGTTATTTCCAGCAGAACTTAAGATGTCTTAACTTTGCGTTCACTTAAAACACAGCAGCTGTACTTTTCTCTCATTATTATACATCTTATATTAACACAAAACAATAATAATGTTCTTACCTTAGGAGCAGCAAATATACTAGGATTTCTCTGTCCAGTTTCTTTATTTCTTTTTAAGGCTGATCTATAGCCAGTAGAACAACCCGGAGCAAAACACGTGTTTGGCATATTTCTGCACACAGAATAAATTTTAAAATTTATAAAACAACTTTCACCACCACGCCGTATAACTCAATGTAAAATAGTCACTTCGCTTGCATGTCGTGCCCTCTACAGGTGAGCGACAACAATCGGTTCATTTTTCGAAAAATTCCCCATTGAAGCTTCCGCTCCTTCTGTAGCTTCATGGGTTCAACCAATCCAGTGCCACAGAAATACATACCTGTTGCAAAACATCCATTACTTTATTCTCGTCTTCCAATTTCTATCCCTTCCCCCTCCCCCCCCCCTCCATACTCATTTACCAAGTAGGTCTATACTCCGTACCTGTTACCGCTGCGCCTAGTGCCTAGTCTGCTATGAAATGATGGGCGGAAGAAAAATTTAATTACCCGTTTCTTAGCCAATTGGCAAAAAAGAAGCCTCGTGCCCTCTAAACTTCTGTCCCGTGCGAGAAAATATTTTCCAAGTCTGGATATATAATATCCGATCACCGTTATCTGTTAGATGGCGAAAATGTCAATTAACTTTTATTTTTCAACACGAACACTCAATTTTGCTCATAAAAGGCTTCTAAATTTGGCAATCACCATTAGTAATTAACTACCAATCTTTTTATCACTTACTGTCATTATTTTTCATTGTTTTATTTATTGATAGCTATTAAACGATTTTGTATTGATAAAAAAAATAGAAACTAATAGACCAATTCTGTGGTGATTGACCGTCTATCGTGTGCAATTATTTTTAGACTAAAAATAAATAAATAAAAGAAACAAAGAAATAACGAAAACAAAAATTTAAGTGAAAATACTTTTTTAATGATTAATGTAAGATTTTTACAAATGCCATGTACATTTTAAGAATAATGCGTAATAATTAATGTAATGCGTTTATATTTAAATACCTATTCAGTTTTTTATTTGATTTGGATACAAAAAGTTAGTATTACTATTAAGGTAGCTGTTAATACTGTTAATTTTTAGAACATGAAATAACATTCTATGTTTTTGATTCAATAAAATTTTAGTAATTAATTTTTCTGTAATATTAATTTAATTGTATTAGGTACAGTTTAATTCATATTTACATAAATGGATAATTAATATTTATGTGCAAACTACAATTGTTCGGTTGATTATTTATAAAATCTGTATACCTATTGTACAATAAATGCATATATATCAAGTTGCTTTTTCTAAAAAATATTTATGTTTTGCTAATGATAATCTTGTTTAGTATAAAATAATTTTTTTTTCATAAGACGTTGTTTTTATTATCATCAACAATTTAATTCACAAAATCCTGACAAGGGAGTAGATACAATTTTTTCACCTGTCATAAAACACATAAATGATTACTAATAATATAATGAATAATCAGTGAATTTTATCAACAACATTAACCAAAAAATGTTATTTTATTTCAAAACCAATGATAGTATATATTCTTATAAAGGTATTTGAGTGTATTTGTATTTAATAATTGTAATGAACTAAAATGAAGAAGTAAGTAAGAATAATGAGCTCAACATGAAAAGTTGTGAGCGACTTCATCTGGGCCACGCCCTTGGAAGCCTTTCTTTATAGCGATTGGTAAGGAACTTAGCTTGATGGACATAAGGTGGGGAGGAGAGGAGATAGAGAAGGAAGTAAGAATATGCCCAACGAAATTCAGATCAACTGACAATTTCATTTGAAATTTCTGGTTATAAACGAAATAAAAAATGTTTAGGTAAGCGAATATTTCCTGGTAAACAGGAAGTGGGGAAGGTCACAAGACAAGTAGAGTAGAAATACTCGTCTATTTGTTTTGTATGCGAACAAGTAAACAAGTATTTCTGGTAACAGGTAGGGAAAAATAATCGTATACTTATTTCGTACCCGCTCCCCTCCTGGCGGCCCTATTCTATTAGCCTGGCGGGAGTATTCTATCGTCTGTCACGTACGCCGTACCTGTTACTTTTGAAAATCGGTAACAGGTCCAGTATTTCCGATCCATCCCTATAAGGAAGTTTTTCAAGATGCCGGGGTCCCCTCGCATGCGTCTACATCAAAAAATAAGACCCCCCCCCCCCAATAAAATAAAAAAACACGCACCACAGGCAAATTCGAAAGAAAATAACACTACCCATTGGCAAGAGACTGCTGTCACGCCCTGAAAGGACAATAATACTAAAGATACTCCTACTGACACACCCTCCTCTGAGAATAAGTCATCTTGTTATTTCGGTGATTTTTTTTTAAACTATTAAAGAAATCAAAGAATTAATGTCAGATTTTAATATTCGTGAAATTAAGGGACTTTTTAAATCCAACTCTAATGCATTGAAAGAAAATAGGAAAGATCCCTATCAAACGCTTCTAAATATTCTTGATATTCTAGAAGAATACTTAAACCCCTCCTCTGACCATGCATAGTACATCTTCGCTTTCCTCATTTCGGGTTTTGTTCTGGAATGTCAACAGCCTTTCTAATAAAATTAACCAGTTTAGAGACTTCCTGGAAAATTCCAATATTGACCTCGCGCTCATTCAAGAAACAAAATTTTCCTCGCCTTGGCGATATAATATATCTAATTATACCCTGTTTAGAAATGACCGCCCTCCCCTGCCAAATTCTCATTCGCATCGCGATGGTGGTATTGCTATCAATGTTCGCAAAAGTCTAAAACATTTCCCCTTTAAAAATATTGATACTACGATTGCAGAAAACACTTCTATCATGATAATGCTGGATAGAAATACTAAACAATTAATCTCATCCGTCTATATCCCCCCCGGGTAAAAAATTCTGATATCCCATTTTTCCAAAATTTTTCATTCTAATAATTTCTGTATGGTTGCTGGCGATTAAAATGCACACGATACTGCTTGGAATTGCCATAATATTAATCCATCTGGTAGGACTCTTAAAAAATACCTTTCTGACAATACTAACCTTAAACTTCTTATACCTCCTTCCCCTACTCATTTTTACAATAATGGCTCATCTACGATCGACCTGGCACTTATTAAAAATATTCCCTACCCTTTCAATATAGATACCCTTGATATTTTTGATTCTGACCACCTCCCTGCCCTTATTACTTTTGACACACAGGTCGATATCCTAAATCCCAACCCATCCACCTATACTAACTGGGATCAATTCCAAAAAATTCTAAAACGTCCCCACCTTTTCTACCCCTCTCTCCGAAGCAAAAAGGACATTGAGCGTATCACCAAAAATATTAGTAATACCATCATTTGCGCCAAAATTAGCTCCACTCATACTGTTAAGAAACCTCGGTTTCATAATCTTCCTATCCAAATTATTAACCTCATTAAAGACCGTAATGCGGCACGTAAACTTATACCCGTTCCCCTGAGCATCGTCAAAATTACTATTACCTACGTGCAAGCGTCCGACGTGACATCCGGAAGTTTAAACAACAAAATTGGTCCGAATTTATTCAAAACCTTTCCCTCCAAGACAATACTTTATGGCGGTTTGTCAAAACTCTTAAATCGCAGCGATATAACTTCCCTCCCATCCAAGGCCCTAATGGAGTTGCTTATGAGGACGCGGAAATAGCTAATATTATTGCACAAACCTATCGGGACCAATTCTTTCCGAATTACGACTTAGTTGATGAGGAAAACGATCGAACTGTCCTCTCTTCTGTTCAAAACTTTCTCTCCCCCCCCCCCCCCCCCCCCACACACACATGTAAGAGATCCGGCTACTATTAATGAAATTGTCCAAATTTTCCGTAAATTTAAAGTTAAAAAAGCACCGGGTAACGATAATATTAATAATTGTATCCTTAAACATCTTCCCATTAATATTATTATGTATATTACTGTCATTATTAATGAAATACTTAAATATAAATATTTCCCCTCCTGCTGGAAAACCTGCGATTATTAGACCCATTCCCAAACCTGGTGCTGATCATAACCTTCCTCAAAATCCACTGTCCTATTAGTCTACTGTGTTCTCCCAGTAAAATTACTGAACATGTTATTCATAATAGAATTTCTAAATTTCTGGATGAGAATAATATCATTATCCCTGAATAATTCTGGTTCAGATCTCATCAGCTTCTTGTGGTGGAATTCGCTAGCGATGGTCTGCAAGCCCATAGACCCACGGGTGCGCTATTTTTAGACATCAAATGTGCTTTCGACAATTTTTGGCAACCGGGTCTAATTTTTAAACTGATGGATATTAACTTGCCTAACTCTTTAATCCAACTAATTCACAACTACCTGCACAATCGAAATTTTACGGTTCGTGTCAAAAATGAGATTTCTAGAACTACTTATATTTCTTCAGGCGTTGTTGAAGGAAGCATCCTGGGTCCAACGCTTTCTAATATTTATCTAAATACTATTCCTCGAGGTAATAACACCCTTCTTGCTTTATATGCTGATGATACCGCCATCCTTTCTACCTCACACAACATTAATTACCTTGCCAATCAGATCCAAAAACATATTGACACTTTAGAGACTTGGTTCACGCGATGGAAAATTCGAATCAACCCTTCAAAATGTCACGCTATCTTCTTTTCAAATAAATACTGCAACCCCCCTCGCCTCTATCTTTACAACTCCCCTATTGACTGGGAGAACACAGTTACTTATCTCGGTGTAATTCTTGACCGCAGACTAACATGGAAAACCCACGTAACATAAATCATTCAAAAATGTAACAGCGTCACCATGCAACTCCGTTTATTAATTTACGGTCACCATCTCTCCATTCGAAACAAAGTTCTATTATTCAAACAAGAAATTCTTCCCGTTGCCCTTTATGCTATACCGGTATGGTTATATGCTGCTAATACCCACATTTAAAAAACTGGAGGTGTTTCAGAACAAAACTCTTAGAAACATTCGACGTACATTTAGATACATGTCAAATAAAGCCATACGGCGGGACGTTGGCATGCTTACTGTTACTGAAACTGCTCATAAAATATCCAAGGATTTTTATGACAACATTCCCAATATTAACAATGTGATAATACAGTTGGCTCTCTGTTTAACGACGATCTCTATTTAAAGACGATATTTCCCAGTCCCGGTCCCTCCGACGTAAAAAAAATTCTATTTAAAGACGACGTTGTTTCTGTTTAACGACGATTTGTTTTTCATGATAAACTTTTTCTTCAACATTTTATCTGAAGGAGGAACCTTCTGTGGGGGAAAACAAGTTTGGTTTCAATAACAGACCCGGAATTTTCTTGATGTTTACAATGTTGCAATCATAGACTTGTTGCAGTGGGAAAAACGAGGGGGGGGGGAACTCGGAAGATCGAATATTCATTCATGGAGCTCTTAGTGCGGGAGCTGAATCACTATTGTCCCTACCATCTGTTGTCATGTGACTTACAAACTATCTAATAGCAGCTCTCTCTCACTCCTTCCGGGAAGAAGGTGTTCATGTTTAGAGAATTCGTGGTTATGTGTAGGAGCTCATTCCAGTACGAATACTAGGTGAGCAGAGCAAAATAGCATCAAAGTGAAAGCATCTTACGTTACATGAACAGGTGGAAATATTGAAGACTGGGAAGAAAGTGTTGGAATAACAAAAGTCCAATTCGCAAGACAATTTCAGCTACCCTAGTCTACTCTCAAAGGCATTTTAGCAAGCAAAGAGAAAATTCTTGAAGCAGCACAAACATTTGGTTTGGGATCCAAATCCAAAGGTAGAAAATTCAATGTGGTCGATCAGAAGAGTTTGATAAGGTAGTCCTACAATGGTTTCATGAATCAAGAGCATCCATTAATGAACAATGCGGCTGACAGTATGAAAATTATAAAATTTACGATCTTGGAAGTAATGCACATGATAACATCAGCATGGAAAGAAGTTTCTTCATCCACAATAAAAAACTGCTTTCGCGTTGCTGGATTTCATAAAGTACTTGTAGTGAAACTGCGAAGTACGGATGTAGAAATCGAAGAAGACGACATTACCCCTGAAGAATGGAGAAGTCTTGTTGAAGATGAGGATGTTTCAATTCAAGATTTCTGCAATTGTGATGAATGTGTTTTAACAACAGATTAAAGAAATGTAGAACAAATTTATGAAGATATAGTAAACGAAAACACAGTGTCAGACGGAGAAGGCTATGTTGAAGACACGGAAAACGAGACAATACCACCATCTTACACAGATGCAACTTCTCCTCTAGATGTTCTCCGACGCTATATTACATCGAATATGGAAAATGACACATTTAACATTTTAAAAAATCTGGAAAAGAGAATAACGAAAGCAAGGCAAAAATGAAGCAATCAACACTTTTTGACCTTTTTAAAATCTCAATTATTGTATTGTTTGGATTCTTTTTAAAATGTAATTTAAAATAACTTTTTTAAACACCCCAGTATATTAAGAAATATATTGACAGTCCTAAGCCTATAAAGAGTGAAAAAAATGTTATTTTTTCACAAATTCTGTTTAAGGACGATCTCTACTTAAGGACGATTTTTCACGGTCCCTTGAAAGTCGTTAAACAGCGAGCCAACTGTATTTGAATTTCCGGACTACAATTTCAGTACACGTGAAAACCGTAAACGCTCTCGAGCGTGTCTTCTTAAGAGGTAACGTTCTCTCACTTATCTTGCTTACAATTTTAACTACTTATCTCCACCCTTCCTGTTATTTACCAACCTCCTTGAAATTCACTATTATCACAGTACGAACGTATTCTACTTCTTCTTTCAACTTACTGTGCCCTGTTGGCGCAGTGCTTGAGCGCGCGGTTCGTATGCGTCAGTCCCCAGTTCAAACCTGGCGGACGCTCATTTCTGCTATATTTTCTAAATATTTGAATTTTATTCTTTAAATTCTTATTATATTTTTATTTTACTTATCTGAAGAGGGCTTAATTTTATATTTTTATTTTACTGCTGAGCACATATTTTCTGATGTACATATCTTGCTACTGGAGGTAAAGTCGTACGGCCATGGCACTCCAACAAACTATATATTCCTCCTCCTCCTGAACAACACCTCAGCTGTTGCGAGCAAAATCGTAGAAAGCTGGACTGATTCTTGCGTTGAGTGGAGCGACGTAGCTTCTCCCCTCACGGACGTCGGGACATTCCTTTTGCCTGGCGAGGGGAGATGGGGGCAAGAGTTCAATTGGAGTTGCGGGAGACTGAGGGGGGTTTTGAAATTTCATCCCCACGGCGGCACAGAAGAGAATTCTGATGTTTCGAGCAGAATCGGCACATAGACTTCGATCTGCAAGATGCGACTGAATGGTTTCCAGAACAGTTAATGCACATCGAATGCTTTTTATCAAACTCAAATCTTTGTAAAGCACTTAATTTCAAAAAAGACTCACATTTGTAAATTGGATGATTTGCCTTGCATAATATACATAAATTGTTGGAACTATTAAATTTGATGAAAAAGTTTCTAGATTGAATATTGCGATCTTGATAAACCTTAGGCTTCACAGACGTATTTTTCTTAATGTTTTCTAACATTTGAGACCGCTTTTTTAATAACAAAAGTAAATCATCAAGCTTAGGCATCTCGTTTGAACTTATACTTAATTCATATTGTTTCCGAGTCTGCTTATCGAGTTTTCTCAAAACAATATTTAAAATTATAGCACCGGAGAGATTATTTCTGTCAAATTCCAATAATTTTAACGCGCGAATGTTTTTCTTTACATCACACTGGTCTGCCAAAAAATTATTTTAAAAAGTTGTTTGTAGTTTGATAACTTATTTCTATGTATTTTTCAGTGCTGATTTCAAAAATAAAATCCTTTTTTTTCCCATCACGTCAGGTTATCTCACAAAAAGTGTGTGTATTTTGGGAGAAAATATCAATTTAACGCAATTTTGTACATTTTTTCTAAAGGTTCTAAATTTTAATAAACAAATAAAAGATGCCATGGTTTACATTTACACAACAGAATATTGCAAAAAGTGCATAACGATACATTCAAAAGTCCTTGTAGTAAGCACTTTCGCTTCACATCAAAACTTTTAGTGTCTTCCTGCTGTGGACAGCTTGAGCATCGTCCCTTTTTAATATCCAGCAGTAATCCGCTATCATGTTAACGTTCCATCTTCCTTGGTACACTTTTCTCATTTTCTTGATGTCTTGATGGAAACTTTCGCCCTGCTAGTCACTGACATCACCAAGAGTAGCAGGGAAGAAGCCAAGGTGTAATTGGAGAAAATGAACTTTTATTCTTTTATTACAACCCAGTTGTGTAGCATATAAGCGATGATAAACTTATAGTTTGAGTCCTTTTCGTTTCCCAGAAAACTGGTTACAACTAGTTTAAAGGATACTCATGCTGCTTTTTCTTTTGTTGTCCATTTTTTTTTCTCAAAGCTGGCATCCCTCATTAATTTTCTGATGTCAGGTCCGACAAACACTCCTTCTTTTATCTTAATCTCGGATAACCCAGTAAACTGCTCACAAAGGTATCTAAAGCATTCTCCTTCTTTTGGCAATGCCTTGAGAAATTGTTTCATCAAACCCAATTTAATGTGTAGTGCTGGAAGTAATACCTTTTGGGGATCTACAAGACTCTTCCTCTCAACACTTCTCAACCTCTTAACTCCAATCTGCAAGGTCTTTCTTAGCAGCTGTTCTTTCTTTATATAGTTCCTGTCATGACTGTCTTATTCTAAGAGAAAGCAAGGGAACTTTGTGTAGCCACTCTGTTGACCAAGCAACATTGAAATCATCACGAGTCCATTTATGGTCTGAATAACAAATTTTGTTTAAGAACAGCTCAAGATTTTCAAAACATTCTTTTAGATGTGGTACAGTGGAAGGTGATGGGCAGGAGAATGGCGGGGACAGACAGGCATTGACACAAAAGATGTCAGTAGAGGGAGATAGTAAGGGATGGGAGGGAATGTCGACAGACAACCTCTAATAGGAAAGTGATGCAGTTTTAACCGTATTACACTAGTTTTAGTACGACTGTCCAGTATATATAAGAATGACTATTTCATTGCAAACGCCTTAACACTTTTTCACATTACTTTTTAAAAGTGTTTGTACGCAAAATATTACAGTTTCTTTGGAAATATTTGAAATTTTGTCTAAACTCAGAGTGCTAGCTTACTTTAAAAAATACACAAATTCGACAAAAATAGACATGCTAATTGTAACAAAAATATACGTTACGGAGTTTTTCTATAATTTTCCAATATTCAGCACCAAAAGTACTATAAAAATCACTGTTTACATTTCAGACAATTTTTTTGTCGCAGACCTGTGTTATGTATCAGGCTTCTCAAAGGTTTAGCAGAATCGTGCGTAATGTTATCTGCTTCCAAAATTGTATTGATCTGAATTTCTACGATAACTCTGACACTCTCTTAATTCTTACTTCTAAAACATGAAATAACGATGAAAATGTATCACCTGTCGTTGGTAAGTTCTTTGCTTCACCTGTTAAAGCAGCATTTAAATAATGCAATTTCTGAACTGGTAAATGCTGTTCATTTAATGCAATAATATTGTTAAATTGTGTTTTGAAGGAACTACATACTTTCTTGAGAATTTCGGAAGTTGAATCGCCGGGAGTTTCATGTTTGTTATTCTACTTTAAACAGTAGAGTTCGAATGAGGAATTGCTGAAACATTACCGAATTTTTTAATCTGCGATTGTAACTTGAACTTAATTCTAACTATGTTTCCGTTGTAATCCTCACTTGCATTAATTTCGGATTCGTAATCATTCGGAACCGATATTAAATCTTCTACATTCGCATTGAGTGATTTTAAAGATTCTTCCTTATTATTTAATTGGTCTATTATTTCTTTAAATTCATCAACTTCTTTATTTTCAGAAACAATTAAATTTTCAATTTTAGTAATTATTTTGGTTACACTTGTTCTCATAGAAGCTCGTTTTTTCTTCAGTTTTTCAAGTTCATCCATTTTTTATGCAATGAATACACTGTAACAGCTTGGCCGGTTGGCTCACTATTAATAAAATCCAATGTGTAAGGCGAAAAGCACTAAGCATGGACGATTAACATCTCATGCATCAATTTATTATACAAAAAGAACACAACATTTTAAATGTAAGTTACAATCACATCTCAGCGCGCGGAGCTGAGATACAAAAATCCCGGCGCGCGGAAAAAACTCCCAGCGAGCGGAAAAACTTCCAATCTCGCGCGTGGAAAAAGCTCCCAACGCTGTTGTAAATAAACAATCTTCGTCTACTGTCCAGTGGCGAACCATGGCTTTCAATTTTCAACTCTGGTGTTGTCACAAACTCCTCCCGACTCCAGTGTTGAACTTGTCCGAACTCAGGATAAGTTCATGCTTGTTACTAGTTCAGATGCTGAAGGCAACAGATGTCACAGTTCCATAATGTTCAGGAAATAAGCTCCAAATTTGCCATAGACAAAGACATCTCTTTTCCTAATACGGTACTGTGCCAATTCCCTATTTAAATTTTATTTAATGCTATTAAGTCCCTGTAGAGACAGGCGAGTCACTATAACAAGAAATAACGCCCCCTATCGTAGGGTAAGGGGTACTAGGCAGAACGCTGGGGGTGATTGCAGACTCCAGACGTATCTGATAAGCTGTCACGGAGAACGACGGAGGTGATTGTAGACTCCGGTCGTGTCTTATATAGTTTTTTAGAGAGAAAAGTTCGGAGGTGATTGAAGACTCCGAACGTAGCTGGTATTTGCTTTAGAGCGTTGAGGTTACGTTGATAATTTGTTCCTGTATATATTGTTCTTCTACCTGTTATATATATCGTCTCCTGTACTTGTCCGTGCTGTGCTCTGTCGCATAATAAACTGTATGTTTTAAAAAAGAGCTGGTTCTAGTTTGAAAACAAAAAGGGATTTTTCAACTCGACATCCGTCACTGTCCCTAACAATTTAGACTACCCGCAATAGCACTTTACAATGTACCAGTTACAACATAATATAATTCTTTACAATCATATACAATTTAAAAAAATTCAATCAATTTTAAACAGAATACCTCAAAATACTATTACATAAAGAATTACTTAAACATGAGACTCTAAAGTAGTACAGTTAAATAAATATATTCCGGCAACTTATAACTAATACAAAACAATTTGTTTACACAAGGGATCAAATTTTATACACATTACAAAGTCACATGGTTTAATAGAAACTAAGTAGGATATGGGTGCCGGCTTAAGGTGTCTATATTGCAGTGATTTTTCCCTTTCTTGTGTTGAATTTTATAATTGAAGGGTTGTAACGCCAGGGCCCATCGCAAAAGTCTCTGGTTATTCCCGGCATGGGTTTTGAGCCACACCAGTGGGTTGTGGTCGGTCTGTATTATGAACGGTAAATGACCATCTAAATAACACTGTAACTTTTTCACTGCATACACTATAGCCGCACACTGTTTTTCAGTGGTACAATATTTCCACTCTGATGGTTTGAGTTTTCTACTCATATATAGAATCGGATGTTCTTCTCCTTGGTCGTCGATCTGTGCTAAAATTATGCCTAGACCGGTGTCGGATGCATCAGTTTGCAACAGGAATTCTTTTTGGTAGTTAGGTGCATAAAGCACTGGTTTGCTTGACAATCTTTCTTTTAATATACGAAAAGCATCTTCACAAGCATTATTCCATTTTATCTTCCCTTTTTGTTCTTTTCCCTTGAGAGTCTCCGTCAAAGGGGCGGCGATAGCTGAAAACATGGGAATATACTGTCGATAGTACCCCGCTAAGTCAAGGAAAGCTCGAACCTCTGTTTTGCAAGTCGGAGTCGGAAATTCTCGGACTGCTTGTACTTTTAACTCTGCTGGTGATCTTTTCCCTTCCCCAATAAGGTGTCCCAGGTACTGGACTTCTTTTTGAGCAAATTTACATTTCTTGGGCTTGATGGTTAATTGAGCACTTTTTATTTTGTCAAGAACCCTCTTCAGATGTTCTAAGTGTTCTTCCCAAGTTTTAGAGAATATAGCAATGTCGTCTAAATAAGGTATTGCGAAGTTTTCACAATCATGTAGCAAGTCCGACATCATTTTGCAAAAATAATAAGGGGCATTTTTCAGACCAAACGGCATTCTCAACGGACGGTAGACCCCAAAGTTGGTTGTGAATGAAGCTGTTTTCTGGGCCTTCATACTTAAAGGAATCTGCCAATATCCTTTCGTTAGATCTAACAAAGTAATGTACTTTGCTGCAGCAACTGTTTCGACTCTTTGCTCTATGTTAGGCAATGGAAAGTATTGGGTTTTAGTAACTTCATTGATTTTCCTGTAATCTATACAAGGTCGAGGATCTCGTCCTGGGGATTCAACTAGTATCATGGGTGATGTATAATCTGATTCACCCGGTTCAATGATTTTGTATTGCAACATCTTCTGGATCTCTAACTGCAATATGTCGTTTTGTCTAGGTGACATACGATAGGGTTTCATACGAATAGGCTTATCGTTCATTAGCTCTATGTCATGTTCGACGACGTTTGTTTTCCCTGGGATGTTAGAAAACAATTTGGCATATTCTACCAGTATTTTCTGCAATTGTTCTTGCTGTTTTTCATTTAAAAGCTTATCTAAAGCACTATTCTCCCTTATTTCATTGAAATCGAATATGTTAGGATCCGATTCAATCTTCGGAAAATCATCTTCAATTTCCGCAGGTTCGTTGTCATCTAAACTCCATAAGATGTTCACAAGCTCTGGCCGTTTGTAATACGGTTTTAGCATGTTAATGTGATAAACTTCATTTTTCTCTTGTCTTCCTTCTGAGCTAACAACATAATTTGTTTCTGACAACTTCTTAACAATTTTGCCAGGTCCTTTCCACTGAACTGCCAGTTTATTTGGTCTACAAGTGGATAAGATCAACACCAAGTCTCCCTCTTGAAATACTCGTTTAACAGCATTTCGATCATACCATTTTTTTCGTTTATCTCTCATTTCTTCCATTTTTTCTTCAGCTAACTCCTGACTTCTCTTCATTCGATTGATTAGCTGAAACACATATTCAACTACTCCATTTCCTTCTTCATCTGGCTCCAACCATTGTTCGTACAATAGGGTGACCGGTGACCTTAGATTTCTTCCATGTACTAACTCGGCAGGACTGAATCCAGTACTTTCATGTGTGACAGTCCTTAAGGCAAATAGAGCTGCTGGAACATGTATTTCCCATTCAGGAGCAGCTTCAATGCATAACACTCTCAAAATTCTTTTGATGGTCCTATGGAATCGTTCGACTGGATTAGTCTGAGGATGGTGTACAGAACTTCTAATGGTTTTTATTCCAAATCTCTGGAAAAATTCTACAGTTAAGTTACTCATAAATGAGGTCCCTTGATCAGTTTGTATTTCCTTCGGAAAACCCATACGACTGAATATCTGCAATAATGCATCAATTACAGACGTTGATCCAATATCTACTACCACTACTGCATCTGGATATTTGGATGCCATGCACATAGCTGTAATCAGATAACGATTTCCATTTGGTGTAGTGGGCAAGGGCCCACAAGCATCTACATTTAGTTTGCTGAAAATCTCAGATATGACAGGTACCAAAGTTAATGGGGCTTTCTTCTTGTCATTACATTTGCCGGCTCGTTGACAAGCATCACAGGTTTTGACAAACTCCTCTATTTCTTTGTAACAATTCGGCCAGAAGAAATATTTCACCATTCGGTCCTTTGTTTTGGCGACTCCTAAGTGAGCCGACGTTCCTTCGTGGCACATGCTTTTGACTTGCTCCCTAAAACATTCAGGAACCACAAGTATATCAACTTCTTTCCCCATCTTGTCGACTTTCTTCTTAACCAGTAATTTATCTTTAACTATTCTGAAATCTTTTGATTCTGTCGAGGCCTTTTTGGCTGATGTAAACAACGGAGCCAGATCTTTGCTCTTCTGTTGTTCTTCAGCAAACTTTTCTGAATTGACTTTTACCAAGTCCAAAATAACTTCAGTTTCATCAATTTCTGGCAAAAGTTGAACTTCTGTACTTGGAAGATCATTTTCTTCCTCTTTCTCAGAATCTGTCTTTTTGGACATTTCAAGTTTCTCTTCTTGGGATTTTGACAAGCTTCCTCCTTCAGCAAGATGTTTTCTCTGCTGCGCTCTTGTAAGTACTGCGTTCACAGTTTCCTTTTTCTTCCTACTGTCATCTTTAATTTCTTCTAACAGAGAGGCGGTTTTATTTCCAAGGATGTACCTCCCTTGGTCCAAGTTATCTCTGAGAACGGCTGCCTTAGTGGTGACATGGCCCAATTCGCATTCAATTTCAATTTTGGCCAAAGGCAAGCAAGATATCTGCTCGTTCAGTAAATGTTGCACCCATACATGTTCCCCTGTCATTCTTTGAGGCGACACATATTTCTGGCACACTACATCTACAGTTGCTCCAGTATCTCTAAGTATAGGAATGCTAGTTCCATTTATTTTACCAGGAATGGTGTATGGAGCTAATAGGTCTTCATCAACTTTATTCTTAATATAGTTTACGCTGCCTATACTGTTTTTCTTTTTTAGTTTAAGGCAATCAGACCTGATATGTGTGGTATCCCCACATTCAAAACAATGAAACTGTTTCCTCTTATCGAAGTTGGGATCTGGTTTCTTAACCTTGTGGAAGTTTTCCATTTCTTTTACGGCATGCGTATCTTCCTTTTTCTGGCTATTTCCCTTCCAAGGTTTCGATTGCCATGGTTTTTTATTACATGGATCCTTGTAACTCATCGAAGGAGTTTTACCCCGTATGCACTTTCTCACATCCTCAAATTCGTCAATCTTGGTTACAAGTTCAACTGGGGAAGTAATGGATGTCCAATGATCCAAAAAGTTTCCTTTAAATTCATTCGGTGCCCTTTTCTTTATCTGATCAACGATCATCAATTCTTTTAATTGTTCATAGGTTTCTATCTTCAATCCATTTAGCCAGCCATCTAGATAATTTTTCATCTCGTAGTAAAAATCCTGCCAAGTACGGTCTGGTGATTTTTGCAGTTTCACAAAATTTTGGCGAAACTTCTCTGGGCTCATCTTAAAACGCTTAAGTAATAAGGTCTTAACATATGGATACTCACTAGCCTGTTCTTCAGGTTCACGAGCTATCAAGTGAGCAATTTCTAATGGCAGAACTCCAATTAATTTAGTGACCCACTTTTCTCGGGGTACCTTAAGAACTTTCGCTTGTCGTTCGAAAAGCTCTAAGAACAAACTTATCTCACCCCCTTTTTCATCAAATTTGGGCATTAGCTTTTGAAGTTCAATTTTAGAACTAAAATCTGTACTAGAATTAATAGAATCCTCAGAGTTTTTGTTTTCCTTTAACTGTAACTCTAATCTTAGTTTTTCCAATTGAAAGTCCCTTTCTTCTTTCTTTTTTCTTTCTTCTTCTTTTCTTTCTTCTTCTTTCATTTTTCTTTCTTCTTCTTTCTCTAATCTTAGTTGTTCCAACTGAAAGTCCCTTTCTTCTTTCTTTTTTCTTTCTTCTTCTTTTTCTTTTCTTTCTTGTTCTTTCTTCTTTCTTTCCTCTTCTTTTCTTTTCTTTCTGCTTCTTTCTTTTTTCTTTCTTCTTCTTTGTCTTTTTCTTTCTTCTTCTGTCTCTAATCTTAGTTTTTCCAATTGAAAGTTCCTTTCTTCTTTCTTTTTTCTTTCATCTTCTTTTCTTTCACTGATCACAGTTGAAAGAAGTTCTTTTATATACTCTTCCTCATAATTACTACTTTTCAAAATTAAGTTACGCAGATCAATTACCTTTAAGTCTTCTGTTACATTTTCCCCGAATTCTCTCGCAATCACCTTCAAGTCCTCCTTCCGGCCTTGGCCAAGATAAGCCATATTAAATTCCGAATCTAACACTACTATATTCTAAATTGCACAAATAAATTATAATACACAGTTAATATCTGCCAGTTTGGCTTTAGCAGTATTCAATACAAAATAAAATATTCTTTATCTTTACAAAACACAAACACAATTTACTTAAAAATCAGTTCGATTTTTAATATATGAATCGTTATTCATTTAATTATTTCAGCCAGTTTGGCATTACACAATATCTCAACTATCTTAAGTTTTAAGAATTTAAATCGCCAGTTTGGCATTAAAAAATATCTCAACTATCTCAAGTTTTAAGATTTTAAATCGCCAGTTTGGCATTACACAATATCTCAACTATCTGAAATTTTAAGAATTCAAATCGCCAGTTTGGCATTAAAAGAAATATCTCAACTATCTTAAGTTTTAAGAATTTAAATCGCCAGTTTGGCATTAAAAAATATCTCAACTATCTTAAGTTTTAAGATTTTAAATAGCCAATTTGGCATTAGATACACTTGAAACACGAACACACTTTATGTAATTCAAACTAACAGAGGATACACAATTTAATCATTACACATACGAAACCAAATCTAGAGTTTCTAGATAAAAATAAGTCAGTCTGGTACTTGTGAACTGCTATTTTAAACCGATGCATATAAGCCAGTTTGGCCCCCCCCCCCAATATACATCCAAAACTTTCAACTAGTTTAGCCTAATAGCAAACACTAAATTCCTAACTTTGCCAAGGCGGCAACAAAATCTCAGGCACGTACTGTATTAAATAAAAAGAAATACCTCCTTTTAGTTCCTCCACGCAATATTTTTTATCGCTGGATTCCGCATTCAAATCTCGGTGGAACCTCCATTTTCAATATATATATATATAGACTGTAACAGCTTGGCCGGTTGGCTCACTATTAATAAAATCCAATGTGTAAGGCGAAAAGCACTAAGCATGGACGATTAACATCTCATGCATCAATTTATTATACAAAAAGAACACAACATTTTAAATGTAAGTTACAATCACATCTCAGCGCGCGGAGCTGAGATACAAAAATCCCGGCGCGCGGAAAAAACTCCCATTCTCACGAGTGGAAAAAGCTCCCAACGCTGTTGTAAATAAACAATCTTCGTCTACTGTCCAGTGGCGAACCATGGCTTTCAATTTTCAACTCTGGCGTTGTCACAACACTAAACACAAAATTCAAAGAATGTCCTACCTTGTTCTTGGGCGTGGTTGGCCCTGATAGGTGTTATTTAATATGAAGATTTCGCACGAGCTGAGATGCAAAGTTAATCCAAACTTGTTGCGGGACTTTCAACACAAATGTAATAGTAGAGGTAGCATTCCAAACTCATTTATTTACACTGAATAGGCTTCGTGCTATCGGACCAGGATGGAAGTGGCATGCATGATGCCTGAATAAAATGAGAGGGAACTCTATGGAAAAACAATAACAAAGTTTATTGAAAAGAGAGATTACGCTAAGACCTGCAAGTGCCATGGCGGCTTATCGAGAACTAATTAACTAGTAAATAGAGTAGGGCGACAGAGGGCGCCCATATCGCGGGGGTGGCGAGGACGCGCCATGAAGAAAGACAGGTTTACCCAACTAGAATTTTTCAGTCATCCATTAGAGATAAGAAATCAAACGGGAAAATGTCTGAGAGAGCATTAAAAATAAAAATTTTAAAAATGTTAATCACATACTTGTATACATATTTCTTAATCAATAGCTTAAAGCTGTAAATTTTAAAACCGCAATAATATTATATTAAAATAATAAATTTAAAAGCGAGATAAAATGTAGAGTACGAAAGGGCTGAATATTTGACTCGGGATAAAAAAAGTACATACATACTGATGCTGATAGGTATCAAACACATATAAAACACAGAAAACCAATATCTAAACTAACCCAGTATCACAACTCCAAATATTGAGTTTCCCATTTAAAGTCATTTCGATTAGCTCGTAAATAACAAAAATGAAATGAAATCTGATTTATTTCTAATTCTATTCAATTTATATATTCTGATTTTTTCTTGTCGAGTGTACTATTATAAACGTAATTGAAAAGTGCCGAGTGCTTAAGTATTTTCGTAAGCTGATCGGACGCTCATTGAATACACGCTAGAAGAACTTAACGGTCCGAAGTACTAAGTGCCGTATTTCTCTGGAGTGTTCATATCATGAAGCTACAGAAGGAGCGTAAGCTTCAATGGGGAATTTTTCGAAAATTGGACCGATTATTGTCGCTCACCGGTAGATGGCGCGACATGTAAGTAAAGTGACGATTATACTGGTCCTCCTATGCCAGTAATTGGTTGCACTGAGCAACATAACTTTAATTTCATTCAAAAGGTTATTAACTTTTTTCTGATTACGCGCATGCATTTTATATGCAAACAAGAGAATAAAAATGCCAACTCTGCGCTAATGTTAAAAGATTGAGAAAAGAATCGAAATTATAATTCTGTATTATTAAATTTAAGCTTTCATTTTATATTACTCTTGAATTGAATTATTCTCTTGTCTGAAGTAATTCCCTTGTCAATATCAATGAATAATATTATCAATATATGCAAAACCTGTCCTGTATAATTTTTTGATCAAATGTATCTATAGTAAATTGTATATCACACATTTAATTTTTATTTTATAATAATGTATTAATAGTGTATATTGTTAATTTCAGTTCTTTATAATTATGAAATACTTTTCTTCTATTCAATATATTTTGTGGTTATGGCAAATTGAGCTACACGTCTGAACTAAAGCCATAATTTTTTTTTTAAATTGTGCACAGAAATAAAATATTTCCAGTTAACTTTTCTTAATATTGAATTTTATCACTATTAAGTTAGTTGATAAGTAAATAAGTTTTCATTGTATGATAAAGAATGTTGTTACTATAAATGCTTATGCAAAATCTGTTGAGTATAATTAAAAAAAAAATATAATATTTTCCTATCTTTTTACTGTGAGTACCAATGAAACCCATACTTTGTGAAAATGCGAAAATATAGCTGATTTGTCCTTATCAATGTTATTTGGGGTTTTTTTCTTTTTAATTTGCTGAAAATATTTGTAATCGATAATTTACCAACTTGAAGGTAATTCCTGACAATGCTGGAACCATAATATTGAATTTAATCACTATTAAGTTAGTTAAAGTACGTAAGTTAGTTAAAGTAAGTAAAAGTGACCACTCCCCTTAAGGGGAGTGGTCACTTTTACGTACCTTTAAAAGTATCATTTTTAGACCTACGCTGGATTGTATGTACTACTCATGATTTTTTCTTGATTTACAAGAAATTTTTTGAGTAACTGCCTATAATACTGTTTATTATATATGCAATATTTCAAGGTAATTAATAAAAAAATAAAATGATTTTTTATGCATAAAAATGAATATTTCTTTTAAATCGAGCATTTTGCAGTCAACTACTGTGCGCATTCTATCAAAATAAATTATTAACTTACATTAATAATTGCTTACTATATGTGATTACAACACTTTAGACAACAAAATCCACCAAAATTTTTTAACCGTAATATATTTTAATTTAAAAAAAAAATTTTTATAAGCTTTTACTCAGTCATTTTTGAAATTTCTAATTAAAAATAGCACGTACTAAAATGTTTTAATATATTTTAGAATTTCGTTGCTGGATATTGTTGCCTGAAGTATTGTAATCACATATAGTAAAAAAATATTAATGTACCTTAATAATTTATTTTGACAGAATGCGCACAGTAGTTGACTGCAAAATGCTCGATTTAAAAAAAAAAATTCACTTTTTATGCATAAAAAGTCATTTTTATTAATTACCTTGAAAAATTGCATCCATAATAAACAATATTATATGCAGTTACTCAAAAAATTTCATATAAATCAAGCCTAAATCATGAGTAGTACATACAATCGAACATAGGTCTAAAAATGATACTTTAAAGGTACGTAAAGGTGACCACTCCCCTTAAGTAAATAAGTTTTCATTGTATGATAAGCAATGTTGTTACTATAAATGCTTATGCAAAATCTGCGTACAAAATCTGCATATGCAATAAAATGCGTACTTTGTAAAAATTCAAAAATATAGCTGATTTGTCCTTGTCAAAGTTATTTGTTTTTTTTCTTTTTAATTCGCTGAAAAAATTTGCATTCAGTAATTTACCAACTTGACGATTATACCTCCGGTTTTAAAAAGTGTACTCTGAGATGCTTTGACTGATTTTTTTTTACAAAGGAAGATATTTTAAAGTATTGTCTGATTAAATACTGAATTGACTTCCTATTTTATTAGTCCTGATAAGAATTTATTTGTGATTGATAAAAAATGTTGCTTTTCTACTATGTGTGTGTGTGTGTTTTGGTTAATCAGTATTATTTCTCACATTTTTTTTCCATATGAGATTATGAACAATGATAAAAAAATTTCTTCACAATTCTTTTCTGCAATTTCATTTCCTTAATTATTAAATTATTACAAAATTCTGAATTCATTTATTCTGAAACCCATACACAATTATTCTGAAAATGTATATTTACTCATTTCCTTTAAGAATTTTAGCAAAAAAAGCACTTGAAATAAAGATTTTGAATGAAAATAAGCAATTGTTAAATTGAATAAATAAATTCATATTAAATACGAACTAAAATAAAACAACTTGTTTTCGCTAGGAAAAGTACGAAAAATCCGTATTAAAGCGTATGGTTGTCCGTGTCTAAGCCGCCCGTTATTACATGCGCGCGCCATCTAGTGGTGGCGACCAAATCGGAGACACTTTTTTAACATTGAGCTTCCCCTCTTTCTGTAGCTTCACGGTTCATATGAATGACAATTTTGCTGCTCAGACGCTCGTAGCGTCCGAACTTTCATGAATTCAAAAATTTTCATCATATAGGATTTCAACTAAGCAGAAATTGGTTTTGGTAGTGGAGTACCTTGGCCTGACGGCTTTATCTCCTGTAAGTAAGATAATTGTTATCACGGTGGAAGTGCTCATTAGTTAAAGTTTAAAAGAAAAAATTAAAATAATTAAGGGTAAGGATACGCGAAAAAGTAAAAAAAAAAAAAGTTAAATTACTAGAGTAATAATTAAAAAATAATTTAAGTAAAATAATAAGAAAAATTAATTAATAAAAATTAATTAAGTAGTAGCAAAAACAAGTAAGGAGTAAAAGGCCCCAGAAAGCCATAATTCATCGTACAGAACAAGATAGAATATAATTTTTTTTTTTTCCTGATTTTGTGAGTTTTACAATTTTTTTTTTTTTTTTTTTTTTTTCAAGTTTTAATATATTTTTCCGAAGTCGTGAACTGCAGTAAAAAAAAAAAAAAAAAAAAGGCCCGCAGGACCATACACTTCGAAAAGAAATAACTATGGCATACGCATTGGGACAGCTAAATGTAGCTTGGAATTTGGAAAAGAGAAAGGGCTCCGGCTGGGATCGAACCCGCAACGAGAGCGACTCCGAGGCAGAGCGAACGCGCTGTGCTATGATAGGCACGAGTAAGAGTTGCAAGGTGCGATTAATGGCACGGTAAGGGAATAAAAGTTAGCTTTTTAGGAGGCACGCCCGAGGGCGCTTACGATTAGCTCTGCTAGAGTAATCGTAATCCGGATATTCCATAGTTATTTCGTTTGGAAGGTTGGGCAAGTTATCATAAAATCTCTTAGAGATTTTATGGGCTTGTTGTACGAAAGATAAAGTGCCGAGGTCTCTCCTAACAGTCACATTGGACATGTACCGAAAAGCTCGGCGGATTCGCCTGAGGGTTCTGTTTTGGAGTTTCTCAAGTTTAGTGATGTGGCTCTTTGCAGCAGAGAACCATACGGGAATTGCATAAAGGGCGATGGGGAGGATGCACTGTTTGTAAATTAAGGCCTTATTCTTCATGCTAAGGTGGCTACCGTAGAGAAGACTTCGGAGTTGCATTACCGCAGCATTGCACTTACTGATAGTATTATTTACATGAGTGTTCCAGGTTAACTTACGATCCAGGGTTACCCCGAGATACTTGACTGTGTTTTCCCATTCAAGTGGGGAGTTATGAAGATAGAGGCGAGGGGGATTCAGATAGCTATTACTAAAAAAGATCGCGTGACACTTAGAGGGATTGATTTTAATTTTCCAGCACGTAAACCAATTTTCTAAAGTGTCAATGTGACGCTGAATTTGAATAGTAAGGTAGTTGATATTGTTAGCAGTGGAAAGAATAGCAGTATCGTCCGCATATAGAGCAAGAAGAGTATTTTCACCTCTTGGAATCGAGTTTATGTAAATATTAAACAGGGTCGGCCCTAGAATCGATCCCTGTAAAATTCCAGAGGTTATGAAGTTACTCCGGGACAATTCCTTATGTATGCGGACGGAGAAATTTCGATTATGTAGGTAATGGTTAATTAAATGAATGAGACTATCTGGCAAGTGAATTTGAATAAGCTTATAAATAAGTCCCGGATGCCAGACTTTGTCGAACGCGCATTTTATGTCTAGGAAAAGCGCAGCGGTAGGTCTTCGAGCTAGTATCCCGTCACGGGCAAATTCAACTACCCTTAAGAGTTGCTGCGTCGTATTATGAGAAGACCTAAAGCCAAACTGCTCAGGAATGATAATATCGTGCTGGTCGAGGTGATAGGAGATTCTGTTAAGAATAACGCGCTCCACCACCTTACTAAGGGAGCACAGTAAGCTGATTGGTCGGTAACTCCTGGGATCGTTGCGGTCCCCCCCCGGTTTGGGGATGGGGCAGACGATCGAAGTTTTCCAGCACTCAGGAAAATAATTGTACTTCAGTATGGCATTGACTATGCCAGTAAGGTAGAAGATGATATTTTTGGGGAGGAATTTTAAGGTGAAGTTGTTGATATGGTCATTACCAGGGGACTTTTTATTTTTAAGGCTGGAGATAATATCATTAATTTCGTGAATGGAGGTCGGGAGAGTAGACTCAAAGGGGGGGGAGGAGAGGAAGCTTTCGACCGTGCTGGTAACCAGACGGTCGTTGTCTTCATCTACCAAGTCCGAGTTAGGAGAAAACTGCTCCTTGTAAGTATCGGCGATGGCATTAGCCTTGTCCGAGTCGGTAAGTGCAACTCCGTGGGGGCCATTAATGGGCGGAAATTGGACATGTTGGGACTTGAGACGTCTCATATAGTTCCAAAGGGAGTTATCTTCAGGCGTGAGGCTATTAATGAATTCAGCCCAGTTTTTATTACGGAAAACTCTAATATCCCGCCGAACACGCGCGCGCAGGAAGTGATAATTGCTCCTGTGAGAGGGGAGTCGGGAGAACTGATAAAGTTTACGAGCCGCGTTACGCTCTTTAATTAAGTTTACAATATTAGCAGGGAGGTTATGAAAACGCGGTTTTTTCAATGCATGGGTAGAATTAGCCTTGGCGGTGACGATGGCATTAGTTAAAGTATTGGTGGCACGTTCTATATCCTCAGAGCAACGGATATAAGGGTAGTAGAGGGGGGAGTATTTTAGATTATCCTGGAACTGTTTCCAATTAGTACGGGTAGGGGGGCTAGGATTTTGAATATCGACCTGTTGATCGAAAGTGATTAGGACAGGCAAGTGATCTGAGTCGAATAAGTCAAGAGTCTCGATGACGTGGGGGTAGGGGATGTTTTTAGTTAGAGCCAGGTCGATAGTGCTAGAGCCCGTGGAATAGAAGTGGGTAGGGGTGGGGGGGGAGAGAAGTTTAATGTCGTGATTATCGGTGACGAATTTGAAGAGGGCTCTGCCAGCGGCGTTGATGTTGCGACAGTTCCAGGCTGTATTGCGAGCATTTAAGTCACCAGCCACAATACAGTAGTTACAAGAGCTGAATAATTTGGAAAAGTCCGCGTTGAGAAAGTATCTTGAGGGGGGGAGGTAGACGGAGGAAATAAGAATTTTGGTCGCTCTGTTGGGGAGGAGTATTATCGAAGTATTCTCAACAGCGGTAGTATTGATACTATTAATTTTATAATGGTTTAAACCCCTACGGATATAGATGGCGGTGCCACCACCAGGATTCCTGCGAGAATTAGGGATGGGGGGGCGATCATTTCTATATAAAGTGTAGTTACAAATATTAAACCGCCAAGGTGCAGTAAAGCGGGTTTCCTGAATTAAGGCGACATCAATATAGGATTTCAACAATTAGGAAAGGAATATAATAATAAAAATTCTTTTAAATTTTTTACTGGTGACTAACAAAGCACAGTCATCCAACTGAGTTAGGAAAGAACCGTCGTCTATCACAAATTGTGGAAAAAAATTGATAGCGCATAAAGATGACAAAATGCACTGGCACAAATGTAATCATTTAATAAACATCATTAATTATTTAAATTCCACTTTAAATTTCTGTTCTTTCGTCTCGTAGCGAAGAGAATCAATTCATTTCATTTAGGATGCTTCAGTACCTGCAACTGCCCCACACTTTTTTCGATCATTGTGTATTTAAAGAAATCTTAGTTTATTTTCCAATTCGGGAATGAGTTCAGAGACGGATCTTTGTTGCTTAAAACCCACATTTTCGGAAAAAAATAATGTAATATGGTTGCATTGAAGAAATGCGAAAAATTAAGAGATACGTATCTTACCTGGCATATAAGAGCTCAAGAGCTTAATATAAGTACAAAGTTTGATAATTATAATTTTTACTATATGAAATTAATAAATAACATTGTAATCGCTATGCTAATTATACTTTTGCAGTAAATTGCTGAGCAATCAAGAAATATTTAACTTATTTAGTTTCAATGGGAAGATATTTACTTTTTATTACTTCTTTAGGGGGGAAGAAAAGATAAGGGAAATATATTATATCCGATACGTATTAAAATTACTTCTAAATTTTTAGGGAGAAACTGCAAAAAACCTTCAAAGAGTAAGAAACAAGAAATCATTCCTCTAAGTCTGCTTTTAATTATGTTGACTGAAATTGCCCTATTAGAAGAAAAAAAAATTAATTATGCAACGCATTCTGTAATATTTTATGATAATGATATGTACGACCGTTAGGCATGAAGAGAGCGTGATCCATATGACCCGACAGACCAGTGGATTTTGATGTCTCTGATGTACATAACGAAATGTTTTATTTATTTCTTAAATTTATAATTTAAATTTTTTTCAATTTAAATTATACTATACATTTCTTTTTCTTAACTTTCAACGTGAATACTTTTACTTCGATCCTGTGAACGGCAATATAACCAAAAAAAATTATTTATACCGAGGATATGAAGCTATCCGGTTTGTCGTTAACTTACCATGTCAGTCTAATGTACAAAATATCCAAACTTTCTAATAAATAATATGAGCCTTTTACAAGAGTTGGTTGGTTGGTTTAGAACGTTAGGTCATCTTTTGCTTCACGTGGGCTAAAAATTAGAAATCATTGATGCCGAGCACGCCAAGATTCCTTTTACTACGGTAAAAAATGTTTTAAAACTTTTCCGCTGAAAAAATTATCTTATGTTGGTCCTCTTTATCTCTCCTTAATCTGTTTTTATTTCATCATGTGAATTAATATGCGAGCACTTAAGTATAAGAATGATCTCAGGAGTCTCAGCATATAAGGGTGCCGCCCTCCGTATATTTCTTTGAATTACATGATAAAATAGAAATAAACCAAATACATAAATTTCGCGATTCATAAAATCGTGTAAAATTATTCCAAAGACTAGAATTTACGTTTCGAATGCATTGTGGTGGACTTATAATTTATATAAATTCAAACAAGTAACATGAATAATATCATCAAATATCATTAAGATGATATATATCTTTGTAAAGTGTGTAATGTACATCAACGTTCAGGAAAATTTTCCGTCCATTAATTTGTTTCTGTTGAACAGTTTGTTATTAATTATTCATGTTTCTTTTAAAAGTTGATCATTGTTATACTTTTGCTACGTATGTGATAATTAGACAGGTTTGAGAGGCGGAGCTTACGCAGGATGTTTCCCACCTTTCCGAAAATTGTTGACTGAATGTGTTGGAAAAATTGGTAAATCGGAAGAAGCTGGGGCGGTTGGCGACTTTTTGGCGATTTTTTTGAAAAGTCGCCAAATTTGCGTTTCTGAGTCCGCCATTTTTTCCCCCCCGCTTATATTTTGATGTTTTGCTGTTTTTAAAAGTTTAAAACACCAAAACAACGAAATATGAAGGGGGAAAAAAAAAAGAGAACTCAGAAATTCTGGCGATCTTTCCAAAAAATCGCAACATGAAAAGTTTAAGGTATCCGACTACGTTCGGTGCCATTTTTTACAAAAACTTGAGAAAATTTGTCCTATTTTTCCGGAATATAGCACCAAAGTAGGAAAATGATGAAAAATATAGTCCCCTAACTAGACAATAGCAATTTTAAATTTAAAATACATTTGAATAATCACATTTTTAATGAAATATAAGTTCTTCAGAAAACGAAATTAAAATATTTAATTGCACTGAAATCGCTCCGATTTAATTTCTTATCATCGTATGGAAAAAAATAAAAGATTTAGAAACAGAAATTTACATTTTTTTTAAGAATATAAGAAATTTCATAATTTTCATCTAAATCGACGTTTTAAACGTAGTCAGATACCTTAAATAACAAACATAAAAATTGACTTACCTTGATCTAGATTCGTACGTCCTAGGATTGTTTTTTTTACGATGCCTTCATAATGGCCGTAATTTTTAGTAGACGTTGACTAAACGTTAAACATATGTTTTCATCACCTGTAACGTTGTGAAAACTATCAAAGTTTTCAGATTCAGTAAATTTGCTTTTTTTATTACTTAGGGGGAAGAGGGATGATTTCACAATCGGCGTAATTTTCGCTAGACGTTCACTAATTGTTTTACATATCTTTTCATCAACCGTAGGGTTGTAATTACTATCGCAGTTCAGTAAATTTGCCCTTAAATTTATCCAAGATTCTTTGAGTTCTTTGAGTTCTCATTGAGACCCCGGGGGACTTTACTTTGGATTCTTGGATTGATTCTTATTCAGTTTCGAATTCCTCTTCATCAGTAATATTATTTTAATAGTCCTGCTGCACTTTTGCCCCTTTCACTCAAGATCATAAAGGTAAAACAACGAAAATTTACCGGTATTCGTTGGCGATTATGAAAGGCGTCGCATGAGCATAAAAGTCAGTGTTAATCCAAGGAAGAGCGGGAACCGAAAGAGTAAAATAATTTTAATTGCGCGCGGAAATCAAATTTAGAGCAAGGGCAACCAATCAGGAATCAATCTCAACCCTTTGGAACAGTTTATTGCAAAAAACAGGTGTACTAGGTTTTAAGGTGGCGCCATCTATTCTACGAGTACATAATGTGGTACTGTACAATATCCAATTCAACCAGACATTTAGTGTTTAATTTTGCATTTTAACAATAAATGAATCTATTTCATTGAATTCAATTGTGTAATCATATAAAACTCTTCACATTGAAGTGCAACATTATATTAAGTTGATTGTAGCTTTACAGGTTATCATTGTAAGCTGTGATTTACATATTCATTATTACCACTTACTCTTTTGACCATATATTTTAAGCTGTGAAGATTATAGTTTCAGCTTTATCAGTAAATTTATACATCCAAGATAAACTTGGCCAAAGTGAGAATATTTTAGATCATCTGTGGATAATATAACACATACTCTTGGAACTCGAACAGCCCAAGAAAAACAAAATCTTTGATCACTGAATATGTAATATATGATTGTGACCTCTTTACCTATCTCCTCATTAAATTTTAAGTTATATAATGGTTAGAGTTCTGGCTTAATGTATTAAAAGTGACAGGCTTCAATCTTAGGTTGGCACGGATGTTGTAATGGTTCGGAATCCACTTTAAACCGTACGCCCCAGTCTAATTAGTCCTCATGAGCATAATTGACCATAAAGTTACAAATCAACCAACCAACCCAACAGTTCAAATTTAATATTGTCTTTGTTATTTTTGTCAATTTCTAATAAAACATTCTTTTAAATAAAGGTTAGTAGAATTAGAGATAAAAAATATCTTACTCTTTAATATGGCTTTCTGCTTGTTGGGTTATCTAGTATAACCATAGATTTTCTTACAATTAGATCTCATAGAATCCCAAGGAACATAAAATTTGTATCTCTATTACCGAAAAGTGTTACAGAATTGCAGTATTTCATTTTGCTCCCCTTGGTTATCACAAAAATGGACCATAGGACCATAGGAAATGGGTCGCAACTGAAATTCCTGGGCCACGCCCTAAATTGCAGACTTTCAGGTAATAAGCAGAGGGGAACCAATGAAACAGAGTATAGGAAAGGAGTGAAATGATTGGGCCGCTGCTAATCCGTGAGTTCATAGTATAAGAAAAAGTGAGTAAGCATCTTGCAGGGGTATGATGATTAATAGCATGTTAGAAAATGTAATTCCATGTGTAGACTTATAAGAATTAGAAGAGGAACGAGTCTGGACACCGAGGTGTACAGACGTGTTTTACTACGCTCCGCTAAGCCTTGCGACCGCACGTGTTTACACGTGCACCTTGCCTTGCTAACTAGCCAACGTTTCTGCTCTGCGTTCGCCGGGTACGTTTTCCTCGATTAGTCTGAGGGGCGAGAGCTTGCTCATGGGTGATCGGGCGAATGTAGCTGGTCAGCCGGGCATGAAGACGGTCGGCAACCGGTACAATATATCGGAATCGGACTCCGACATGGATTCAGTGAAAAAGTGAAGAAAAAGTGATGAAGGATCTACGATCTAGGAAAGACTTCAAGATAGACTCTCCAGCCCAGTCAGCACACGAAGATGTCCTTCTACAGAAAGCACGTGATGCAAAGCATGGATTGACCACCGGGCCAAAGAAACTTTCTAAAGGCCAAAAAAAGAAAATTGCCTCCACCAAGAGACAGGAGGCCGCGGAAAGTCAAGAGGACACTGATATGTTTAAAGATGCACTACAGCGCATTAATAACCTCACGCATAAGCACATGGAACTGGCTGAAGAATCACGAGAACTCATCGACGAGTATCTACCAGAAGAAAACTATCTCTCACGGATTATCAAGGACTACATCGACTATCTTCTGAGCGATAGCCATAATCATCTACAGGTATATTTCGTTTTTTTAGATCTAACTAATACAGTGCTCCCAGGGAAACCCCAGGATATTCAGCCCTTCCTTAAAATTAATTTTTTTATGACTTCTTAAAAAGTAATATGGATAGTGTTAATACTAAACTTAGTAATGTTAACATGGAATGCAAAATAAATGAGGAAGGCTTTCCCATTTTTCATAATAAGAAACGGCCGAGAGATGACGAGGGTTTACCCTCTGACTCTCGAAGCAAACTTATTGCTCGCGAACAGGACCAGCCCGCCGCTAGTGCTAGTAATAATATTGATGTTAGCGTTAATGTTCAAAACGTAGGAGAGGTTACTGATGACATGGAAACGCAGGAGACTGCCGCTCCTGTCATCAATAAAAATTACCATATTTTTTACGAGGCTGGCAATAATTATAAGAGTTACCTAGACCAAATTTTAAGTATTGCTCCTAATGCGGAACCTGTAATGACAGGTTCACTCATACGCATCCTTTTGCACGACAGTTGCACCTACCAAAATGTTCAAAAATTTCTTACGGAAAATTGTATCCCGTACAGGACTGTTGACCCGCGGTCGGAGAGACCGAAGAAATTCATTATTCGGGGACTCCCCGCCTATACGGATAGGCAAGACATCGCTGACGCATTCGCTAGTATTGGCATCGTGCCAGCGAAAATAGCCCAACTTACAAACAAGAGAAATAATACCACCCTACCGCTCTTTTTAATATGTATCAAACCCACCCCTAATCTTGAAAACTTAAATAAACTAACTAAAATTAATTATCTTAAAATTAGCATATCCCCCTTCAAAAACACAGGTGTTGCTCAGTGCTATAACTGTCAGCAGTATGGACACTCGAGCAACACTTGCAATCTCACCACCAAATGTCTTTTATGCAGCGAAAAACATCAGGCCAGGCTCTGTCCTCTTAAAGGACAACCTGAGAAATTCAAATGCGCAAATTGCGGAGGAAATCACACATCAAACTACACCAAATGTGCTAGACACCCATCCATGCTTAAATTAAAACCCAATAGGAAAAATCAAACACACCAATTCTCGAATGCCCCAACCCAGGAATTCATTCCTGCCCCTGTTCCCAAGGTCTCGGCCTGGGCGGATAGGGTCAGCGAAAACCAAAACATTAGTGAACCCACCGTAGTAAATACTCCCCCTGCAGAGGTTAACAATCAAAACGAAAACCCGAAAATCAATACTAGGGCCAGACCCACACCTAGAACTAAAATACAGTTAGATAAACTAATCTCTAAATACTCAAAACCCCAACAAACATGTTCTAATATTAATCCCAACACTAGCAAAAACACCAGCGATCTCTCCGACTTCGCGGGACTCATAAAAACGTTCAGGGAAATTTTTGAACATTACTCAATATCCGATATAACTAATATGCTCCAAAATGTTGCTGTGACTTTGAGAGAACCGCCGATGGATATATCGAAAGTTCTCTCCGCATGTAAAATAGTCATGGACTTCTTTTTTCCGGCCACGGGATAACCCATGGCGCGGATGATCTCCATACTTTTTTAAAATCTTTTCATGCTTGTTAGGCATTTAAGTAATTTTTTATTTAGTACGTTTTATATTCAGAGAGCACTGTATTGATCACGATCGTAATGTAATACTGGAGATAAAGCCCTCGGCTCAGGTGCTCCAAAAATCGCCCTTATGGGGAGGCATCTTGCAGGGCAGTAGAAAAGAGGTCTACAAACGATGCAAAGGTGAATAAAATTAGAAGAGAAAGTTAAGGATAGAGATACATTTTTATTTGTTTTTATAAAATTTTTTGTTGTTTTTTACCTTGGCAAGTCAAGTATTATTTTTTATTTTTTATAATAAGGACGAAGGACAAAACATTTAAGAAAATGACAGGATGGCTCTAGACCGTTTCCTGTTAGAGGGGTCAGCATGATCATAATTTGCTAAATCCTATCTAGTAAATCATTATCGATATTGTAGTGAAAGTTAATGGCTAGATTTTGAAGGTGTTTTTTAAGAGTGGGGAGACCGATTTCATTGTAGATGTCAACATTACGGAAGTACCAAGGGGCATTTATTATTTGTCTGATCGTGCTGCTCTGCTGAGAAGCTAGTTTTTTAATATGCATTTCAGCACAGTATGACCATGCTGGCCCACCATAAGTTAGTATAGGACGAAGAAACGATTTATACATGAGCAATTTATTTTGAATGCTTAATTTGCTGTTCCGAGCAATTAAGGGATATATTAGTCTGCGAGCTGCTGGAAACTTGTTCCTAACGTGTGTGATGTGATGTTTAAAAGTGATATTTTTTATCGAGAACAATGCCAAGATATTTTACAGTTTCAGACCAGGGGAGGTTTGTATTTCCGATTTTAATTTGATGATTTAGGAAGGATTTTTTACGCTTTGAAGTGAACATAACTGCAATATATTTTTCATTGTTAATTTTGATTCTCCATTTGTCGAGCCACTGCTGGATGACAGTCATGTACTTATTAATGTTTTTGACCGCATATTTAAAATTTCTACAAGAAGAATAAACGGCTGTGTCGTCCGCAAAGATTGCTAAGTTAACATTAGAGTGAATTGGAAAATCATTAACAAATAAATTAAAAAGAATGGGGGCGAGGACGCTACCTTGTGGCAGGCCGCTATAGATATTAAATTTGCTAGAAAGCTGACCATTAATTTTAACCTGAAAAGTTCTATTTTTTAGGTAAGAAATGAGGATCCTGATGATTCGGGGGGGGGGGGAATTATAGTTAATTAATTTGTGGATAAGTCCCTCGATCCAGACTTTATCGAAGGCTAAGGAAATGTCTAGGAACAGGGCTGCAGTGGATTGCTTATTTTTCCTAGCATGTCACAAAAATGGACTTAGCATCCTTCAATTTATACCCAAGAAAAATATTTTTATTCCGGCTTCTGGTATTGTTATATATAAAATACAAATGAAAAATGCAATCTTTTCAGGTCTTGATAATAACATTTCTTCTGTTAATCTTTTTATTATGTAAATACACAAATGTAACCACATTAAAATAATTTTTTTTAAATCAAATTAAAAAAAAATTATCTTTTAAAATAAATTTAATTATTACAATTTAAAACTTTAAATAGTTTAAATTTTGATTTTTAAAATTATATATTCAAATAAATTAAAATTATTACAATTTAAACTTTAAATATTTTAAATTTAAGCTTTTATTACAATTTAAACTTTAAATATTTTAAATTTAAGCTTATTATTCAATACATTTATTTTCTAATTAAGAAACTCAAATTTATCAAATTTAAATGATTGTGGATATTTAAAGAAAGAAAATTTAAATTTCAACAATTTATTTTGTTAAAATCTCTTTAAATTCTGATTTTAATACATACTAAATTAAATAGATTCCTTTATAAGTCAACAGATGGCAGCAGGAGCTAAACTGATGCTGGGATTAGATTGCTGTCTGTAAACAGGGTTGCTATCAAAGGCGCATTCAGATGAATTGTAGGGGTAACCAGAAAAGGGGATATATCATAACAGGAAGTAAATAATCGCCAAGTTGGCGGCAGCCCCAGATTCTTCCGATTAACAGAAAAGTTTTCTCAATATATGTATGCGCTGTGCTAAATATTATCCCAAGTGCTTAACTAACACATTAAATTTTAATATGACTATTACAAAAAATTTTAAAAAAAAAATTACTCTTTCACTTAACATGTATTAAACAAATTATCACACAAAACTCCCCTGGTCTGAAACAGTAAAATATCTTGGCATAGTTCTCAATAAAAATATCACTTTTAAACATCACATCACACACGTTAGGGACAAGTTCCGAGCAGCTCGCAGACTAATTTACCCCTTAATTGCTCGGAACAGCAAATTAAGCATACAGAATAAATTGCTCATGTATAAATCGTTTCTTCGTCCTATATTAACTTATGGTGGGCCAGCATGGTCACACTGTGCTGATATGCACATTAAAAAACTAGCTTCTCAGCAGAGCAGCATGATCAGACAAATAATTAATGCCCCATGGTACTTTCGTAATGTTGATATCTACAATGAAATCGGTCTCCCCACTCTCAAAAATTACCTTCAAAAACTAGCCATTAACTTTCACTACAATATTGATAATGATTTACTTAAGGATTTAGCAGACTATGATCATGCTGACCCCTCTAACAGGAAACGGCCCAGAGCCATCCTGTCATTTACTTAAATGTTTTGTCCTTCGTCCTTATTAATAAAAAAATAAAAAATAATATTTAGCTTGCCAAGGTAAAAAACAACAAAAAATTCTATAAAAACAAATAAAAATGTATTCCTATCCTTAAACTTCCTCTTTTATTTTTATTCATCATTGCATCGTCTGTAGACCCTCTTTTCTACTGCCATGCAAGATGCTTACTCACTTTTTCTTGTAGTTGAACTCACGGATTAGCAGCTATCCTATCATTTCACTCCTTTCCTATACTCTGTTTCTATTGGTTCCCCTCTGCTTATTACCTGAAAGTCTGCAATTGAGGGCGTGGCCCAGGCATTGCAGTTGCGACCCATTTCCTATGGTCCTATGGTCTCTTTATTAGAGAGAGAGAGATAATTTATTACTCTGTAAAGATATATCTAATTTTAAGAGAGAAACTTTCAAAGGAGTTCAGTAAGAGAAAGGATTACATTCCTTTCCAAAGTAATGATAATAAATTAATTAGCTTAATCCTGCATTATACAGTGGAACCTCGATCTATTGTTTCACAAGGGAGCTATTGCACTGAACGAAAAATGCGGGAAAATTATACGCGGGAACACAACAAAGAAATAATTTCATCGGGACAGATGAAATAAACGACACATACGGGAAGACGATTATTCGGGATACGATTGATCGACGTTCCACTATATTCCTATACCCTCCTACACAAAACCTCACAATGATAATATACTTACTAGCAACCTTTAACACAAAACATTTAACGCTACTCCAAAGTTTAAAAAATGTATACTCTAAAACTTCGAACCTATCATGGTAAGCTAGGCCGGTTCACGAGCCACAGTCATTTTCAGTTTTAATCAAGTCTTCAGAAACCACAGAAAATCAACTCTACCTGTCTTCATCAGTTACTTTTATTCTGTTAAATGTGACGATATAGATAAGAAAAATTACAGTAGGTCATTTGAAATTAATGGAGTTTAGCTTAATCCAACTTTAACATAATTTTAGCATAATAAAGTGGTACCTCACACTTTCTCATATTTCTTCATGAATTATATATTTTTATATCAGGTGATTCCGTTCGTCTGTTCAAATTCAAATGTCATCATCTGTCACATTTTACACACTGAAAATACAGCCTTGGCTTTTCAGCAAAAGATTATGCATTCATTTCTCTATGCAATCTCCAGTCCGCAGATTAAATATATCTTGTATAACTGAAGATCTACTTTATAGAACCATAGAATTATCGTTCTTTACCACACTCTGAATCTCAAAACTGTTGCAATAATGAAAGATAAGTGAGTGCATTAATACGTTTACTGAGTCCATTTTTATACATCTATTATGTACTCTGGAGGACATCTTTTTTACGCGTGATAAAGCAGGGAAATAATAAAATTGAGGCATCAAATAATTACAGCATATTTGTCATATAAGATACATTACGAATCTGTTTGCAATGAAAGATTTGGGACTATACTCGTACTTTTTTATTTCTTGATAACTCCCGAGAATTTTCTTTTCCGTGTTGTAAGGCAAGAAACAATGTGCACTCGAATGATCATGGCATTTTTGTCATTTAAGACTCACTTCTGCGAACTCCTGGGAAAGTTGACGACATCAAAACGTTTTCCTCCAAGTTCATTTCTTTTATTAAATGAGCGCGTGCCTCCATCTCCTGTTAGGTTCAATCATTCAAATATGAACATATGAGATTTCGATAGGATGATGCAACCCAAACAAAATCTTCTTAGGTGTACAGTCTTTCTCGCCAAAACCTAAACAAGTTATTGGAGATTCTAATACAGCATCGAGATTATCTCCTATAGCACGGCAACGGACACACAATGATGTATCATATTCACAAGTGCTTTGGGAAAGGGAAGGGGTGTAAAAAATAATCGATTGAAAGAGTACATAGCAGGAACACTGAACTTCTTAATATCTACAAAAAAGCTAGAGTGGTAATTTGTTTCGAGCTAATGAATAATTCTTTATCAAGGTGAGGAGAGTTACGTGGGGCTGTTTCTATGAATAATTAACAATTTCAATTCTGAATCTTATATAGTGGCAATCCAACTTAGTGTTTTTCTGCCTGATGAAGAACTAAATATTAATTAGTTTGAAGCAAGGGGGCCATCTTTATTTTTTTATTGTGTCTGTTAAGAAGGTGTGTGTCCCAGTTATGCGTTTTCCCCATGTAAAAGAATGCTTAAACAACAGCAGGTATTAACCATGGTTTTGTGCCATCCATGTATAGCAATATTTGATGCGAAATATGACACAGGTACGTCAAAATCCCACACTTTGAAAATATGCTTAAACAGTTTTTTTTTCTTCAAATAACAGGAAAGAATACCAATTTGATAATTTTTTATAGTATTTCAATCAGTTAAAAACGAAATTTTTGGAAAATGGTCTACTATTGAAAAATAATGTGGGAATATTTCTGAAGACAGTTTCAAATTTATATCCTCAAAAATGCATAAGATATAGTTCTTTGTCCTTTTCCGAAAATAATAAAAATTAGAGGGGATTACTAGTTTTGATCCTACAGCCCTGATACAGAGTGATTTTTATTAAACTGACACTACTCAGAGTCATCTGCAGCACGATCTATCAACCGGAATTCCCCAAAAATTGATATAGGGACTAAGGACGGCATGGGAAAGAGTTTCCATGAAAAAAAGTTCCAAAAGTCGCCGATAGGGGAAGAAATGGCGCTGTTGTTGTTGGCGCACCCGGGGATTTGCAGAAAACACAAGCAAAATATAAAAATGCAAATTCACGACTACGTAGTCGACAGCAGCACTAGTATTTCGGGCTATAAAGAAGTATAAGTAGTGAATAAGGGTAACTAGTATAAGGGGTGGATACCGAAAAAGTTGTAATAAGCAGACAAATGAATAACAAAAAAAATTTCACTGCTACACCACTTTATGCAGCAAATTTTTCTTCTTCTCCCTTCCTTCCTTCACATCTCCCTCATTCAATGTGACCACCATCCTGGTGGACGACACATTGCATCCTGCACACTACGTTCTCAACGGCCGCGCGTAGCATGTCACCAGGAATGTTCATCACAGTCCGGGATATGCTGTCATTTAGGGCCGCCAAATTAGAGACTCCACCAAGATACACCTTGGACTTTAATTAACCCCACAGTAAGAAGTCACATGGGTTAGGTCCGGGGAGCGAGGTAGCCATGCAAGTGGAAAAAAAAGCGACTGATACCCTTTCTTCTGTAAAGCGATAGAGGAAAAGATGCCGCACCGATCTTTATAGCTCAAAATACTGTCGCTACTGTCGACTACGTAATCATGAATTTGCATTTTGATGTTTCAAAGTAGCTAGAAACGATTCAGAAGTTAAGTCAATTTCTAGGTTTACAGCTCGCGTAACAAAGTATACAAAAATGCATACATAAATTTTGCTAAAAAGGCCTTTCCTTTGATGCTTGTACTTGATTGAAAACGGACCACAAAAATCTATACCAGTAACATTGAAAGGATGCGTTTTTGTTACGCGTTGTTGGGGTAAACATCCCATAATTTGTTGAGAGGTAATGGGTTTCACTTGGAAACAAACGACACATTCGTGCACAATTTGTCTGCCCAGATTTCTGCCATTGAACGGCCAAAACATTTTTTTTATTGTGTAAAGAAAAGATTGCGGGCCTAAGTGAAGATGTTTTCTGTGAAAATGGTTAAATATTAATTCTGTTAATTTCTGCTGAGCAGGCAGAACAATAGGGAATTTTTCCTCATAAGTTAAATCTGCATGATGAAGACGTCCACCTACAAGAAGAATTTGATTTTCATCAAGAAATGGATTGAGACTTTTGAGTTTACTATTTGGAGGAATAGGTTTCCCTTTCTTTAAGTTTCCAACTTCATCATGAAATTCTATCTCTTGGACAGTTACTTTATCAGAAACTGTTGGGCAACCTATTTTTCAGCAGCAGAGAGGGGACTAGAACGGTTCTCTCCAGGGTGTTGGGCATTGAAGCAAAATCTGAAAACAAAACTTAAAATACGCAGAATAGTATTAAAATTACTGCTTAAGTTTACAATAGAGTGCGCAAAGTTGTTATCAGATGTAAGCAATAGAGTCTGGTTTGAAGTTGACTTTAGTTCTGAAATAAATTCCTCTGGTGAGGAGACTTTAGCAGAGTCACCGTTCTGTTCACAAGGGGAAAAGTTCTCATCATGTAGAAAAGTGTGTCCAATCCACCATATGTCATTGCAATAAGAGTTAGGGTTGATGCCCCTCGAAATCAAATCAGCTGGGTTGTCCTTAGAGCGAACGTGACACCACTGATATCCTTCGGTAGCTTGTTGAATCTGCGATACGCGATTGCTGATGAAGGTCTTCAGGAAATGAGGAGATGTTCTAATCCAGGCGAAATCAATTGTCGAGTCTGACCACAGAACTACTCTTTGAAATGTCACCTTTATGGAGTGAATCAATTTCCGAACTAATTTCGACAGAAACAATGCTGCACACAATTCGAGTCTCGGAATGCTGATTGATTGCAGTGGAGCTACTCTTGATTTACTGCATAATATCTTGACATTTACTTGATTTGAATGTGAAACTGATCTTACATACACAACAGCTCCATAAGCCATGTTTGTAGCATCAGCAAAGCCATGTAACTCCAGTACCTTTGCATCATCACAGGAAAGATATCTATCAACTCTTATGATTTTAACTGCGTTCATCTCAGGTAACAAACATTTCCATTTCCAAGCTTCAATTTCAGGTAAGGGATCATCCCAATTCAGTTTCAACAGCCAAAGTAGCTGCATGAACATTTTTGCCTTAGTAACAAAAGGGCCTATGAATCCTAGTGGATCGAACAATTTGGCTATATGAGATAGAACAGTGCGTTTAGTGCAAGTGGTGAACGTGCTATTTGTAGGACAAAAAATGTAAACATGTCACATTTGGGATCCCAGGAAAGTCCTAAAGTCTTCACCTTTACTTCTGAAGAGTCATGAAATTTATATTCCTTGGTTTCGTGTACTACAGGGTTGATCAGAGACTGTTCATTAGGAACCTACTTATGAAGCTTCAGACCACAAGAGAGTAACAGTTCAATTAACTCTCTTTGAAAAGCTGATGCAGACGCTATATCACTTGCGCCGGAGAGGATGCCATCAACATAAAAATCGGTGTGTACAACCGGGGCAGCAATGGGAAATCTTTCAGCTTCATCAAACACCAATTGCTTGAGTGTTCAGTTGCGAGATACGGAGCACTTCTTGTTCCATAGGTAACAATACATAATTTATTAATTTTTAAGGGCCCATTAGGGCAGTCCTTCCAAACGATGCGTTGGAGGTCTCTCTGGGATAGGTCGATAAAAATCCTCCTGTACATTTTCTGTATATCTGCAACAAATGCGATGCGGTGATTCCGAAACCTCAATATTGTATAGAAGAGATCGTCTTGAATTACACCACCGTTCATTTGGAGTGAATTTAGAGAAGTGCCATTCGAATAAGGGGCCGAGGCGTTGCTAACAACTTTTAATTTGGTGGTAGTTTTTTCTGGACGTAAAACATTGTGATCAGGAATGTAGTATGTTATTAGAGGTTCATAAGTTTCCTCGACAAATTCCATGTGCCCTAAAACAACATATTCCTGCGTAAATTGCACATATAAATCCCTCAGTTGAGGTTGTCTTGATAACCTATTCCAAAGAGCATTTAGTTTCTTGGTAGCTGCTTCTTTAGATTCACCCAATATCCTAGGATTATCTTGCAGTGTTATTTGGAAAATGTATTTTCCTGTTTCACGCCTCTTATGCGTCTTTTGAAAGTGGTCTTTGTAAAACAATTCTTCATTTGATTTAATATATTTTCCTTCAACCGATTTCAGTTCCCAAAATTTGGTCATTAATTGATGAAGGTTTTCTTGTCCTGTTAATCACAAACGGTGGGATGTGGGTCGAGAACACGATATGTACCCTGATACTATAAACCCAAATGCGGAGTTTTGCAGTAGTATGGAGTCACTAATTTGAATTTGATCTCCCTTTAAATTTCTAAAGAACAGTTCCGCACCAATTAACATTTGTATTTTAGAAGGTTTGTAAAAGTTAGGGTCTGCGAGTTCAATGTTATATGGAAAACAAAGTTTAGATATATCTAAAACTGTGGATGGAATCAAAGATGTGATTTTCAGAACAAGCATAAAATATGTATCATGCTGAAATTCTTCACTTTTATTTGAGATAACACCATGAATTTGGTGCTTAATGAATTGTGAATTATCATTCATTCCTATTATCAAAGAGTGAGCGCTCTCCTTTTTTAAACCAAGTGAAGATGCGCATTCAAAGGTTATGAAATTTGCTTGGCTACCACAATCCAGAATTGCCTTGATTTTATTTCTTTCACCGAACTTATTTTGAACAACACCTCAGCCGTTGCGAGCAAAATCGTAGAAAGCTGGAGTGATTCGTGCGTTGAGTGGAGCGACGTAGCTTCTTCCCTCACGGACGTCGGGACATTCCTTTTGCCAGGCGAGGGGAGTGGGGGCAAGAGTTCAACTGGAGTTGCGAGGGACTGAGGGGGTTTTGAAATTTCATCCCCACGATGGCACAGCAGAGAATTAAGATGTTTCGAGCGGAATCGGCACATATACATCGATCTGTAAGATGCGACTGAATGTTTTCCAGAGCAGTTAATGCACATCGAATGCTTTTTATCAAACTCAAATCTTTGTAAAGCACTTAATTTCAAAAATGACTCACATTTGTAAATTGGATGATTTGCCTTGCATAATATACATAAATTGTTGGAACCATTAAATTTGATAAAAAAGTTTCTAGATTGAATATTGCGATCTTGATAAACCTTAGGCTTCACAGACGTATTTTTCTTAATGTTTTCTAACATGTGAGACCGCTTTTTTAATAACAAAAGTAAATCATCAAGCTTAGGCATCTCGTTTGAACTTATACTTAATTCATATTGTTTCCGAGTCTGCTTATCGAGTTTTCTCAAAACAATATTTAAAATTATAGCACCGGAGAGATTATTTCTGTCAAATTCCAATAATTTTAACGCGCGAATGTTTTTCTTTACATCACACTGGTCTGCCAAAAAATTATTTTAAAAAGTTGTTTGTAGTTTGATAACTTATTTCTATGTATTTTTCAGTGCTGATTTCAAAAATAAAATCTATTTTTTTCCATCACGTCAGGTTATTTCACAAAAAGGGTGTGTATTTTGGATGAAAAAATGAATTTAACGCAATTTTGTACATTTTTTCTAAAGGTTCTAAATTTAATAAATAAATAAAAGATGCCATAGTTTACATTTACACAATAGAATATAGAACACAATAGAATATAGAAGGTGCATAACTATAGAGTCAAAAGTCCTTGCAGTAAGCACTTTTGCTTCACATGAAAACTTTTAGTGTCTTCCTGCTGTGGACAGCTTGAGCATCGTTACATTTAAATATTAAGCATTATCTCTAAATTTAAATATTAAGCGCAATATAGTTACTAACCAGTTAATACGTTGCTAACGTTTACATTCAAACCCAAAAGCTATGGACGTCAGTATAAATAAATTGATAACTATAGCTATTGACCAGGGCTTTCCTGTGAATTTCCTCGTATCAATTCTAACCCAGTTTTTTAATTTAGACAATAAAGATTGTGGGAATCATTTTAACATAAGTTTGCAACACCAAAAATTTCCCTAATATGGCGATATTTATCACTACTATGTCTATAAAAGTGAGTGTGCTTGAGTTTCGTGCTTCTTGCTTGGTGTGGAGTTAAGTATTTTTGTATCTTAATTTTTATAGTGTATTTGTTAAAGTGGAATTATTTAGTTAATTAGTATTATTGTACTTCTGTATCTTAGTATTAAGATTTTTTCTATATTAAAAGGTTAAAACACTATTCATCTTGTAATTATGTTTTAGTTTACTATATTAGTAAAAATATCTGGTTTAACTTATCTATTTCATTTAAAAAATTTTTCTTCTTCATAATTTTTTATTACTTATTGTCTTGGTGTTATAGCCGACCTCCGGGAGTGTTGCCATTCGTTAAACATGTTCAACCGGGGTTGGGGGGGTAACACACCCCCCCCAGTCATCAACTATACCACCTCCACTTCCGTTTTTGCTTATTTTTATATGTCTATCTTGTTTTAGGTTATAAGAGTATTAAATGGTCGCATCTGCCCCTTTTAGTCATCTTAATTTTAAATATCTATATATTGTAAATATATTTGTGAGCAGCTTAGCGCCTAAAATTTATTTACTAATTTTTATTTTCTATTAAGTTATTAACGTTTGTAAACTATACATATATATATATATATATATATATATATATATATATATATATATATATATATATATATATATATATATATATATATATATATATATATATATATATATATATATATATATATATACATACATACATACTTATATATATACATACATACATACTTATATATATACATACATACATACTTATATATATACTAGCCGGGCTTCGCCTAGCTACGCTCAAGCCATCCGTCCACCAGATGAAGTTTCAATAAAGTGTGAAAAATTTTCATATTGGAACACAAAATTGCGTGTATTATTTTTGCATTTTAAAATTTTCTCTTAGATTTTAGGTCATTTTGAAGATAACTGTTATATGTATCATGTGTGAGAGGGAAATTAAAATATCGTGTGTGAGGGATTTTGTGCAGAGTGATAGGTGTTTTAGGTAAATTTCATTAAAAATTAATTCAAATTGACCAATTTATAAAAAAAGTATGTTATTTACAGGTAAATTTTTGTCTCTTTTTTAATTTTTAAGTGCTATTTTCCCATAAAAGATGAAAAAAAACCTTAAATTTTTTTTTTCTAAATTGACTCCGAAAGTAGACAGTCACCTTAATTCCTACTTGAGAATGATAATGAAAAATGAGGAAAGAATAATTTTCTCTTAGATTGTAGGTAATTTAGAAGATAACTGTCATATGTATCATGTGTAAGAGGGTAATTAAAATATGATGTGTGAGGCCTTTAAGATTTTGTGCAGAGTGATAGGTGTTTTAGGTAATTTTCATTAAAAATTACTTCAAATTGACCAATTTATAAAAAAGTATGCTATTTACAGGTAAGTTTTTGTATCTTTTTTTAAAATTTTTAAGTGCTACTTTACCATAAAAAATGAAAAAAGGTTTAATTTTATTTTTAAAATTGACTCCGAACGTAGACAGTCACCTTAATTCCTACTTGAGAATGATAATAAAAAATGATGAAAGAATAAACTGTACCCCCACACCCATTGAAATATTTAAAGTAATAAATTCTGTTTGAACAATTAATTTGTGAACAACTGTTTTTATAAGGAAAGAAATGACGAATCGGGGAAAATGTTCATATTGAAACATAATTCTGTTTTAACAATTAATTTCTGAACAATTAAAAAAATAAGTAAATCGAAAAGTAAAGAACATAATTATATTTCACTGGCTTTCAAAAATATCCAATAATAAAACAATTTCCTTAGCAAATACAAAATAAACAAATATTTCACTGGTGTTCAAAAATATCTAATAACAACACAATTTCCTTAGCAAATACAAAATAAACAAAAAATGAACAATAATTGGTGTATAATAATTAGTTTTTTATTTAGAGCTAATTTTATAAGGAAAGGAATCACGAATCGGGGAAAATTTTCATATTGAAATATAAAATTGCATGTATTATTTTTGCATTTTAAAATTTTCTCTTAGATTGTAGGTAATTTAGAAGATAACTGTCATATGTATCATGTGTGAGAGGGCAATTAAAATATCATGTATGAGGGCTTTAAGATTTTGTGCAGAGAGATAGGTGTTTTACAGATGAAAAAAACCTTTAAATTTTTTTAAAAATTGACTCCGAACATAGACAGTTACCATAATTCCTACTTCAGAATGATAATAAAAAATGGTGAAGGAATAAACTGTAACCCCTCTCCCCCCATTGAAATATATAAAGTAATAAATTCTATTTGAATAATTAATTTCTGAACAATTGGAAAACTAACTCAACGCAAAATAGAAAAGTAAATAAAACATAATTATATTTCACTGGCCTTAAAAAATATCCAATAATAACACAATTTGCTTAGCAAATACAAAATAAACAAAAAAAGAACAATAATTGGTGTATAATAAATAGTTTTTTATTTGCGGCTGTTTTTATAAGGAAAGGAATGACGAATCGTGGAAAATTTTCATATTAGAACATAAAATTGCGTGTATTATTTTAGCATTTTAAAATATTCTCTTAGATTGTAGGCCATTTTGAAGATAACTGTCATATGTATCATGTGTGAGAAGGAAATTAAAATATTAGCATTAGGATTTTGTGGAGAGTGATAGGCATTTTAGCAAAATTTCAGATTAATATTCTACGTTCGGAGTCAATTAAAAAAAAAAAAATTAAGAATTTTTTTGTCTTTTATGGTAAAATAGTACTTAAAAATGGAAAAAGAAAAAAAAACTTACCTGTAAATAGCATACTTTTTTTATAAATTGGTCAATTTGAAGTAATTTTTATTGAAATTTAGCTAAAATGGCTATACCTCTGCACGAAATTATATTGCTACTATTTTAATTTCCTTCTCACACATGATACATATGACAGTTATCTTTGCCTGCGGCTTGTCCACTTATTATAGTAGATTCTATAAAGTTATTCATCTACGGTTATCATGATATCTCACATAATAATGTATATAATTTGATAAAATTTCCAAGAAATGTTTTAGAAGATGAATGTTTTTCAGGAAATGCTATTGTTAATGAAATGAGGCACAATAATTGGTGTATATTAAATAGTTTTTTTATTTGGGGCTGTTTTTATAAGGAAAGGAATGACGAATCGGGGAAAATTTTCATATTGGAACATAAAATGACGAATCAGGGAATATTTTCATTAGAACATAAAATTGCGTGTATTATTTTTTCATATTAAAATTTTCTCGTAGATTGTAGGCCATTTTGAAGATAACTGTCATATGTATCATGTGTGAGAAGGAAATTAAAATATTAGCATTAGGATTTTGTGAAGAGTGATAGGCGTTTTAGCTAAATTTCAGATTAATATTCTGCGTTCGGAGTCAATTAAAAAAAATTTTTTTTTTAAGATTTTGTTGGTCTTTTATGGTAAAATACCACTTGAAAATGAAAAAAAAAACTTTCCTGTAAATAGCATACTTTTTTTATAAATTGGTCAATTTGAAGTAATTTTTATTGAAATTTAGCTAAAATGGCTATACCTTTGCACGAAATTATATTGCTACTATTTTAATTTCCTTCTCACACATGATACATATGACGGTTATCTTTGCCTGCGGCTTGTCCACTTATTATAGTAGATTCTATAAAGTTATTCATCTACGGTTATCATGATATCTCACATAATAATGTATATAATTTGATAACATTTTCAACAAATGTTTTAGAAGATGAATGTTTTTCAGGAAATGCTATTGTTAATGAAATGAGGCACAATAATTGGTGTATAATAAATAGTTTTTTTATTTGGGGCTGTTTTTATAAGGAAAGGAATGACGAATCGGAGAAAATTTTCATATTGGAACATAAAAAGACGAATCAGGGAATATTTTCATTAGAACATAAAATTGCGTGTATTATTTTTTCATTTTAAAATTTTCTCGTAGATTGTAGGCCATTTTGAAGATAACTGTCATATGTATCATGTGTGAGAAGGAAATTAAAATATTAGCATTAGGATATTGTGGAGAGTAATAAGCGTTTCAGCTAAATTTCAGATTAATATTCTACGTTCGGAGTCAATTAAAAAAAAAATTATTTTTTAAAGATTTTTTTTGTCTTTTATGGTGAAATAGCACTACTTTATTTGAATATTCTTTCTTTTTATGCTTGTCTACAACTCTTTGCAATATTTGTGTCATGCAATTGTATTTTTTGTATTTTGGGCTGATTTTTTAAGGAAAGGAATGACAAATCGGGGAATATTTTCATTAGAACATAAAATTGCGTGTATTATTTTTGCATTTTAAAATTTTCTCTTAGATTGTAGGACATTTTGAAGATATCTGTCATATGTATCATGTGTGAAAAGGAAATTAAAATATTAGTATTAGGATTTTGTGGAGAGTGATAGGCATTTTAGTAAAATTTCAGATTAATATTCTATTGTTAGTGAAATGAGGCACAATAATTGGTGTATAATAAATAGTTTTTTTTATTTGGGGCTGTTTTTATAAGGAAAGGAATGACAAATCGGGGGAAATTTTTATACTGAAACATAAAATTGTGTGTATTATTTTTGCATTTTAAAATTTTCTCTTAAGATTCTAGGTCATTTTGAATTTAACTGTCTTATGTATCATGTGTGAGAAGGAAATTAAAATAGTAGCATTAAGATTTTTATGGAGAGTTATAGGCATTTTAGCTAAATTTCAATAAAAATTACTTCAAATTGACCAATTTATAAAAAAAAGTATGCTATTTACAGGTAAGTTTTTGATCCTTTTTTTAATTTTTAAGTGCTATTTTACTATAAAACACCAAAAAAACCTTTAAATAATTATTGTTAATTAGTAGTTGTTTGGTTTTATTTAAGGTAAATTTTCTTATATTACTCCTTGTGTTTTCTTTTCGTTAATCCTTTTTTACTTGGTTAAATTTTTCAGGAAATGTTTTAGATGCTATTGTTAATGAAATGAGGCTCAATAATTGGTGTATAATAAATAGTTTTTTATTTGGGGCTGTTTTTATAAGGAAATGAATGACGAATCGGGGAAAATTTTCATTTTGGAACATAAAATTGCGTGTATTATTTTTCCATTTTAAAATAACTGTCATTTGTATCATGCGTGAGAAGGAAATTAAAATAGTAGCATTAAGATTTTTATGCAGAGTTATCGGCATTTTAGCTAAATTTCAATAAAAATTACTTTGTAAAATACCTAATAACGACATTTCAGAAAGTAAATAATCACAAGAGGGGTTTCAACGGTAAAGAGTTTCAACGATTATTCGTATACTGAAAATTAACCAAGTAAAAAAGGATTAATGAAAAATATACAAAGGTAACAATATAAGAAAATTAACTTTAAATAAGACCAAACAACTACTAATTAACATTATTGCATACATTTATTTACGTTGTAACATTTAGGTGCGCATGCGCAGTTCTTATGAATGATGGATTCCAACGCCTTCAGATGAAATATTATTTAAAAACTGTATTTATATATAAGCATTTTAAAGCTTCCAAACTTATATTAGAATTATCTCCAGGCTTCAAAACATAAGTATACGAAGTTTCAACCAGATTTGTCAAGAAATATAGAAACGAAAAAAATACCAAATGTAATCATTTCACACCTACATCAGTAAATCCACCAAAAATCAGTATATATATATTTAGTTTCAATAAAGTATTTTTTATTATTAAACAATTTGAATATTTAGTTTTTCAAATAAAAAGACACGGCGACACATTTCATTTCAGTGATTCATTTTTTAGTGAGAATCACGTTGTGAACGAATCACCCTTTGTTTACATCGTCAAAGAGCGATGACGCGCGATGACGGTTCATTAGAATCCAAATATCTCTAAAACTATTGAATTAACAGAATAAGTGTATGCAGAAAAAATTATCAGTTTCCGAAGCTCCTTTCCAAATATGTAACTTTTATGTACTTTCATGAGAAAAAAAATACACTGATTTTCCTGTATATTTGTCGGCCATTTTTTTTTCGAGGAGTGGCCCTCCCGGATGAGTTACGGTCACGTGATCCGACTTCTCCCTGTCCTTTTATTAGTATAGATAGGTATACAGATTTTATAAATAATCAACTGAACAATTGTAGTTTGCACATAAATATTAATTATCCCTTTATGTAAATATGAACTAAACTGTACGTAATACAATTATATTAATATTACAGAAAAACTAATTACTAAAATTTTATTGAATAAAAAAAAAGAATATTATTTAATGTTCTAAAAATTAACAGTATTAACAGCTACCTTAATAGTAATACTAACTTTTTGTATCCAAATCAAATAACAAAACTGAATAGATATTTAAATATAAACGCATTACCTTAATTATTACGTATTATTGTTAAAATGTGCATGGCATTTGTAAAAATCTTACATTAATCATTAAAAAAGTATTTTCACTTAAATTTTTGTTTTCGTTACTTCTTTGCTTATTTTCTTTATTTATTTTTAGTCTTAAAATAATTGCTCACGATAGACGGTCACTAATAGATTTTAACTAATAGATGATCACTAATAGATTTTATCAGATTCATTTTTTGATACATCATTATTGAATACACATCGCAACTAATGAGTTATACATTTTCTGAACTCTAGCATTTTCCTTAACGGTTCGGATAGAACGAACCACCAGATAAAGCGAACGAAACCTTTGGTCCCTTGGAATTCGTTATAACGGGGTTTGACTGTACTTTGCAACTCCATTTTCGATATTAAAACTGATTCTTAAAGAATAGTGTGTATGACGATGAGGTGCAATCATTATTGGATAATTAATTTCTCAGTTGACAAAAATCCTCTCTGAGGCATGTTCTTCAAAAATTTAGTTTTTTGGTTAGATCCGTAAAGGAAAATCCCTGGGGTTCTGGATAAATGCTTGTACTTGATGCACGTATCACATCAGTACTCCAGTGATGATTTTGAAAACAATACAAGATATGCGGAAATACTTGTAGCTCGTAACTGACACCAAAAACCTGAACAAACGCTTGTAACATCTGTATAATGTTAAAACGCTGAGATTATTTATCTGTAGTTTCGATTCAGGGGAAACTCAGTAGCGCTGTATTTGTTAAACCTTTAAAACTTTCAAACGAGTAAAAATGTATAAAAACAAGTCTCTTTGAAATCGGGCCTAGAATAACTGAATTAAATGCATTTTGAAGACTGTAATTCCGATTAGTCATCTTTCACCAATTAATTCAAGTTTTCGTTTATTTATCGTTAAAATAATATTTATTGAAATTTATTTACCTTTTTCAATCAGTTTCAAGCTTTTTCGGTTCTTTTATTAATTTAAGGGGGCACACCACCTTTAAAACTTCAAAAAATGGAATTTTTTGTTTTTGTTATATTCTGATTTTTGGGACATTTCTGAACAATATGCAAAACAACCGCATAAAAAAATTCGCATTATTTCTCGAGTTATGAGAGTTTATGTAAAGCTCACTCTGTTGCCATGGCCATGTATATTCCAACTTTAACTTCAGTTTTCTCCAATATGTAAATTTTTGGATTACGCGCACTGTTACTCACAAACTATGTGTGCTAGACGCACAAAATTTTTATCAGATTTGTATTTTAAGCTTCTTTACGTACTGAAATAAAAAAAATAAAAATAAGTTTGTAAAAAAATTTTTTACACTTGAAAATCTTTTTAAAAAATTGCTAAATTTTTATTTTTCTTAATTTTATGTAAATTTTTCAATTTAAACTATATTTTTTTGTATATTTTTTGGTTTTACATTAAACTTGAGTATATTACTATTTTAATTTGACCAAAAAATAGTTTCTGTATGCTTATTTCTTAATTTTATGACGCGCGAAACATCCAGTGATTTTTTCCCCTTTTTAGTAATGTGTACATTTAAAAATAAAGTCTAAAAATTATTTATGGATTTACAAGTTCTATTTTTGTATAAAATATAACTCAAGAATTGCAATTTTGATATAAAATAATTTCAAGATAAAAAGAACTTTTTATATACCATATCTTTAAATTTTCTGTTGAATCATATAAACTTGACATTTCTATGTACAGTTAACCCTCCTATAACACGGTAGATAGGTTCCTAGAAAATGCCGTGTTGTGTGAATCCGTGTTATATGAGACCCAGAGCTAATACAAAAAGAGGGGTTACGTCACGAAAACTTATTAAAGCAAACATTTTTTTAAAAAAAATTCCATATGAGCAACCTAATTTTTATTAAAAATATAAATGTATGTATAACACAAAATGAAAAGAAACAAAAAATATTATTTTCATTTAATGCGACCTTAATTTAATAAATTTTTTTCCTCATCGCTCTGAGTACAATCAAGCGAGAACGTTTTTTCGATGGAACGATATCACCTTCAGTTTCAAAACCTTTTTCTCCATTTAAATATTTTGCACTTTCTATCCTCTTTAAAAAAAATGTGTAATTTTTGTTTGATTGCTGGTTCTTACAAAGTAATTGAAGATTTCACGTCATGGAGATGATAATTTCGCAGCTCCCATTTGAATTTTCGGCTTCTTTCAGCGGAAGGGTTGGCGAATCGAAAGAACTAAATCCTACCACGCGGTATATTTTAACTACAAGTTTAATGTACATTTTTACAAATTATTTACATTACACCGGCATGACCAGATCAAATCAAAGCTTCACACAAAGACCAAAATGTACATTAATCTGAACAAAATCAAAATCTGACGTCATCAGCATCAATTCGAACGATGCAGCGTTCGTCCACGAAGGGTATTACGTCACACTTGTAAACTGTGCATGACGCTTTCCGCTATAACATCGGAATAGAGTTATAAATGAATAAATTATAATTTGTCTACACATTTTCATATAAAGCCACTATAGTTCGTTACTCCTTCCCGTTATTATTTTAAGGAATTTTATTTTTTAAATGTGTTAAACAAAAATCATGTTATCGAGTTCTGTAGAAGAACAGTGTTGTTCAAAGGCATTCGCGAATTTTTTTTTTATCGTGTTAGAGCGAAACCGTGCTACACGAGGGTTCCCGCAATTTTCCTATCGTGTTAGAGCGAAACCGTGTTGTAAGATGCCGTGCTGTAGGAAAGCTACCTGTATTAATAAATACTTGTAAAAAAAATTTGATGAACTATCCCATCAACTTGAAAGAAAATGATCAAATGCGTAATCAATCCTTTATCTCGAGAATTGGAAGTTAACTTGCGTTTAACTTTTCCTCCCCGTCCCGGTCGATAGATGGCTGCACCATTCTAAAAAACAAAATTAATTGAAAATGAATTCAATCCTGCTTAAAGATGGCTAAAAGTATTAAAATAATGCATTGTCATCGTGTTCTGAGCTATTCTAAAAGTCTCAAACGTCTAGCTAGTAGGGAAGTTAGTTAAAAATCGATTGCAAGATTTGTGCCAGACAGACAAACAAACAAACAAACACAGAAACAAGCAAACATACAAACAAGAAAGCGAGTTTATAAGAACATTGTAAATATATATATATATATATATATATATATATTAATATTATTGGTGTTTCAGTACCTCGAATTTGATCATGTTTGCGGTCATTTCAGTCTAGTCAAAGGTAGTGTGCCCCCTTAAATGCATTCAAGGCTGTAATTCCGATAAGTCATTTTTCACCAATAATTGCAGGTTTTCGTTTATTTATCGTTAAAAAAAATTATTTAAATTTATTTACTTTTTTCAATCATTTTGAAGCTTTTTCGGTTCTTTTATTAATTTAAGCTATTAACAGCATGCAATTTCAAAACCTATTATGCTGATACATTCCTTATCAGACATAGATGGCCGGGCGATGGCCGAATGGCTAGGGCGCTGGCATTCGGTTCAGATCCTGTGGGTTCGAGTCCCACTGTTGGCATGGACGTTTGTAGCCGTTCGGAATCGGCTTTAAACTGTAGGTCCCGGTCTAATTAGCCCTCGTGTAGCAAAAAGGTGACCGTAGCGCTCCAAACCAAACCAAACCAAACCAAACCAGACATAGATGATCACGGTTTAGGATTACTTGGGATACCATTCGTCTATGATGGGCGTTTCTTTCATAATCTTTTGCGCAGTTTCCTTCAGTTTTACCCATTGGTCATCAGACAGGTGACTTTTGCCATCACCGACAATACCCTTTCGAAAGAATTTCACTTTTGGCTTCTCTGCTGGATCACTGCTTTCGACTGATTTTTGTCTGTTTGGATTTGTCAGATATACAAATTCTTCTTCATGTATTCGAAAGAAGTGTGCTCCAGGACGTTATTTAAAAGCACCTCGTCTTCCAGCAGACAATCGAGGTATTCTGCTTCGAGGAACCGGGCTATCCTGAGGATCTCTTCTTTTCTGTTGGCGTGCAGTCTTTCGTAGGACACCAGCAGTAGATTGCCATCCTCAAGGCGCTCGTAGAAGGACAAAACGTGTTTGAAGTAACACCCGTACTCGATATTTCTAGTCAAGAAGGCGTCGTAGAACTGGTCAAAAGAGTGCTGATTGAAAGTTTCATATCGGAGGTTATTCAAAAAGTGATAGAAGGATACTATGGTGTCTTCTGGATGGCGATAGATGTAGATATACTTCGTTTTATCGTTTTTCCGCACCATGTTGTAGGGGATGTGATGCTTGTAAACCCGAGGCGTGCTTTCTAGAGCCTCTAAGGCAGCGATGCCACTCATTTCAATGAAAGGTACAACCTTGTAAGTGACATCGTCAAAGGTTGGAAAAGACTCTCCTTTGGAAACAATTTGCAGGACAATGTATTGCATCCATGTGGTCCCGGTCTTCGGGTAAGACGCGATTATGACGTCATCATCCTTCGGCACGTAGTCCATAGCATCTTCGATATTTTTGGAGGTGAACCAGATAGCACTCGAAAAAGGACGACCTCTGATTATCTGAAAATCACCGACTAGATTTGGCTTTTCCTCAGACATGTTGAATTGGGATTCCTGAAAGGATAAATTTCAGTGTGAATATAAAATGCATAAAATTAAATGGAGTGCAGAACTTCGTTCAAAAACTGCAGAATTTACAGTAAGACACGTATAAAAGCCATGCTAGCTAAATTAAAATAAAATTGTCGCCAATATCGTCAAATTTCACCCTTGCCATATCTAAGTGTTGACTATATTGTTTGGGGTGTAAAAACAAGTAAATAGATTCATAGTGTCAAAAATTAGATAATTTATTGCAAATTCTATTACGTCCCTAAAACGTATTGTTTTACCATCTATATATATATATATATATATATATATATATATACAGTGCCTAATTAGCCATTCCTGTGCCGTGGACAAGAATTTGCATTTGGGCCCCTTAATTAGGTTTTGGAAATTAATAAAACTAATTCAGCATTTTGAGCCCCCCTTTGAAGTGGGCCCAGGGCGGATGCTCCTGTTGCATCTGCTTAGTTACGGCACTGTATATATATATATACGAGGGCGAAATAGGAAATCTTTGCCCTTATTTTCTTTAGTAAAAAGAAGGTACATACAGGTAATTACGGATATACGCACTAGTCTACGTACTTTAAAATATTTTCCTACGTAGTCTCCACACCAGTTCAGATATTTTTCCCATCACAACACTAAATTTCGGATGCCCATGTTGTAGAATTCGTCCGGCAGACTATGGAACCACCTTCGGGCTGCTTTCTTTATATCGCGAATTCAATAGGGTTAGTACACACCAGCCTTCAAACTGAAACCATAAACGATCGTATGGTGGCAAAACGGGCAATAAAATAGATATCTTCAAAATTACCACACCTCGATACCTAAAATAGAACTGGTAGAGGGAGCAATAGAAGAGCATCATAAAGATAATAAGAAGTACGCATTGACTTGGTCTTTGTGTTCCTCAAACCATGATCTGACACGTCTATCTGTATGGATCAGAGCATTATCATCATGGAGAACGCCATCTCCTGCAGGAAACAATTTTTGCACCATAGAATGAATCTGGTCTGCTAAAAGTTCGACATAGTCCTTCCCAGTCAATCTCCCTTTCAGGGTTACAATAGACCCCTTTAAAAAACCATGAAATGGCCGCCGAAACTCTGAGAAATTTCTCTCCGTTTGACAGCTGGCATGACAGAAGCATGATCAAATGCTTATGTAGGTGTTCTTCAGACATATGCACGTCCTGTTGTGTCGAACAAAGTGAACAATGATTCGTCTAACCAGATGTCATATCTCGACGTATCACTCGACCAGGATTTGTTCTCGTGGCACCAATGTAGCGGAAGTTTAGTATTCATATCTGTTACAAGTGGCCTGGAAATTACTACTCTGCCGTAAAATTTTTGTTTGTGAAGTTTTTTCTGACCTGTAATGACTGATACTGGAACCTGCAGATTCAGATGGAGCTCTACGTCACTTTGGCTGCAGTTGTCTTCCTTTTTTAAGTCACAATCCGCTTCAACAACCGTCAGTCTTTTTCAGTTAGCTTTCTCTTTCGACCACTATTCTGTTTCACAGAGGATGTCTTTCCGTGCACTCTGTATGCAGTCACGACTTCCGATACCATAGCTCGGTAAACACCAAAACCATGGGGGATGTTGTAACACATACTCCAATTTAACGTGCTTCAACAATTTATCTCTCTGCACGGTCTACAAGGTTGACATCCCACGCTATCCCTCGAAAAGCCTGATGCCCCTAATTTCACAAATGCTAGACATAGACATGGTACATTAACGAGGCACCAGTGAGCAGGGCTCCATATCCTCGGTATGGATAATATTTTTGTGGCCATATTTCTGTTCTCAGGATTAAAAGAAAAGTGTGGACTTGAAAGTATGAAAAAAAAAGGTAGCAGACGATTAAGCAAAAATCAGTAAGTATAGTCTTGAGGTCGATCCATCAAAAAACACAGGTCAGAACTAGAAGTGACTGCAAATGTAATTTACAATTTAGGAGAGGTTACAGGGAAAGTTAAGAAAGGCGAAGGAGACCAGGGTGAATAATCAAAGTAGTCTTAGGACGCCTATAGCATTCCCTTGGGTCGTAGTCGGGGAGGATAGCTATTTCTTCGTTGTCTATTGAATATAAAGTATTGTAGAAGTTAGATGCGAGATCTTTAATGTGTTTCCAAATGAATTCGATTCTCAAATTCCTGTGAATAAATACGTTTCTAAGGTACCAGGGCGCCTTCCTAATACCGCGGAGTGTTTTATTTTGAATAGTCTGCAATCGCTGGATATGGGTGTCAGCCGCTGAGCCACAAAAAGGCATGGCTTTCAACAGGATGGGACGCAGTACTGTTTTATTCAAAAGTAGTTTATTATCTAAACCCATTTGATTCTGGTACAGGAGGTGGGCGATATCCTTATGGGCTTTAAAAAATTTTCTTATGTTATGTTCAATATTTTTCTTCCACGTCAGTCGACTATCGAGGTAAATTCCTAGGTATTTGCCCTCTCTCTCAAAGTGAACTAGGTGATCGCAAACTGTGACTGGAGGAGGTGGAGTTCTACTGTAACTGAAAAAAATAGCTTTAGTGTTTGAAGGACTTAACTTTAGCCTCCACCGTTCGAACCATCGTTAAAGAATTCCAATATGTCTCTGTAGGAACTTGTGCATGTATTTAACATTTTGATGCTTAGCTAGTATTGCCGTGTCTTCCGCTAACATGGCTAGTGTAGTGAATGGAGATTGAGGAATGTCATTAAAATAAATATTAAAAAGGATAGGTGCCAACTTAGAGCCCTGAGGGACTGCTGCATTGATTTCGCGCAGACTACAATATGATAGTGCCTGGCGGACTTTAAAAGATCTGCCAAGAAGGAAGGTGTGAATTAAGTGGATAATTGAGGCTGGAATTTAAAGCTTAATAAGTTTGTAAATGATAGCATTGTGCCAGAATCGGTCAAAAGCTTTCTCCAGATCGAGTAATATTATTCCAGAATGCATCCGATGCTGAAAACCATCATGGATGAATTCCGTGACTCGAAGCTACTTGTGTGTTGTTGAGTGGTCGGCTCGGAAGCCGAATTGCGGATTAATAATAACATTATTTTCGGCCAGGAAATTTTTGATTCTGTGACGGACTATATGTTCCACTAAATTGCTAAGAGAGGAGAGCAGACTGATTGTTTTTAGGCAGAGACTGATCCTCACCAGGTTTTTTAATAGGGATGACAACAGCGGTTTTCCAAGCAAATGGGAAAGTATTTATGTTCAAAGATTTTATTAGTTAATTCAGAGAGGTAGTAAATATAATTTAGGGGTAAGTTTTTGATAGCTGAGTTAGAAATATTGTCAAGGCCGGGATCTTTTTTTATTGGGGAGCGAGGGAACAGCGTTTTGGATTTCTGCTGGGGTGGTAGATTCGAGAGGGTCATTATTGTTGATAGAGAGTCTATTACTGAAAAAAATTCCAAGAATATCGTTAACTTTAACAATTGTATCGGGAAAGAAAACGTCGGGATGGGGACAGAACTGATTTTCGTAATTGTCTGCCAAGGCCTCAATTTTGTCGGAGTCACTGGTGAGAATGCCAGATGGTGTGCTGAGGGGTGGGAGGGGGGTAAAAGGTTTTTTTGTCGCGTTTAAGATATAACCAGAGGCTATTGTCAGTTGGTGCGAGTGACTCGATAAAATCAGTCCATTTTTAATTTTTGTGTTTTCTAATTTCAAATTTAATTTACCATTTAGTCTATAGAACTCGCTACGTACAGACGGATCGCCTGTATCCTATCGCCTGTTATTCCTATTTTTAATTAAGTGCTTGATATGAAGGGGGAGCTTATTGTAATTATTAGGGGGGGGGTGAGTCTTGGCAGATCCTATTAATTATATTAGTGACGGAGGTAACAGCATTATCAATGTCAAATTTACTATTAATGTGCTCAAAGGGTGGGGGAGAATTAAAACTATTAGTAGTGTAAATATTCCAATTAATAAAATGAGGGGTGAGAATGGAAGGTAGGAGGATACTTGTGTGCAAATTTAGAATAATGGGGTTATGGTCGGATGATAAGTCGTCAACAGAATTAATATCGTAAAGAAAGTTAATATTATTTTAGAGGGCGAAATCAATAACTGATTGGGAGCCAGAAGGGCCAAAACGGGTAGCAGAAGAAGAAAAAGCAATATCAATAGCGTTATCAATACAAAAATTATTAATCTCCTTTTCGTAGCGACTGGTATAGTTATAATTATTGGAACAGTTCCATCGAGGATGTTGGGAATTAAAATCCCCAGCCAAGATTACCTTATCGCCGAAGGAAAATAAATTTTGAAGGTCTAGACCTGTCGTGGGGGAGAGATTGCTCTATTTAGTAATACAAATAATCTCTAAGTAATTATTTGTGCTATTCAAAAAGTTTCTCTTATATCTTCATTGCTCAGTTATATTATAAAATAGAAAAATGACATAAAAGTTTAATTTTTAGCATAAATCAAAGATGTCAAACTGAATGCTTAAGAATTAAATTATGCATATTAATTTAGAAGAATGAGATTAATTTTCAACTCATTATTTAGTATGAATATAATTCATACTAAATATACCCATCATTTGATATATTTTTTGATATTTTAAAAACAGCATATAACAAATCACTAATTATTTAGTATGAATTTAAGCTGTAATTATACAATGTAGTTTTTAAAATTAATCATACCATAAAAGAAAGTTTATAAGTTTAATGGAATTTTTATATTATCATAGATCACATGATAGGGTAAATGACCAGTTACGGACATCCTTAAGGTGGAATTTTTTTGGTCAGCACCTTATAATTTATTAATCATTTTTCAAATGATGTGGTGGTATATTTTTGTTATTCTTTGTTTACAGAATTATAAAATGTCTATCTCCAACCACAAAGTAAAAACTTAATATTTTTTGGTATATTTTAATTTATGGCTGTTCAGCTTGATGAGTTATGGACACATTGAATACTAGTTATGGGCACCCCTTTTCTCACCTTTTACGTAACTTCAAAGGCACCAGGTTTTGTCAAATAAAGTGAAATATGAATAAACAATAATACGTTTTATTTACATAGAATTATACAAATAAATATTAAACACTATGCTGAAAAAAATTTATGTGTTTTACATTAGTTTTTAACTAAGGGCAAAAATATTATCATCATTAATCACTTTCATCATCAAGCTGAAAGAAAGAAAGGCACACAAACGCACTTTCATCTTTACTATCTGGTAAATTGTCTGTAAAAATCTTTGGGTATTTACTTTATATGATATAATCTGTCACAAACAGAGCACTTGTACTCTCACTTGTTTCTCATACTCGACCCACAATTGAAACACAGTCCAGCGATTGTGATGTCACTACCTATGCTTTTACATTTCTTATTCTGTCTTCTTGGCTTTCTTTATTGGACGCTCAAATTTTGTCTCTTCTTTTTTCTTAATATCTTCTTTCCTTTTTTCTTGTGTGTCTTATAACTTGCCATCTGGGGAGGAAATAACACAAGGAAACCTCGCAATGTTGCATTTCCCTTTTTCTTTTTGATGATTCTGTCCAAAATATTGCTGTAGCAAGCGGGGAAGTATTTGCCGTGTCTTCAATAAACAACCTTTTTGAGAATAATTCGCTCTTGAGAATTTGGCATTTCACTAACTTCGTTTAATTTAACCGGAGATTGGATGTTATTATTAAATTCTGTGAGCATTTGTTGACAATTTATGACATCGGTTACAACGCCGCTCAATGCTTGTCGAGTTTTGATATTGTTATTGATAGACTCAGTATTGGTCTTACCATCTTCTTCATTAATCAAAAGTTCATTGTTGGTTTCATTTCACAAATGTCTTCAAACTGTTTTTAAATGTTGCTCAGCGGTGTTAAGCACATCATGCTGGAATCATGCATCATGCATCAATTTTTGGAATTTTCCTAACATTTCAATCTACAACCAGCTCTTAAAATTCCATACGTGATAGAGTTTTGGTGCCGTAAGTATATTCTTCTAAAACAATTTTTTCTTTACTCCCTTTACTCCCTATTGAAAATATATTAGTGTCAATTATATAAGGTAAGAATCACTCACCTTTGATTCCAGGTTGCCACTGAACGGGAGTTACCCTAATTAAGCCACACACTCAAAAGAACGACGTTAGATCTTGATACACAAACAAATAACATTTAATAATCACAAGACAACAATTTACTCAGAACTTATACATATATTAACGAATCTTATCGTGTTTACATTTAATTTCCGAAGACCTCCCTTGTATCTATAGAACATAACCGAAGGGGTTCTCGTATCTCGTTCAACTGTTTTTCAACTTCGTCGGGCCAAAGTTCAGTAGTAGCCGTGGTTGACGTATTGGCGCTGGAATCACTGCTACGTCATGGGAGTTCTTGACAAAATGTAATCAGCTTTGCTTCATAAATTATTTAGAAATATGTTTTAATTTATTGTATTGTGCGGGGCTCCTTCCCATTCCAGTCAATTTGTTAGTTTTTTGTGCGCACGACAATTGCCCAGAGCATATCGTGCTGCCTACTTCGGTTGTTTGTTTGTGTCTTTGCGTTTATTAGTTTGAATATTCTAAATTTCCTACCGACACCTCCTCGTGGTGGGCCCTGGGGTCTGAGCGATGTCTCAGCTGCAAACGTCTTAGGAGGGGGAGCCTAGTAGTGGTTTAATATACAGCCCTAATGATTGTCTTAAGGCTTGTAAAGTTTATGGTGATGAAGCAACGAAGAAGTTGCAAAAGCTTGTTCGAACGGTGCATGAGGGGAAAGCAACTAAGAAGGATCAAAAAGCGATTGTTGATTGGGCAACTGAGATTAAAAGTGTTGTTGAGAGACAAAACGAGATTATCAACTTTTTGAGCGGACGGGTTTCCGCAATGGAAAAGAAAAAGGAAGTAACTTCCTACGCGGAAGTGGTGAAGAGAACATATGACTTTAAAAAGGGAGCTAGGTCAAGTTCTCGGAGACGTGATGAGGGGACTTTTTATCTGGTGATGGTTGATTTCAGACAAAGAAGGAGCAGGATGGTTAAACTACCAAAAGATCCATTCAGAGTATGATTGATCCATGTAAGCTAAAAGTGGGAATAAATAAGTGTAAGAAAATTAGAAATGGAGGAATGATGATTGGAGTGGAACATGAAGATGAAGTCGAAAGACTTATAAAGGAACTAGGTTCGATTAAACAGTTAGAAGAGAACTATAAAGTGGTTAAACCGCAGAAGAGAGATCCTCAAATCCTCATTTATGGTGTCATGGAGAAACTCGAGGATGAGGAAGTGTTGTTGAAACTTAGGGAGCAAAACGATGAGCTGGAGGAAGCGAAAATGAAAGTAGTTACGAATTTTGATGGGAAAGTTGGCTCGAACTTGGTTATTAGCTTGAATGGTGATGCGTTCATGAATTTGAATAAGCAGAAAAAGGTTAAAATTAGCTGGCAATGTTATAACTTTAAGGAATATCTGAAGCCGGTCTTATGTTATAATTGTTACAGATACGGGCATATTGCCCGGTATTGTACGAATACAAAGACTTGTAAAGATCAGATCATCAGACAAATGGGATAACTACGTTATATAGGCCACGCCTTCCAACGTAGGCTTGCATAGTAATGACCAGAGTAAAGGTGAAAAGAGATAGGTTGAATTTGGATCCGGGGAGTGGCTTGAGAAAAGGAAGTTTAATGTGTTATAGCTAAAGCGATGCTCATGGGAGCAATGCTTAAAATAGATAGGAAAAACTTAAAAAATAAGAAAAACTTAAAAAATATAAAGCTCACTGCTTACCAAAGTAAGAAATAAGATTACAAAAAGTAATGAAAAAATGAAGTTTTAAAATAATTAAGAACAGAGAACGGCTCTTGGCCATCTTCTGTTGGCAGGATCGGCAAAGTCATAATTGGCGAGATTTAAAAGGAGTTCATTATCAATAGAATTATGGAAGTTAGTAGTTAAATTTTTGAGGAAATTTGGAATAGTAAGGAGGCCAAGCTCCTCGTGGATTTCAGCATTCCTGAAATTCCACGGTGCGTTAACGATTTGTCGAATAGTAATATTTTGTGCTACGGTTAGCTTTTTAATATGAGAATCTGCTGCGTATGTCCATGCCGGAGCTGCATAAGTAATTAGAGGTCTAAGAAATGATTTGTAGATGAGCATTTTATTATTTATAGATAATTTACTGTTCCGAGCAATTAAGGGGAATAGTGAACGTTTAGCAACTCGAAACTTGTCCCTAATTTGTGTTATGTGATGTCTCCAGGTGAGATTTTTGTCAAGGGTGACTCCTAAATACTTAACGGTGTCAGACCAGGGGATAATACTGTTACCAATAATAAGTTTGTATTTGTCAATTGTGCGTTTAGTTTTTTGTGTAAACATAATAGCTATGAATTTATCAGTGTTAATTTTGATTTTCCATTTGTCGAGCCACTGTTGAATAATTTTCATATGGTCGTTAAGGTATTTGACGGCGTACTTGGGGCTATGATCAGTTGCGTAAATTGCGGTGTCATCGGCGCAGATGGCAATATTAGTTTTGTTATATTGATAAATATCGTTAACGTAAATGTTAAATAAAATTTGAGCAATAATAGAACCTTGGGGAAGACCGCTATAGAAATTTAATTTGGAAGATAATTTATCTTTAATTTTAATTTGGAAAGTACGATCTTTTAAGTAGGAGGTTAGGAGTTTAATAAGATGGGGGGGGGAAATTGCAATTAATTAGTTTATGTATGAGGCCATCAATCCAGATTTTATCGAACGCTTTAGCAACGTCAAGGAAAAGGGCAGCAGTGCATTTTTTATCTAATTTAGAGTCAGCAAGATGCTCAACAATGCGATAAATTTGGTGAGGGGCTGAAAGAGATTGGCGAAAACCAAATTGATAGGGGATAATAATATTTGCAGAGAGGAGATGACTATTGATTTCATAAGCAATGAATTTTTCAGTAAGTTTACTGATGGTATTTAAGAGGCTAATTGGCCGATAGCTATCAGGAGAGTTCTTATTTTTTCCAGGTTTAGCTATGGGCACAATGATGGAATTTTTCCAACTTTGAGGAAAGTGATTCAATTTATACATAGCATTAATAAGGGCAGTGATTTTGAATATGAACTTAAGGGGGATGTTTTTAAGCATAGTATTAGTAATTTGGTCTTCGCCAGGCGACTTTCGATTAGGGAGTTTTTTAATTATTTCCTTAACTCTGGAGGGGGGAATGTAAATTTCAGCAGTGGGGTGATTAATAGAATTAAATAGGTTTATATTAGTTTGAACAGTATTGTCTATGCTAGTATTGGGGCTGGGATTAAGGATGAAGTTGTTGGCAAGGGTTTGAGCGATAAGATTAGATTTATCTTCGTCAGAATAAATGAAGTTATTGTTACTAGGATCAATGAGGGGGGGAATGACATTAGGTTTATTTTTAAGGCATTTAGCGGCTCTCCAAATGGAATTGTCAGTAATGTCAAGTGAAGTTATGTAAGTTTCCCAACTTTTATTGGCTTTGTCATGAATATAGTATCTTAAGTTTTGTTGAGCGTTGTTCATTAATGTTTTATTATGTGTGGTTTTGTTCCTTTGCCAATTTTTACGCGCTCTATTTCTTTCGTTAGTGAGAATTTTAAGTTGGGTGTCGGTACGAATTTTATTAGAAGGAGGAATAATTTTGGTGTTTTTAATGAGGGCGGAGTTAATGTCATTAGTTATGCTATGAACAAGATTTTCGATGCCGTTATGGGTGTTAATTTCAGGATGAGTGTAGGGTAAGTTATGCAGGTCTTTTTTGAAGTTATCCCAGTTGGTGAATTTAGAATGATTGATAATTAAAGGATTAGTGTCTAAAGGAATGGTGAGTGCAACTGGGTTGTTATCCGAGGAGAGATTGCAGAGGGTTTCAATAGTAATATTATGGGGAAAGCCTTTAACAAGAGCAAAGTCAATAGTGCTACTGCTATACCTAGAAAAATGAGTGGGGGAAGAGGGAGCAATTATGTCAAATTCAGAATTCGCAGTAAAATTATAAATGGTGTTTCCGTAAGTGTTATTAGTTTTACAGTTCCACAGAGTGTGATGAGCATTAAGGTCGCCAAAAAGAATAGTGTTAATGTTTAGGTTATCAAGAATTTTTAAATCGTCAAGGACGTCGTTAGGATTTTGAACAGGGGGAATATAAGTAGAAACAATAGTATAGGATGGGAGGTTATTAAGTTTAACATTAACAGCAGTAGCGTTAATAATTTTGAGGGGGGAAATGATAAGTTCATGATGGGGTAAAGTATTTTTGATAATAATAGCAGTGCCTCTCTTGGCTTGTGTATAGGAATTATAATCAGTTCTATAAGTGGTGTACTGAGGGATGTTAAGTTTATCCTCTGGTCTGAGATGAGTTTCTTGTATGAGAATGATATCGGGGGTATGCTCATTTACAAATTCTTTAAATTCCCGGATCCTGGAAAGTAAACCGTTGGCATTCCACGCAAGAACAACAAGGGAAGGAGAGGGCGTACCCATTAACTTGAAATTTCCGGACGATTAAGCATGCCAGTGAAGAAGCCAAAAATTTTGTCATCTTCAGTTTGGCCTTTATTAATTCTATCTCTTGTAGTGGTAAGTCTATCTATTAAGTGGGTTAAATTGGAGGTACCTAAAGCAGCTTTAATTTCCTCAAGGAGGTCGTTAATTTGTTTCATTTGTTTTAAGACGTTTAAACCATCAGTAAAGTTAGGATAATCAATAATTTGGGTGGTTTCGGCAGTTTTAGTAGTAATTAAATTTTGGGTAGGAGTGGTAGAATTCGTTTGTGGGATATTTCTAGTGGTGTTGGAGCCGGCCGCGTTGGCATAGGAAAAACCGGGGGTTACTTCTTTAATTTTTCTTTTAGCTTCGGCTTTATTGTGGGGAAATGCAGGACAACCTCTGAAACTGGCCACGTGGTCTCCATTACAATTGCAGCATTTGGGGTTTTCTAATTTTCCTTGTCCTTTATTACAATCACTAGTTTTGTGATCACCAGCACATTTAACACAACGGGGATTCATGGTGCAATTTTCTTGATGGTGGTGATAATACTGACATCTGAAGCACTGAAGGGTTTTGAAGGGGGAGTTGTATTTTTGAATGGTGATTTTGATGTGAAAGAGGGCTTGTAGATCGTAGATGTTTTTAGAATTTTCTGCAGGGGTGAGTTGAATTTGATGGAGTGGTAGGGGGGTTTTTTCTTCGTTTTTCTTACCTCTCATGAGGCGGTTAACTTTGTGGACTGGGTATTCTAAACGTTCGAGTTCTTTTTGAATTTCGTCCGGTTCAATATCAATGGGGAGTCCTCTGATGACCACTTTAATTAATTTTACTGATCCTAAAGGTAGAATGAAGCCTTGTATATTATTATCTTTAAGAAATTTTGTAATATTCCTATGGTCATCTTCTGATTTTGGTTCAATTCTAATAAATTCTCCGCTCATTCGTGCGTGGAAGTGCCTTTTATCTTTACCCGCTAATAAGTTCAAAATTTCTCTATAATTATCAGTTTTAGCAATCGTAATATGCTTAATCTTGATTTGGTTTTCCTTAGGGGCTTGAGTTTGGATAGGGTTTTCATCAATATGATTTTTTAGGGCATTAAATTTATTTACAGTTACAGTATTGGTAGGGATAATGGGGATAGTAGCTTTGGCAGTTAATCTTCTGGCCGGTGTCTTAAAACCGTCATTATTCTCCTGGGTATTGGGTTTACGTTTTTTGTTATTGTTAGAATTTGAAATGGAAATGTTAGTGTGGTTAGATTGGTCAAGACTATGCTTACCTAGACGATATCTTTCATATGCCAGAGGGAATGCCTTTTCAAGAGTAGCGTGAAGATTTTCCGGGATCAGTCCATTTTGTAGGTTTGATAAGATTCTTTCATTGTCTTCCGATAGTTCAATAAGGATAGGTTGATTGGTTCCATTGTCCGTGTTCATAGCCAGTGTATCGTCAGCCGAGGTCGTGTCCGTGTCCATAAGTTTATCTTCCATAATTCCACGAGTGAAACTCGTGATATCGGAGGCTGCCTATAAATCAGGCCCGTCGCACATCCGCAAGAGAAAATCTCCCCGAAAGGCCACAGACGCAGAAGTAGGGACCGAAGAAAAAGCAATAAGAAAGCAGGTGTACTAGCGCAAGGCTTAGCACACACGGAGGAAAGCAAGAAACGTCTATACTCAATGAAGGTACAGAAGGAGAGTGTCGACTTGTAAAGAGTGCAGCGAGCCCTTCTATGAAGTATGCGAAAAGGCTAAGAAATGTGGTAATTGTGCAAGATTTAATGTAAGATATTCAACGAACTTAAGAACGGACCATGCTCTCTATAGCAGAACTTGTTTCTGCTACGAAAGGAAATAGAACTGCTAATCTCGAGAATCAATTATAGGAATAGTGAAACGGTTGCGAGTACTTCGGATGAAAAAGATGGTTTTTACAGTTTACTTAGCCAATTAAAGGCTAATTAGGGTTTTTTGATTTTGTCTATGTTTTCAAGTTTGGGTTTAGTCACCCAACTTTAGTTTGTTTGGACTTTGTTGTTTCAAGTGTATTTATGATTGTAAAAACTTTGTTGAAGACTATGTTATGTTTGTCTGATTTGTGATTTTTGCCTGCACTGGGTGTGCAGGACTTCTGTAAAAACTTTTTAAGATAATAAAGTTTGATGAGCGATGTATTTCGCAGCTTGGTGGATGCGAAATTAAAGTGGAAAATTGAACTTAAAGAAATTAATTGAATTACGTCACGGACGTCTAATTGGATTGGCTCTATTGATGCTCTGGCTCGTGGAGGCCGAGCGCGGAGGGTGACGTGGGCTGAACTTGGACTTGATGGAGTTGCTTCACTTGTGCCTGCCCTGCGGGTCCTGTCGGGCCGGCGTGATTGCTATGGCGAGACTGGTCATCAGAGTATTACTTGGCTGATACCCCGTAAGGGGGAATGGTCAGGATGGATTTAGACTTATTGTATTTTGCTTTGTATGCACTTGACATTTTAGAAATTTTGTTCAAAATTTAAAATGCAATTACCCCCCCCCCCTTAATTCGCTAGAAACAATCCAATAATTTGTACTTTTTATATATTTTTTGAACACCAAATTGGTGGTAGGGGAAAAGAGAGAGATGAACCTTAATTAAATGAAGCGTAGAAAGGAGTGTATGTGTAGAATGTAGATATTTCGGTTGTTTGTATACATGCATCTAGTGCTCGGGTTAACTCCATTCTTTTTTATTATCCTGGGTTACGCCAGGTAACTCTTTGTGTTTGATACCGGCGATTTTCACAGGGGTTTGCGGGGAAGCCCTGAAACTCCTCCAAGGGCTGGGATCTAGAGGGATATCAAAATTGAAAGAAACATTTTAATGCTGATATCAGAATGGGGGGGGGGGGGTATTATAATATGCTGATGGCGTGCTGACCAGTGGGGAGGGGTATCGATTGGCATAAAATTACAAGTTTACATAATATACAAAAAGTCACATTAAGGGTACACCCGTGCAACGCGGGGTATATAAATTTAGTCAAAAAATAAATATAACGTTTGACAACTATAAAATCAGACCAGGATGTACTTAGAAGTTCTATTTAATTATCGTGCTACATTTAAAATTTTTATTCTAAAAAGGAATAATTTTATCTTTACTCCATAATAATTCATGTAAAGTTTCTTTTTATGGCTTTGTCGAAGTCCCTTATTCGGCGTGTAGTGTGGTTACTTTAATGACTCCAAGGTAAACAAACTTTAACGTCTTTAATAACTTCTAACTTAAAAACACAAACAAACTTTATATAAACAAGCTTTAACGTGAAAAACATAAAACTGTCATCGTGCTGTACTCCCGGGTTAAATTTATTGTAGGCGGATTGGTGAGCTGGATTCACAGAGTACTGGAAAGGAATCGTGCGAGAGAAGGATCGAGAGGGAGCGAGCGTTCTTCACGAAACTCCCGGTATTCATATGGCTACACCAGTGTGCCTCGCTGATGTCTTCTTCGCTCGGCTCACCAAGGTTTCTTCTTCGCTCGGCTCACAGAGGTTTCTTCTTGTCAGTTGAAGATGAAACGAAATCGCTCGACCGCTACAGCATTCCCCCTCCAGTCGTTCAGACGTTAAACCTAAATTTGACTTTTCGTCCATACCGAGTTGTCACCTCGGGTTTCTTAGACAGATCATCCTGTAAAATAGAACTTTTGTGCAAGTTAGATTCATTAAGAAGAAATGCAGGCTTTAGCCTATTAATCGAAACCGTGGCTTTAGCGCCTCGTATATTGAGACAGAAATGCTTAGGGTGTCTCGAAACAATCTGGAAAGGGCCGTCAAAAGGTTGTTCCAAAGGTTTCCTAACGTGATCCTGGCGGACAAAAACAAAGTCACAATTCTTGAGCTCTTTATGTATAAAAACCTTCTGGGTATTATGATGTGCTGTCGGAACAGGCCGCAGTTTCTGCATATGATCCCGCAACATAATCAAAAACTCTGAGCACTGTATTTGGGGAGTGCGTTGTGTGTCACGAAAGAATTCCCCTGGTAAACGTAAATGAGTACCATAAACCATTTCCGCGACCGTGGACTGAATGTCTTCCTTGAAACTCGTTCTAATGCCAAGTAGAACAGTAGGCAAGATCTCTGTCCAGCGCTCAGTTGCGTGACATTTAATAGAGCCTTTCAACTGCCTATGATACCGCTCAACTAGGCCATTCGCTGCCGGATGATAAGCGGTCGTTCTAATTTTTTGAATCCCCCAAAAACGGGTTAGGCTTTGAAATAGACTGCTCTCAAATTGTCTGCCCTGATCGCTAGTTACCGTGTCAGGTACTCCAAATCGAGAAATCCATCCCGCATAAAATGTCTCGGCTACCGTTGCCGCAGATTGGTCTGGCATCGGAAAAGCTTCCGGCCATCTGGAAAATCTATCCACACATGTCAGACAATAGCGCTGCCCTCTAGAAGGTGGCAAAGGACCTATGATGTCTATATTTACATGCGTGAATCGACAACGAGGCAAAGGATATGCTTCAGACGGAGCAATGGCGTGCCTCTGGATCTTAGATCTTTGACACTGAACACATGCGCGAGACCAAGCAGTAACATCCTTTTTCAAAGATGCCCAAATAAACCGTTCACTAACTAATTTAACAGTAGCTCTAATTCCAGGATGCGAAAGTTCGTGCAAGGTCTGGAATGCCATCCGACGAAAATCTGAGGGAACATAAGGTCTAACCAGTCCAGTTGATGTATCACAAAACAGAGTTGAGCCACTGGGAGAAAATTTAAAACCTTTGAAGTGCAGAGAATTATCTGCCGTTCTTAACCTTTCCAATTCCCCATCCCCTCGCTGCGCCTGTGCCATTGCTTCATAATTCAATTTATTTGGGAGCTGAATTTCGGAAATTCGCGACAACGTATCTGCCACAACATTATCTGCACCCGAAACATGTCTAATGTCGGTAGAAAATTGAGCAATGTATTCTAAATGACGCTGCTGCCTAGGGGAAGTGTTACTACTATTACGGTTAAAAGCAAATGTGAGAGGTTTATGATCCGTAAAAATTGTAAAATTCCTGCCCTCCAACATGTGACGAAAATGTCGAATAGAACTATAAATAGCGAGCAATTCTCTGTCGTAGGCACTGTACCTACGTTCTGTTGGAGAAAGCTTTCGCGAAAAATACGAAAGGGGTTCTAACCGTCCATTCACACTTTGTTGTATCACAGAACCAACCGCGAAATCCGAAGCATCGACCATAATGGAAATGTCAGCTTCTGGTTTGGGAAATGCTAATAGTGTAGCTTGCAAAATTGCCTCTTTACACCTATTAAAGCACTGAATTGAATCTTCCGACCATTGAATTTGAGTTCGATCGTTTTTCTTTTTGCTTTTTATCAACTCATATAATGCTGCCTGTATTGTAGCTGCATTCTTTAGAAAACGGTGGTAAAAATTCAACATTGCCAAAAAGCGTCGTAATTCGACAACCGTTCTTGTAAAGGAAAGTTCTTCAAAACCTCTACTTTCTCAGGTAATGGTGCTACTCATTTTTCAGAAATTAAATATCCCAAAAAATTCAAACTAGTTTTACCAAAAATACATTTATCTGTATTTAAAACTATACCGAATTCATTAAGTCTATGAAAAACAATTTCAAGATCGTGAATGTGTTGCTCCCTGCTTGTAGATGCGACCAAAACGTCGTCTAAATACACGTAGCAGCATTCGATATCTCGAAACACATGATCCATAAATCTCTGAAAACTTTGTGCCGCATTCGATAATCCGAAACACATGAATAAGTATTCAAACAACCCAAACGGTGTTATAATGGCCGTTTTCTGTACTGATTCCGGGTCCATAGGTATTTGGTGGTACGCCTTCACCAAATCCAGCTTTGAAAAAACTGTTTTATTATGCAAATTAGAACAGAAATCTTGAATATTAGGAATAGGATATTTATCGGGTGTTGTGACGGTATTTAAACGTCTAAAATCTCCACATAGTCTCCACTCGCCATTCTTTTTAGGCACCAAATGTATTGGACTGGCCCATGGGCTAGTGGATGGCCGTATAATACCCTGATTTAATAAATTATCAATTTCTTGTTTTGCAATTTTAAGTTTGTCAGGTGCAAGTCTGCGCGCCTTAGCATAAACTGGTGGACCCTTAGTAGGAATGCAATGTGTTATATTATGCCGTTTCCGCGTGTTTCGCAAAGTAGCAGGATTAGAAATATTTGGAAATTTAGCCAAAATTCTATGGTATTGCGATTTCACAGCTATAGTCGTTAAAGCACAAGATTTCCCAGCGATTACAGTACATTTAGTTGCAAGCGTAGTCAGTGGGTCTATCAACCTACGATTCTTAACATCGACCAGCAATCCGAAATTTTCTAAAAAATCGGCTCCCATTATTGGGCGAGAAACATCTGCAATCATAAAAGACCATGCAAAGTTACGGCGTAATCCCAAATTCAATACTAGTTTTTGAAATCCATAAGTATTTATTTTAGTTCCATTTGCAGCATAAAGGCTGAACTGTTTTGGCTGAACCTGTAGCTTATTCCTAGGTAATACGGAAACTGTAGCACCACTATCCACCAGGAATTTTAAATTTAAACGTTCATCGTGAATAAATAGGCGACTAGAATTCAGGCCATCAAATGCCGTCGCAAAAACAAATGGGCCCGCTAGTTTTCCTCATAGCTACATGGTTTTACGCATTTCTTTGCGTTTTTTCCAAATTTGAAATGGTACCAACATTGCTTAACTTTTTCTGAACCCGAATTTAAATTTTTTCTAGAATTTGAATCGGAACGGGAACGCGTATGATACAATTTGCGTCTATCACTAAGAAGTCGCTCCACCTTTTTTGACAAGGCAGTTATTTCAGCTTTCAACATACCAATTTCGCTGTTTTGCGTACTAGTCGCAGCAACTTCAGGGACCAATTCAGAAACCTCCAATATTTTATCTGCAACGAAAGCTAAGTCTATCAAATTATCCTTACTACTTGAAAGTATTTGTTGTGTATGCACCGGTTAAGCGTTGCATCCATAAAGTCTTTAACACATCACTTGAAACATTGTTACCAGCCAAAGTCTGCATCCTATGCAATAATTGTGATGGGCGGAAATCACCCAATTGTAAATCCTGCAATAATGCTCTTAAACGAGAAACTTCTGATTGCGCGAATTGTGAACAAATACGGGTTTTAAGGGCTGTATATGGGTCATCTTGCGGCGGGGATTGAACCATATCCCGAACATAACTCAAAATTTCCGCTTCCAATGCTGTAACAACATTATGAAACTTTGTTTCGGACACGGTAATACCTGCAGCTTTAAAACTCGATTCTACTTGTAAAAACCACAAATCAAGGTCTTTTTTCCAAAGGGGAGGTGCCCTAAAAGCGACCCTTGCTATTTCAGGTTTAATCTCCGCTTCCATTACAACCAGCTTTAAATACCAAATTTATAAAAACAGTTTTAAAAACCTTTTGGAAGTATCAACAACTTTAAATGACGCGACATGCAAAAACAACTTGATGTGTAAGGACCCTTTCTAAACCTATAATGACAAATTCTCAACCTGGCACAAAACGCAGCAAAGCATGGGGTATAAGAAAGTCAAGAACTCACCAGCACTGTCGTCCGGGTCACCACTGTCGAAGTCCCTTATTCGGCGTGTAGTGTGGTTACTTTAATGACTCCAAGGTAAACAAACTTTAACGTCTTTAATAACTTCTAACTTAAAAACACAAACAAACTTTATATAAACAAGCTTTAACGTGAAAAACATAAAACTGTCATCGTGCTGTACTCCCGGGTTAAATTTATTGTAGGCGGATTGGTGAGCTGGATTCGCAGAGTACTGGAAAGGAATCGTGCGAGAGAAGGATCGAGAGGGAGCGAGCGTTCTTCACGAAACTCCCGGTATTCATATGGCTACACCAGTGTGCCTCGCTGATGTCTTCTTCGCTCGGCTCACCAAGGTTTCTTCTTCGCTCGGCTCACAGAGGTTTCTTCTTGTCAGTTGAAGATGAAACGAAATCGCTCGACCGCTACAGCTTCCTATAAACTTCACTGTTTCTTATCCTATAAATATATGGCTTTACACTTTATGAATACTAAAAGGTTTTTGTGCTAATATTGAAATTCAAATTTAACAAAATAAAAAATTTAGACTGTGAAATTTTTAAGCAATTTATAAGAAAATAACACATAAAAAATATGAAAGAAAATAGGTAGTTTATGGCTCGGGAGTACATTATTCTCCCCTAAATAATTAAGAGTTACAGTGCTTGGTTCAGCCCCTCCCCCATATAGCTTATCAAGTGTGGCACACCTCCTAGGTTGAGCTTTGGTTTGGTTTGGTGCACTACGGTCAACTTTTTGCTACACGAGGGCTAATTAGACCGGGACTTGCACTTTAAGATCGATCCCGAACGGCTACAAACATCATGGCAACAGGTTGAGAACCACTGCTTTAAGGAGTCATCATCTAATCTACGATAATCCTCGGCGTAGCGTGATTCTAACTTTTGGTAGGAGGGGGAGGCACGAACTGAATTCAGTTAGGGCCCTCCTCAGCGCATTGATTGCCGGACGGTCATTAAAATATGTATTATAATTTTTTAAAAACTGAATAACTATCGAATTGATTTTTGAGTAGTATTCAAAAGTTGCACACTGAAAAAAATAAATATAATATAAATAAAATGAGAAAAAATATAGCATGAAATTTTTGTTATAGATCATATCATAGTTAAAACTATGTTAAGGCTAAATACATAACAGGAATCTTCAGTTTCACCCCTAAGCATTCAAAATGACGCCTTTGATTAATGCCGAAAATTCCACTTTTATGAGATACTAGATGGTACCCGTCAAAACTTGACGGTTATTAAGTAAACATTCCAATAAAAAAAGGGTTCATAACCTTATTAAAATATTAGAAATTCATATGAAAGCCACGTGTGCTGGTAATTTAGAAATATTCAATAAAACACTTCAAAAAAATGTAAGAATATTTTGCGGTTATATTAGGTATTCGCTTTGAAAAGCACGCTACCGTACAGACAATTTTGAACATATCACTATCCATGTGCCGAGTTTGCAACTTTCCGAAAATACAAAATTTGATATTATTGTAATATCTGGTTAAAATAATCCCTATATATAAAACGCGTAGGTATGCGGCACAAAAATCTACGATATTTCTACACTTCGAATGGCAACGGCTGCAACTACCGGATGTAAACAGCGGCTGTCCGCAATTTAAAACCGCGTGTGTGTAGTGGCGGCATAAGTTACAACCGCTGATCTTTTGATAATACATGTTTAGATCTATCAAATCCAGTGTTTAACCATGGACAGTTGTATGTAGGTTTATCTAGAATCCATTCTTTTGATTCTGTCGCTTTAGTATCTCCTACTTTTGAAATACTCAAATCTGTATATCAAGAAGTTTTATGAATATCATAGTTGAAATCCACACTATATTTTAGCTCCATTTTATAAGTGAGGAAATTTTCCCAACAATTTATTATTTAATATGATTAAGTGTAGATATCTGAATTGTGAACAGTAATACATACAGAGAGTGATGAAATCAACACTGTATTTAAAATTTCCCCCCAACAATTTCTTATTTCTTGTAATGGTAAAGTGTAGATATCTTAATTTTGAAAAATTGCTGAATTTTTGCTCCATTTTATAAATGAAGAAATTTTCCCAGCAATTTATTATTTAATATGATTAAGTGTAGATATCTGAATTGTTAACAGTAATTCATACAGAGAGTGATGTAATCAACACTATATTTCAAATTTTCCCCCATAATTTCTTATTTGTTGTAATGATAAAGTATAGATATCTTAATTTTGAAAAATAGTACATACAAAGAGGGATGTAATTTTTAAAATCATTGATGTGGGCTTTCTCAGTCTTATCTTTAACTCTGTTCTAAGGTAATGGAAATTCACATTTTTTGATCACGATGTTTTAGAATCAGCTTAATAGAGAATACCCCTTAACAACATATATTTATGATGACAGGTAATTGTAACATTCCTTACATATGTCACTTTCAGTTGTGTTGTTTTGCAAAAGGAAATTTAAAACTAAAAGTGACCATGCTGGTCACGCAGCGGCTAGTATGGTTAAAATATAAATATATATATATATATATATATATTAAAAAAAAAAAAAGATGAATGAATGACTAACTTCATGTTTACATTTTCATGTCCCGAATATATAAAATGAATACTTGTTATTAATTTAATTGAAACGCTATAAAAACGTGAAAGGTATTGGAAAATTTACAGACTTTTAAAAATTTAAGAAAATTTTGCCGTTATGTTAGGTATTCGCTCTGAAAAGCACACTACTATACAGTACATACCGTAGATAGTACCTGTCAAAACTTGATGGTAAGTAATTGAACAGTTCCAATAAAAAAAAGATTCATAACCTTGTTAAAATATAAGAAATTTTTACAGAATATTACTGTTTTGCAACCTGATGTGTTGCAATTTAGAACATTTAAATTTACTTGAATGTTTGCTGTCTGATTTGTTAATTTTAAATTGTTTTCTAATTTGAAGGTGAAATTTTTTAATACTTTTTTTATTAGATCTGAAAAATAAAGTAATATAATTCGAGAAAGTGGCACAAAACAAAATAATAAAATGTCCCCTTATAATCACCTGAAATATTGTTTTAAGGTGACTGCCTACATTTGGAGCCAATTTTTTTAAAAAATCATTTTTTAAAGATTTTTTTGTTTTTTATGGTAAAATAGCACTTGAAAATTAAAAAATAAACAAAAACTTGCCAGTAAATACCATACATTTTTATAAATTGGTCAATTTGAAGTAATTTTCAATGAAAATTAGCTAAAATGCGACACATATGACAGTTATCTTAAATGACCCACAATCTAAGAGAAATTTTAAAATGCAAAAATGTTGCAATATGAAAATTTCCCCGATTCATCATTCCTCTCCTTATAAAAACAGCCCCAAACACAGTGGCGTATGCAGGGGAGGGGTTGATGGGGGTTAACCCCCCCCCCCCCATTTTTTCTGATTACATATATTACTTCAATAGGTTCAAGCTCTGCACTGATTGCTCAAAATTACTTTTTCATAGTAACCCCCCCCCCTTTTAAAAATTTCGGCGTATGCTGCTGCCCAAACAAAAACTATTTAACTATTTATTATTATGCATCAGTTATTGAGTGTCATTTCATTAACAATAGCATCTAAAACATTTCCCGAAAATTTATATGTATTATTGTGTGAAATATCATGATAACGGTAAAGATTTGTGCTAAAAACATAATTCTGAGAAAAACTCAGTTCAAGTTGTTTACCACTTCAATTTTGTAGCAGACATTTTTTAAAATAGCTATAACTCTGCTTCTAATTGATGTAGAATGAAAATCAAAATGGTTTTGAAAAGAGAAAAGATTGAATTGCACGATTCCTGGAAAAAATAAAATTGACCAAAATAGTCAAAAAATGACATTTTCAACGTAGGCAGTCACCTTAAAAGATACACTATAATCGCAATAGAATGCTTTACTAAAAATTATTACAGTGAGGTTTTTTTTAAAAAATATTGAAGTTTATAATTAAAAAAAACGTTCTTGGAAAAAAAAGCATGCTTGCAGCTGATTTTAAAATCCGACTTGTACAGTCTAACTAATGCAGCCAGATATTTAGAAACAATACTGCTAATTCAATCTATTTCAATGTAATATAAATATTTTATATAATCATGTATTGTGCTATATATATGTATAAATAGGCTATGTATAAATATATTAAACAAAAATAAAATATATAAATAAAATCAGATTAAAATATCATGCAAATTATTCACGTGCAAATAATTTTTGCATGTGTATTTCAATTTAATGTACATATATTATATATTATGCTATATATATGTATAAATAGGCTATGTATAAATATATTAAGAAAAAATAAAATGTATAAAGAAAATCAGATTAAAATATGCAAATTATTCACGTGCAAAAAATTTTTGCACGTGTATTTCAATTTAATGTACATATATTATATATTATGCTATATATATGTATAAATAGGCTATGCATAAATATATTAAGCAAAAGTAAAATATATAAAGAAAATCAGATTAAAATATCATACAAATTATTCATGTGCAAAAAATTTTTGCATGTGTATTTCAATTTAATGTACATATATTATATATTGTTAAATATATATATATATGTATAAATATATATTAAGCAAAATAATATATATAAACTAAAGAAATTCTGATTAAAAATCATACAAACTTATTGAATCGTTACCAAACACGTATTAGATGTGGAATATATAGAATTCCATGTGTTGTAAATGCAAAAAATCTGTATACTGCAGATTTGGCCTTTTGAACCGGCTAGCTTATTATTACAGCAACTTTTGTGACGTACAGTTTGGAACATATCACTGCGCATGCGTCAAGTTTGCAACTAAATTCGACATTATTGTAATATTAAATTGTAATACTGTATTGTAATATATATTATATATTATGTATTAAAAAATATATAGTATATATTAAAATATATATATTATATATGGTTAAAATAATGAAAACCTGTTTTACTGTGAAAAAAATTCTGATTCAATTTTTCTTAAATTAACGAATCACGGTGAATGAATGACTCACTTGTGTTTACATTTTCAAGTTCTGAGTAACACTATGATAACGCGAAAGGTGGCGGAAAAGAGATAATTTTGAAATAAAATTGATCGAAATAAAGTTGATTTGTGTCGATATTACGTTGTTTTAATTACAATTATTTGGGTTTAGTTGGCAAATAATCTTTTTGAACTTTACTTTTAACTTGTTAAGCCTAACTCATAAAACAAAATGGATGCCAAATGGATGGATATGAGGTGGTCGCTCCGGACGCGTTACGGACAGAGTCGACTACAGAACACGGCAACTATTATAAGGATTTTTCTACTGCATTACTTGAATCAGTAATGATGATATAAATGAAATTTTAGAAAAATACCCATAATTACATGGCGATTATTTTTTGTATTATTTAATAGTATAATTCCTATGTAATGATGTAAAAAAATTAACGAGAAACACACGCTGCTTATTTAAAGTCTCACATGATCAAATTATAAAGCTCTGCGACTAGATGTGAGGAATAGAAAAAAACTTCAATACCCGTAAATCTATAAAAGTTCTTAAGTCGTACCTCACATTCATTACAGCGTTTATCATGAAAAATGGCCTTTACGAAAGAGCAAATCGCTCTACGACGATTCAGTCTGTGTCTAGTTTCTATTGAAACGTAAAACCGAAAATGATTCCCTCTCATCTTTGTTGTCATTTCAACAGATCAATTCTTCCTAAATTTCCACTTCATTCACAATGTAGTCTTAGTGTCAACACTAGCAAGTAGTAAAAGAGACACACTTGAGTTTACATCAAATATCGCAAGCATTTACAACAATCAATAAACAAATATCTCGATTGATTGTAGGATTTTATTATATTTACCTCTTAGGGAGACGAATGTTCGGAGTTCTCCAATCGGTCTATCGATTTCTTCTGGAGGAGTAGGTTGTATGTTGTCGGAAATCTCGCATGACACCGATTTTCGGGTCGCGCGAATTGCAGGATTGTAACGAAAAAGTACCGTTAAACAAGCTGAGCAGAATATTGAGATGATTGGAGTTCAATCAATCAATCAATCAATCAATCAGGCTGTGTAGAAGTACCTGGGTATTTGGATACCCCCGACTTCTAAAAAGTAGCTTTATTTTTCAGGAGCTTGCCATATTACTATGTCGGTGGAGTTGTTAGTAAAAAGGAGCTGTTTTTAAGATAGTGTAATTTATAAGTTCTTCGAATTTCTGCGACCAGAGGAAGTTTAAAAGTGAGAATGAGTTTAGAAACAAATAAAGTTAGTGAAAGATAATATTTTTTACCTTGAACTAGGTTTCCCTAGCTCAAGTAACATTTAAAAAAATTTTTTAATGTTTTTTTTTTTTACCATAGGCCGGGGCCTACGTCTTAGTTTTTTAAAGCTTACGTATAATAAAATATACATACACTCTTTTTTTTTTTTTTTTTTTTTTTTTAAGAAAAGAAAGATGAGAAAGAGGAGAGCTTGCCAGATCCAAGTCGAAGGTGAAGTGGGGAAGGGAGGAAAAAAGTTGAATGTTGGGGATTCGATCGCGCAACCTTCGGAACTGGAGTTCCGCGCGTTACCACTGAGCCAGCGAGAACACATTAGAATACGGGAAGTTACCAGTTAAGTGCGAGAGACGCTCTACGTCTCTTCCTATTAAAGGGAGTAGTAAAATCCTAGTTGGCTAGCTCAGTGAGGAGATTAATGTTATTTGCTTCAATACTATTATAGAAATTAATGTTAAGGGAGTGCATGAATTTAGTGAGGGGGGGGGAAATTTAATTCTTCATAAATTTTGTAGTTCCTGAAGTAGTAAGGGGCATCTACAATTTCTCTGATTATGGAATTTTGTGCAGAACAGAGTTTTTTAATTTGATAGTTGGGACAGTAGGACCAGGACTGGCAAGCATAAGTTAAGAGGGGTCTGAGGAATGCACTATAGATGAGCAGCTTCATATTTAAGTTCAAAGAGCTATTTCGAGCAATTAGGGGGTATAGTTTTCTTTTAGCAGCTCGAAATTTGTTAATAGTATGTTTAATGTGGGGACGCCATGAGAGATTTTTATCAAGGAAAATTCCAAGGTATTTACAGATGGGGGACCAGGGCAGAGCAATGTTGTTGATCATGATTTTAAATTCATTATAGGATTTGGGGGCTTTTCTGGTAAACATGACAGCAACACATTTGTCAGTATTGAGCTTCATTTTCCACTTGACAGTCCAAGTGTTAATATGTTGTAGGTGGGTGTTTAGTTGGTTTACAGCAAAGTTAATTTTGTTATAAGACATGTAGATGACTGTATCATCTGCGAAGACTGCAGTGTGTGTTCTGAAGTGTGTTGGGAAGTCGTTAACATAAATTGAGTACAGAACTGGACCGACTAAGCTTCCCTGCGGAAGACCACAGAGTGTGTTGTGCTTGTCAGAAAGGGTGTTTTGGAGTTTAACTTGAAAAGTTCTATTAGAGAGATAACTGTAAATTAGGTGGATAGTGTTGGGAGTGAAGTTGTAATTTATCAGTTTATGAATTAGACCATGAATCCAGACTGAGTCAAAAGCTCTGCTGATATCCAGGAAGACTGCAGCTGTAGATTTACTATAGGTTTTTGCTTTTGTGAGATCTTCAACTACTCTATAAAGTTGGTGAGGGGCAGAGAGGGATTTCCTGAAACCAAATTGATAGGGGGAGAGGATATTATTGCTTTCAAGGTGGGAGTTAATGGTTTGAAGCATGAATTTTTCAGCAAGTTTGCTGATGATGGAAAGTAGACTAATAGGTCTATAATTAGTGGGGTCAGAGGGGGATTTGCCAGGCTTATGAATGGGGATAATAATAGAGTTTTTCCAAGGGGAGGGAAAGTAGCTAGTGCGAATAATGGCATTTATTAGGGTGGTAATATTGATGCAGATTTTCATAGGCAGGTTTTTCAGCATGAAGCCAGTAATTTTATCTGCACCAAGTGCTTTATTGTTTTTAAGTTTACGAATATGGTCAATTACTTCAGAGGGGGGAATTTGGGGGTCAATAGGGGAGAATGGGGTGTCCAGAAAGCTTTCAACATTATTATTAACTTCTCTCTCAGTGGAGGGGTGGGAAATATTGTGGGGGGTGAATTGATTAACTAATTTATTTGCAATTAGTGCTGCTTTGTCTTCCTGGGTGAGGGCATGTGTATTAGTATTATTGTTGTAGAGTGGTGGCATGTTAGAAAACTTAGATTTATAGTTTTTGGTGGCTTTCCAGATAGAATTATTGTCTGTAGTCAAGTTACTGATGTAGTAATGCCAGCTAGTGTTGGTTTTGTGTTTTATGTAGTTTTTTAGGTTTTCCTGGGCCTGGTTCATATGAGTTTTATGTTGTGGGTGTCTGGTTTGCTGCCATGTTTTCCTGGTGCTATTTCTTATGTGTTTGAGGTGATTGAGAGTTTTATCAGTAGATTTTCTGGTTGAATCATTATAAATAGTTTGTGTGGCAGTGTTGTAAGCATTGGTGATGGTATTAGTGATATAGTTTGTGTAGTTGTCAATTTCAGCAGGTGTGTTTGGTATATGGAAGTTGTAAGGGGTAGCAGGCCCTGATTTTCCACTAGGCCCAGTAGGCCCGGGCCTAGGGGCCCCCCGAATGTTGGGGGCCCCCCAAATTTTTATTTTAAAAGAAAAAAAGAAATAATTCCCAATTAAATTTTATTTTTAAATTTACCCCTTTTAATAGCAATTTTTTTATATATCCTTTAAAATTTGATTGATTGGTTCACCATATGCATAGTTATATGTATAGTTGAATGTTATAGTGTATATAAGGGATTAATAACTTTTTCTGGTTGTATTGTATTGGTGTTTTAATGATGAAGTTAATATGTTGTATTGCTTTTTGTTATTTGATAATGTTCTAGGCTTCTACGCTTCAAATAGCCAACTTTTGGTAAAATGGTACTTTCAAATGATTCATGATTATTTTTTTTTGTGTGTCAATTTTGGACATTTTACGCCCACATCAGTGTTAGGGGGCCCCCAATCCCGAGTTGTGCCTATAGTCAAGAATTTTCTAAATCGGGCCCTGAGGGGTAGTGTTAAGAATGTGATTAAAGTAGGGCCAGTTGGTGATAGTTTTTTGGGTGGGTTGGGAGAAATTAATGCTAAGATTAATGGTTAGCTGCAGTGGCGTAGCTACATATTCAGCGCCCTGGAGCAAGCAAAATCGGTGCGCCCACTTGTTTCTTGGAAGAGTCCTGGCGGAATTTGTTTTCTATCTAATCTTATTTCGATTAAAAACCTTACTTAATAACAATTTATTTGAAATTCAAGACATTTCAATAATAAGAAATTCAATTGAATAAATATAAATATAATAATAAAACAAATTGTAATTCTTTAAGTATGAAGTGCCCACTAATATTAACTAAATATTTTATAAACTGTATTGACAAAATGTACTTATGCATGTTCAGTTTCCATACATAAAAAAAGTTTTTATCAGACTCTATCGGTCCGGCAGCCTACGATCGGTCCGGCTTGAAGTATAAAAGTAAAATTCAGACAGACTTTCTCAAGATTATTGATAAACTAGAAGGTAACCTGTCATTTTGACGTCATAATACTAATAATGACGTCATAATGGAAAAAAGTATATGAAAGTTAAAAAATATCCCGAATTATCTAACAATATTGCATTTAATCCACATCTTGTAAAAGCAAACCCTTTCATTATTTTTTATTTATTTAGTTTTTCATGCGATTGGAGTAGTAGACTGCCATCCAGTTTTTTACAGCTCACTACGCGATATGAATACTTGAGCTACTTGATTCATTCACATTCAATTTTGTTTACTTTCAGAATTCATCGCAAAAGTAAACAGATTTTTAAAAACTGTTAAATATACAGCTAAAAACATCCAATTTTTTTTAGTTCTGAATGTTTTATAGAAAAATAGGCTGAACAAACGTGATTTGATGGAGAAGATATTAGTTTTTAGGTAAGAAAAAATTTTGATCCACATCTGAAATTGAAATTAAGCCTAACCGGCATTTTGTTTACTGAGGGTTTCAATTGAAAGATGAGTACAGCCCGGAAGTGTTATACAGAGACAAGGGCTATTATATATATAATTAAAGATATATATATTTCAACTTTAAAGGGTTTTATTTGTTCCAACGGGAATGCAAAACTCTCAAGAGTAATTTAAATGAGCATTTACACTAAATGAACATTACACTATAAAATGCTAAATAAAAAAAATTTAATTTAAAAATAAAATCCATCATTTTTCTATTCCTCAGTTTTATGTTACAGAAAAAGTTTAAAAATATTTTTTGGGTAAGATATTTGGATCAGATAGGAATGGGACATTTTCACTCGACATTATCTCTTTTTATGTGTGTTTTCTGACTGGTTTGCAGGGTAAACTACATATACTTATTTAACAGTTTTCAATTAAACCAATTTTGTTTCGACATACCTAATTACTTGCATGTTTTCCACAACACACTGCTTATTAAAATTCACAATAAAACTTAATGGCAACTAGATTCAAACTAATTTTATGTAGTTCAGGCATCGAGGCACGGTGTATAATGTATGATTGTCTCTATGAACAGTTTTTCAAATGCATTTATGAAATTGTTCAATGCATTCAAAATCTCCATTGATCCGTTCTTTAACTTTTCTTATAATTTAAGATGAACTTGAAAGAAAGTTTTAGAAATGATTAATGATACTATTTATGTGAGAATTTTTAAAAAAATATTTATAAACTAACATAAAATTTCCATTTAGACTTAGTCCGTCATAAAGTCTTAACTTCTGTTTAATTTCGAATGTTTTGACTAAACGTATACCTGTTCTGAGCTTTTACAATTAACTTAATACTGAACTCTAATTTTACTACTAATAAAAATTACTTAATTGCCTCCATTTTAGCCCGAATGCAACTATTTTATTTTCAATCGTTTTCCTAACTAAAACTTATTTTATCGACAAAACTTGAAAAGTTTAAGGTAAAATTAAAAACTGTTATTACAATTTAGTTTAATTTCTATTTACACTGGTGTAAGAAATTAAGAGAATTTGCAGACTTGGTCGATTATCTCTAGAACTACTGTACCGATTTTAATGACATTTGATATGTACATACATTGATACAATACAAAACAAATAACCATTCAATAATTGTAAAACACACGCATGATCGTGCGTAACACTCGTTGGAGTCGGAAGGTATGAAACAGCGGTTGCAGAATAAACAAAAAAAAACTGGGTTAATAGATGGGTTAATAGGGGGTATGGTCCCCTCTTACAGATATACAGGTCTCGCAGCGTGATTTCATACTTGAAATAAGGCAGTTTATCATTTCCTGTGGCAATTGGTCCCACTCGTTCAGCAACGCTGTTTTCATTCCCTGGATGGTTCTCGGAGGGGGGTTGCGAGTTGCAATTGCCCTCCCCAGAGCGTCCCAGACATGCTCTATAGGGTTAAGGTCTGGAGATCTGGCTGGCCAATCCATCCTGCGAATATCCTCACTCTCTAGAAATTCGTCGACCAGAAGAGCTCTATGTGACCTCGCGTTAAAATGAACTCGGGGCCAACCGCACCCCTGAAAAGGCGAACATAGGGCTCCAAGACCTCATCCCTATACCTCACACCAGTCACAGTGCCTCTTTCAAAGACATGGAGAGGTGTGCGGCCATCCAACATGATGCCTGCTCAGACCATTAAACCTCCTCCGCCATAATGGTCGATTTCGCGGACATTGGAGGGTAGGTAGCGGGTCCCTGGTTCTCTCCATATGAACGTACGGCGAGAATCGGTGTTTTGCCTGAATCGGGACTCATCAGTGACGAGAACGGTCGCCCATTGATCCATACTCCAATCTCTATGCTCTCTGCACCACGATAAACGGATTCTCCTGTTCGTAGAAGTGAGCGGGACGCAAACAGCAGGTCTTCTTGCAAACAACCCTCTCTCATGAAGTCTTTTGGAAACAGTCACCCTTGATACACGGGTTCCTGTGGCTGCATACAAGTCACGAGAGAGCTGAGAAGCTGTAGCACTCCTGTTACGCCTCGCTATAATCGACAAATGACGATCTTCTCTGGCTGTCGTGGCTCCAAAGCACGAGACGGGACCCGTCGTGGCAGCGGTATGGCCATCCGGGTGGAATTCCCGTCCGTGGATATAGATCAGTCGGCAGCTACCCCCCGCGGCACGACTCCAGACCAGCACCCTGCCACCGAACGGCCCGCAGTCAGGATGGCAGGACAGCCGTCGTGGCTCTTGGACGACTTTGCCCAGGCTTTCTCTTGATGGATCCAGTATCCTGGAACTGTTTCCATAAGTTACACACGACGCTGGGCGTTAAATTGAACTCTCTACAAATTTGGACTTGAGATTGGCCTGCTTCTAGCCTCCCCACAATTCGCCACCTGATTCCATCATCTAAACGTTGGTGGTTACTCATTTTTACTGCTACAATTTGAAATTAACCGATTGCTGCAAAATAACACCGTCTATTAACCCATTTTTTTGTTTATTCTGCAACCGCTGTTTCATACATTCCGACTCCAACGAGTGTTACGCACGATCATGCGTGTGTATTACAATTATTGAATGGTTATTTGTTTTGTATTGTATCAATGTATGTACATATCAAATGTCATTAAAATCGGTACAGTAGTTCTAGAGATAATCGACCAAGTCTTCAAATTCGCTTAATTTCTTACACCAGTGTATTATGATTACATTTTCGAATTTGGGTGCACGTTGCACCCGAGTAAACACGTTATTGATTTCGGTGGTGTTTACGGGATTCAAATTCAATGAATTATGATAGTTATGCTAATAACAACACAAATACACAATTGCATCTGTTCATTTGCAATATTAGTGCATCTGATTTGCACTAATATTGCAAGTATAACATTTGTGATTGAAAGTCAATCACTAATGTTATTATTGCAAATCTTCACTGACTTCGGTCGTGAAGATTTGCAATAATTTGGCATCCCGGAATTATTGCAAATCTTCACTGACTTCGGTCGTGAAGATTTGCAATAGTTATTTTTGCTCATATGATTTTGTAATTTGCCCCTTTTTCAATCTTTTCGGTTAATTCAGGCAAAGTTTAACTAGTTATTCGTATTATTGAACACTGCTTCGTCTACAAATATTATTTATAACATTACTCTTCCGTTTAAACGCAGAATAGTGAAACCGGAAGTACTTTAATCTGTCATAAGCAATACTAGTTTTAATATTTGAAAGTTGATTTCTTTCCTAAATAACTTGTTACATTCTGCTTACATTTATGATTCAGTAGATGTAATTGAAATGGATTCAACTGTGCAAACTGCTCCGAAGTACGGGGAGTTTTAACAACAAAAATGTTGAATGCATGTATACTCCAGGTATTTTGACAAATGAAATAGCAGTGCTGAAATGCGTTTTCCCACGAAATATTTCTTCACTTTTATTAACGAGAAATTAGTTTTAAAAGGACTAATATCAGAAAACCTCGAATCTCAGATGATTCCAGTAAATTTTGGTTCCGTATTGTAAATATTATGAATTCTAATTTCGATTTCAGTCGGATGAGTTAATTACCCAGGCAAACGCAGAATCGCCCTAACATAATAGAGAGAGTGATCTTATGTTATCCCTCACACTAGTAGAACCGGATATAAAGACGTTTATATTTGGCGCTCGTGGTATTCACCGGATACACGTAATTTCTTTGCAGTAAAACATAACTTATAATACGTATAGTAAGTGCCTATAGTAGTACTTTTAAACATTCTTAACAATCATCATACATTTTTATAGGTTTATTAGAGGTATATAAAGTGTTAAATTTATAATGAAATTTTTCTGAAATCAAAATTATGATATGTCAAGTACATTTTAATATATTTAGGTGCTTATAGTTTTATTTACTTAAAAATATTTCATTTATTTTTTGTATATTTTATAGAAAATCTGAAAAATTGAAAATTTTTTATACAAAAGTTTTCACAAATTTTTATTTCACTCTTTCAAATTTTGCGCCCCTATGAGTTGAGCGCCTGGAGCAGTTCGCTCCAACTGCTCCACGGTAGCTACGCCCCTGGTTAGTTGTACTGGGAGGTGGTCTGAGTTTAGAGCATTTAAAGTCTGCATGCTCATAGGGAAAGGTACTCCCTTAAGGAGAGCAAAATCAATTATGGTACCATTTCTTTGGTAACTATAGTGTGTGGGGGAGTCAGGGGCGAGGATATCAATGTCAAAATTATTAATTAGTTTGTAGATAGTGTTGCCATGGGTATTGTTGTGATTGCAGTTCCAGTATGTGTGAGTAGCGTTAAAATCACCAAACATAATGATGTTATTATCAAGGTTAGCTAATAGTTTAAGGTCATTTTCAATGTCAGTGTGGTTTTGGTTTGGTGGAATGTAAGTGGAAACAATGAGGAAGGGGTTTTTATTATTAGGAGTGATTTTTAGAGCAGTGGCATAGATAACGTTAAGATTGGGGAGGGGGAGGAATTTTATTCTTGATGTAAATAGCAGTGCCTCTGTAGGGGAAGGGGTTAGGTAGTGTGTCGTTTCTGTAGGTGTGGAAATTTTTGACATTTGCTCTGTCTCCTGGTTTGAGGTGGGTTTCTTGAATTACTATGATATCAGGAGAGTGCTCATCTAGGTGATCCCGAAATTCGAAGAGTTTGTTTTTGAGACCATTAGCATTCCAAGACAGGACGGTGAGGCAAGAAGCTTGGCCATGATGGGGGATGGAGAGAATTGTTGGAAGGTGTCGGAGGTAAATCTCCAACTTATTAGCAGGTTGTTGTTGGTTTCTGATTTCGTTTAGAATAAATTTGAGTTGGGGGATTATGGCTGAGTAGTTTAATGAGTTTATTTCAGCATTGATTTCCTGTACCAAGGTAACTGCTTCATTAATGGGATTATTAGATACTTCACTGAGGGTTTGATTAGGTTGGTAATTTACTTGTGGGGGTAAGGTAGTGGGTTGGGGGCTATTATTATTGATGTAGTTATTAGTTAGAGCATTGGCATAAGATAGGTTTTGTCTAATAGTAGAGCTTTGGGTGGTTCTGGGGCTATTATGGGTTTCTTCAACTTTCCTGGGCTTTAGTTTGGGGAATTTTTCACATCCCCTGTAACTTGCAGGGTGATTACCACTGCAGTTGCAGCAGATGGGGTTTTCAATGGTCTTGCCTTTTGGGCATAGGTGAGTTAAATGATTTTCGCTGCATTTAACACAGCGGGGCTCTACAAAACAGTTTTGTTGATGATGATGCCATAGCTGGCATTTGAAACATTGCATTATTCTACGTGGGGGGATGTAATCTTCGACTTTTATGCCAATGTAATTAATGGCTTTGAGTTCATATATTCTTTTGCTTTCTGGGTTATTGGGGAGGGTAATTTGGTAGAGGGGGAGTAAGTTCTTGGTTTTACGAGAAACCATTTGCACGATTTTAGTAATTTGGATGTTAAGACTATCCAGTTCAGTTTTAATTTCCTCTACTGAAGTATCAACATCCAGCCCTCTTATGACAACTCTTATAGGTTTTACTACACCCATAGGGAGGATGTATCCTTGAATTTTCTGCTCTTTTAGAAAGTTTTCTATTTTCTTATGGGCTTCAGTACTGTCAGGTTGGATCCTGACAATATTATTAGCAGGCCTGGCGTAGGAACAGTTACCTAGGGCCTCACCTATCCGTTGGAGTACTAATTTATATTTGTGTTTATCCTCTCTATCTTTTATGATACAAATGGGTTTTACTTTGTTAACATTGTTTTTGATTTCTGTTACTTCTGGGATAGAGAGATCATTTAAAACTGTTTCAGATAAGTTACCGTATTTATTATTAGTAGCCAAGTTAGGAGTTTGAATAGTTAGATGGTGTTTAAATTGGCGAGCAGTATTTTTTGGATTCGGAAAAACGAATCCATCATTTGATTTGCTAGTGCCAGGATTATTAGTTAATTTATCTATGGTTATGTTAGGCCTTTTAGGGCGTTTTGAGGGATTTTTGGTTACATCATTTTCGTTAGTATTAGAGCTGGGATTATAGTTAGATGTGAATGTGTTGTTTTTGGTGAGCTCCACCGACAAGTAGTAGTTAGGCTTACCTCCTAAGAGCGTAAACGCTGCTTCGACATGGGGGTGAGTAGCCAGCATTTCTTGACGTACATCATCATGGGTAGTAGGGTTTAAGGCTTTTTCGAGTAGATAAGTCTCCATAATGGTGAGAGGTGTTTGGTTTAAGCATTCCAGTGTGCGAGGCAGTGGGGGGGGGGGGTAGAGCCAAAGCTCTCCCCAGTGATTGGAGTTCCATGACCATGCGGTTTTATCTCCAGTACGCAAGATGTTAAGTAATCAATGATAATGTGCTCAGTAGTTAAAGTTTAAAGGCTAATAAGATAATTAAGAGTGAGAATACTTCAATTAAAATTAATAATAAATTAAAGTTAAACCTTCAATAATTAAAGGGTGGGGGAAATTTAAGCTTAAGTAGTTAACAAGTAAAAGAGAATAAAAATTAAAAAGTTAAGTTTAAAGATACGAGGCAAGATGACAGGAATAAGTTAAGTGGCCCTCAACAAAAGAGAAAAAAAGGCCCTCTTCAGGGTCATACAATTCGTAACGAGTAGGATGCAGAATTGCACGGGGGAAAAAAGAAATATCAAGATGGAAATTTTGGAAGAGGCGATACCACCTGGGATCGAACCCACAACTTAGGGTTTCACAGATCAGCGCGATGCCTCTGCGCTACGGCAGGACATAAGCAGGTGTGCAAGATAGAATGAGTATCGCGATGCGGAAGTTAATGTTAGCTCCTGAGGAGACACGCCCTAGGGCGTTTGCGATTAGCAGGGAGAAAATGGTCATAATCTGGCAATTCTGCAAGTACTTCATTACGAATGTTAGGAAGGGTTTCATAAAATTTTTTACAAATTTTATGAGCCTGTTTCGAGAAAGTGGAAATGTCGAAGTCACGTCTAACTGTCGAATTCGACAGGTAACGGAAAGCTCGGCGGATACGCCTGAGAGTTTTATTCTGGAAGATTTCAATTTTTTTAATGTGGGTTTGTGCGGCTGAAAACCACACCGGAGCAGCATATAGGGCAACGGGAAGTACACACTGTTTATAAAGTAGCACCTTGTTTCTCATAGACATATGGGGACTGAAGAATAGAGTGCGGAGTTGCATGAAGACAGCATCGCATTTGCTGACAATGTTAGTTATGTGGGGTTTCCATGTGAGTCTGCGGTCCAGAGTTACGCCGAGATACTTCACTGTGTTTTCCCATTCGAGTGGGGAGTGATGAATATAAAGACGCGGAGGATTGCTATAGCGATTACTGAAATAGATCGCGTGACACTTAGAAGGGTTGATTCGAATTTTCCAGCGCGTGAACCAAGCTTCTAAGGTGTCGATATGACGCTGAATTTGAATAGTCAGGTAGTGTTCATTGTGAGAGGAGGAAAGGATAGCAGTGTCATCCGCATACATAGCGAGTAGAGTATTATCTCCACGCGGCACATCGTTCACAAATAAGTTAAACAGGCTCGGTACTAAGATCGAACCTTGTAAAATACCAGACGTAATGTACCTGTTCCGGGACAGATTGTTGTGTATGCGGACGGCAAAATTTCGATTATGAAGGTAGTTATAAATTAAGTGAATAAGACTGTCTGGCAGATTAATTTGAATAAGTTTAAAGATGAGTCCCGGGTGCCAGACCTTGTCGAACGCGCATTTAATGTCGAGAAACAGAGCAGCGGTAGGTTGTTTACCCTGTAACCCATCACGGGCAAATTCCACTACCCTAAGGAGCTGCTGCGTCGTGTTGTGCTCAGACCTAAAGCCAAACTGCTCTGGGATGATAATATCGTGCTGGTCTAGGTGCTCATTGATTCTGTGAAGAATGACGCGCTCCGCCACCTTACTGAGGGAGCACAGCAAGCTGATTGGACGGTAACTCTGGGGAAGATTGCGGTCCCCCCCCGGCTTGGGGATAGGACAGATAATTGCAGTTTTCCAACACTTGGGGAAATAATTATACTTGAGGATAGCGTTAACAATTACGGTGAAATATAAAATTATGTTGGTAGGGAGGTTTTTAAGAATTAGGTTGTTAATGTTGTCAATGCCAGGGGCTTTTTTATTTTTAAGTTTTTGAATAATGTCAGTTATTTCAAAGAAGTTAGTGGGGGAGGTAGGGTCAGAGGGGGGGGGGGAGAGAAAATTTTGCACAGTCGAGAGGGCGAGTCTATCATTCTCCTCGTCGACTAAATCATGATTTGGAGAGAACTGTTCTCTGTAAGTGTCAGCAATGGTGTTTGCTTTGTCTATGTCAGTCATTGCAACTCTGTGGGGGCCATGAATGGCGGAAAATTGGAATGCTGTTTACGCAAACGTCTGACAAATTGCCAAACTGAGTTATCATCAGGACTGAGGCCTTGAATGAATTCAGCCCATGTAGAGTTACGGAAAGTTCGAATATCGCGACGAACGCGAGCGCGCAGGAGATGATAATTACTCCTGTGTTAGGGGAGGCGGGTAAATTGAAATAATTTTCGAGCCGCGTTACGATCCTTTATTAATTTAACAATATTTGGCGGGAGATTATGGTAACGCGGCTTTTTCAAAGCATGCGTTGAGTTAGCCTTGGCGTATTCGATAGTTTCTTTTAAACTGTTGGTGGCGTGCTCTATGTCCTCAGGACAACGAATGATGGGGAAGTAGAGGGTAGAATATTGTAATATTTTTTGGAACTGCTTCCAATTAGTGCGGGTGGGGGGGTTAGGGTTTTGAATATCGACTTGACGATCAAAATTTATTAATACAGGAAGGTGATCAAAGTCAAATAGGTCTAAAGTTTCAACAGTAAAAGGGTAGGGGATATTTTTGGTTAGAGCAAGGTCGATAGTACTGGAGCCCGAAACGTAAAAATGGGTGGGGGTAGGGGGGGGGGGTAATTAAGTTAACATTAGGATTGTCACTGATAAATTTATGAAGGGCTCGGCCAGAACGGTTTGAGTTTCGGCAGTTCCAAGCTGTATTGTGTGCATTGAAATCACCCGCCACACTACAGTAGTTACTGGTATTTAGGATATTGTTAAAGTCAGAGCACAGGAAGGTTTTATTGGGGGGAATATAGATAGAAGAAATTAAAATTTTATTGACTCTGTTAGGGAGCAACATAATAGAAGTGCTCTCAACGTTAGTGGTATTTATATTATTAATTTTAAAATGTGCGAGGCCCCTACGGACATAAATTGCAGTGCCACCGCCAGGCTGATGAGTATTAGGGGGGCGAGGGCGGTCGGTCCTGTATAGCGAGTAGTTACTAATGTTAAAGCTCCAAGGTGCTTGAAATCTGGTTTCCTGTATCAGGGCAACGTCTATATTCGAATTTTCCATGAACTCCCTGAATTCATTCATTTTGTTTGAAAGGCTGTTAGCATTCCAGAATAAAACCCGCAGTGAACGTTTAGTGGAGTGACTACTCATGACCGGTTGGTGGATCTAAGTATAATGCAATTTCATTGAATACAGCCACCATTTTGGAAAATACATCAGTTTGTGTGCGCATGTGTGCCGAGATTCTCTTGAAGAGAAGCCTAATATCCGCAATATTATAATCGGACATAAAGTCCTTAATGGCACGAATTATGGTTGCAAATTCAGCGAAACTTGAAGTTGGCCGCTCGTCACGAGCAGTTTCTCCACTCTGAATTGAAGCAGCTGCTACTGGGGCAGCACTAGGGATGGTGTCATTACGCGCTTTTGGATTGGATCTCCTAGGCGCGCTCTGATTGGGGGAATTTCGATCCGATCCGAGGTTATAAAGGGGGGTGACTTCGGCATTTTTCGGCATTTCCGCATACTCATACCGAGGGTGATGGGCCTTTCAGGCCCACTGGGTACCTCACGAAGTTCTTCTGTCCATGTCCATGTCCATTTTTCGGCATTTCCCTGGATGTCGAAGCAGTACTCGTTTCACTATCAACAGAGGAAGCTATGGGGATTTTCCATGCCGATGTTTTAGGTGGGGGAGCAGGGATAAAGACAACAGGTTTCTTATTGCTAGTGGAAGGATTAGAGCTAATTTGTGCGGACTTAGGGTCCTTAACTTTAAGTTTATTCTTATTCTTGGGGTTAAGGGGACACCCTCTGTAGTTGGCTGTGTGATTGCCCTTGCAGTTGGCACAGCAAGTTTTATCATCAGAGTCCTTCAGAAGGCATTCCCCTGGGACGTGAGATCCCCCACACTTTACACAGCGTGGGGAAAGTTTGCAGTTCATCGAAGAGTGTCCGAACATCTGACACCTGTAACATTGGCTAACGCCAGTTTGAGTGTAGTGTTCAAAAGACACTCTTAGATAATTAATTTTAGCTAGGGAGCTTAGATTATCAAGATTTGGGGAGGGCCTGACAGCCACCAAAAATAACGGCATGGGACGCTTAGTTTTGCGATTTGTGAGATATGCTACTTTGATCGGCTCAACGCCGATTGCACGTAGCGCATCCCCAATATCGCTGGTGGGGGTACATACAGGGAGACCGCGCAGAACATATTTCTTTGGACGCTCGGATCTAGGATCCAGCGTTCTAAAGGGTATTTTCTGGCTGTCCAGGAAGTTTTGTATATTTCTGTAGGATTCTACAGAATTGATATTTACTTTGATTAGGGAGCCGGTGAGCGATGCTTCGACATCCTTCGACATTTCATTAATGGTCTTAATAATTGTACGCCAGTTTTCACTGACCTCGAAAAAGACATGACATCTTTTCGAGGGTGATTTGGCTTTGCTATTATCATTTCCTCCGGGATTGTGGGTATCCATAACGGATTCCACAGTTTCAAAGGGTTGGGTAGTTGGAATCTCACTTTCGTCGGTTAATCCGGCGAATTTATTGTGAGTGGAAACATTTACTTCGATACTTTCCTTAGAAAGTTTCTGTTTTCTTTGATATTGCATTAAGACAGGAACATGATCAATTATGGTGATCCTAAAATGATGTTGTGCTAAAAGATCGTTAATATCTTTGCTATAAACATCATAAAATTGTCGGAATAAATTGAGGGCCAGGTAATCGTCAATATTAGTACTATGGCTTCTGAGCACACTATGCAGAGATTCCAAAAACATACTCACGGAATGAGCATCTTTTTCTCCAGTAGCTCTGATGACAGTTCTCGAAAAAGCCAGGAACTTGGAAATCAGCTCGTAGTAGGGCCAGTCTCTTGGGAAGTTAGTAGAAAACTTGTTCGTCAATGGTAGGTGTAGGGTCAATAGTAGGCAAGGGGGTATCCATTGTAGGGTCGGTGGGGTTATCCGGGACATACCCCGGAGTCACAGCCGTGCTTTCCAAATCCGCACACTCCATACAAAATCCAAAACAGCAAACGCAAGCGAAAAGCTGCCACTAAAACTGGCCCGTCACACACACGCAGGATTGAAAAATCCCCGTGAGCTCACAAGCACAGGCACGTGAGAGGCTTAGAGAGAGCTAAGTAGTGAGCGACCGATCTCCACGGAGTCCGGTGGCAGAATGACATTAACATATTAGTAATGCAGTTTTAATTATTTTTTTTTCTCAAAAAAATTAGTGGTAGATATATAGAAAGTTTTTTTTTTTGTCATACCATAGCTTAAAACACCCTGTCATACCAAAAATCAACTTAATGTGCTCATTACTCTCGTATTCAGAGATATATTGGAATAACCATCTTACAGAAAGAAGTAGTTAATTCCTTGTGTCATCTGAAATTTATAAAGGGAAAATATTTTTCAAAAATAAACTGTTGAAATGGTATGATAAATTACAAACAGATTTCCATGCAGGCCGAAATGCCTATGATAAAACTTCTTTACTCTTTGTTTTAAAGAATAAAATTACTTGCATATTTTTAAAATAAAATAAATAAATATAAAACACTTAATGTTTTTAAACTGCGTTTTACTCAAATTCTGCCATTGTTAGTTAAACTGTAGCACAGACCCCGCCCATTTAGGTCTGTAAGCAAATAGGAAACGCCCAATGGTCTCGGATTTAGAAAATTCGTTACTTGTGATCAGAATTACCGATATCAATCACAGTATTGAAAAACAGCACAAACATAATTCACCGAAATAAATAAGTGGCGAATACGCTCTTTCTAATTAATAGTCCTTTTAATATTTTACATCATAGGATATTGAGAAATAAAGAAAATACAGTGGGTGATCGGTTTACGAACATAATCCGTTCCAAGACCATGTTCGTAAACCGAAATGTTCGTTAACCGATCATCGATTTACCATAGATTTTTATGGGACTTCGATTAATTCGTCCTGGAGGCCCTAAAAATTAAATTAAAAGATATATATATATTTATAATTTGTAAGTAAGTTTTTTTAATCAAAATAATACAGTCTTGCACATTAATCAATCCTTTTTTTTTGTTAATGGGTCGATAAAGAACCTGTCCAATGTCGATTGCTTTTCTCTCTACTTCAGAATTTTCCGGAAGTGATTAATAGCATTGTCGTTGTAGAAATCCCAACTCTACTGATATCGGCTTCGTTTGGGTGCCATTCTAAGACGGTTGCTCTGACATCCTCCCACTTCTTTAAAAGATCTTTAATAGCAAATTGGTCCCGTTTCGTCTTTCTCTTCTTCTGAAAGAGATACATTTCGCTGGTGTTCTTCATTCAAGATTTCTTGGAGTTCTGTCGTTAGCTCATCTTCATGTTCCATTATGAGAAGTCATCCTTGTTCACCTCAAATTCCAGATCTTTCGCAATTGTCACAATTTCATTCATAATTTCAGAGACATTACCTCCGTCTCCCTGAACACAAGATGGACACAGTTTTCGCCGAGCAGAAATCAACTTTCTTTGAGTGAGTGTTTTGAGTGAGACCACGCCTTTTGAATGAGTCGGATAGCTACAAGAATGTCAAATTTTTCTTTTCAAACGTTTTTAATGTCATTGTTGAGGATAATTGGCATGCTTCAAAACACCGACGAAACAGCGCGCGAGTGTACGATTTCTTAAAACCCGGAATAACCTCCTGATCCATATGCTGAATCAACGAAGTCGTATTCGGAGGTAGAAACTGAACTGTCAGCCAGGGAAAGTCTATCAGCAAATTATCTTCAAGGTCCTTTGGGTGTCCTGGTACATTGTCCAATAGCAGCAGTGCTTTTAATGGCAAGTCATTGGTCTCAAGGTAGTCCTTGATGCTGGGAGAACAAACTTCAAACAGCCATTCTTTGAAAAGAGCCTGCGTGACCCATGCCCTCTGATTTGATCTCCACATCAGTGGCAGTCTTTTCTTGATTATGAAATTTTTTTTAATGCTCTAGGATTCTCAGAGTGATAAACGAAAAGTGGTTTAAGCTTCATATCACCACTAGCGTTAGCTCACAAAAGCAACGTCAATCGGTCTTTCACGGGTTTATGCCCAGGAAAACTTTTCTCATCTTTTGTGATGTAGGTACGGTTCGGCATGCGCTTCCAAAACAAACCTGTTTCATCACAATTGAAAATTTGTGGTGGACAATACCCTTCTTTTTCAACGAATTCTTGAAATTTGAGACAGAACTTCTCAGCTTCTTCTTTATCTGCACTATCAGACTCACCATGCATTACCACATGTTTAATGCCAGGTCTCCTTTTAAACTTTGCAAACCAGCCAGTGGTAGCCTTGAATTCTAACTTCTCGGATGACGAACCTGGAGTTTATTCCTTCAACTTTTCAAAAATTTCTCTAGCCTTCTCTTGAATGATGGCCATAGTAGTTACATCTCTTTTCATTTCCCTTTCGTTCATCCAAACTAAAAGCAACCTCTCCATTTTTTCATGGATCGCACTTCTTTGCTTCTCAGATGTGATTTTCGTTACTACTTTAGCTGCTTGAGTCCTCTTGATGATATCTTTCTTAGCTAAGATTGTGCCTACTGTAGACCTGTTCAAGCCATATTGCCTAGCAACATCAGATATCTTCTGCCCGCTCTCTACGTTGGCTATAATCTCTTGCTTGGTATTTATGGCGAGCTCAGTTCTTGACACTCCACTTTTTTAGGCCTCATAATATTACCAGATTTTCTAGTATTTTTATTTTTATTTTAATTTATGTTTTTATAAGGGGTTCAAAAGAGAACATATACAAAAATTCAGAAGGGCAGAAACAAACTAGCGTACATAAAGGTTACGTGTACAATTCATAAAGTCTCTGCGCTAACTACGCAGTATGTGACCATGTCGTGTGCTCCGAGCTCCGACGAGAGGTTGTGACGAAATGTATGACGTAGCGAGCAGCGCCCCCACCGTTTTTAGAATTCTACTAGATGGAACTTCTCCATGTAAGCATGGCTCTTAGATTAGTGGCAATTTGTAGACCCCTTTAAGGGTTGTACATCCATGTAAATTAAATGTGTATAACTAAAATTGTATCGTTTGTAGACCTCTTGTTTAGAATTATTAGATAAACTCACTGAACTAACCCTTGGTTGATCTTGGACTACTAGAAACTTTTTCGACCTTTTGTCATGGAGGTGCTCTGTAGAATTCGTTTTAGTTCGTTATCCGAACATATGTTCGCTGTCCGAACACAAAAATTTTTCGTGAAAGTGTTCGTTATCCGAATTGTTCGCAGTCCGAACTGTTCGTTAACCGATCACCCACTGTATATGGTTCATGCGTATTAGCAGCTTCCACCCATTCGCACAGTCTCTGAACATATATGTATATCAAAATTTAAATACTCTATATTTTATCTTCTCTTCTATTTCCTACTAATCTTCTTAGTCCCTCCTTTTTTTTCTTTCCATTGGTTAATATTCTATCCGACTCCACTTCTTCCATTGGTCTTCATATCTATTATTTTGTTTCTCTTCATTCCTGGTTTTGGGGTTGCGCCGCCTGTAATTTTACATCTGTCTATCTCCTCAGTTCTCACGCTTCGCCACATCGTTTTTAAATATTGCTTTTCCCGTTTTTCCAATTACTACAAATTACCTCCAAATTTTGCATTTACTTTTTTTTCACCTGTCTATTTACAAATCCGCTCCCAGCTGCACACCGTTTTTCCACATGTTTCCTGTTTTTGCTAGTCTTAGCTATCATTGTCACTCATGTGTTTAATTTCAAAGCATCATATGCTTCGAAACAATACCCAACCTTTGATATATGGGAGGAACACTATTGCCTTGGCCACGCCCTCCAGTGCATTCATTTTTAAATTAACTCGCGTAATAAATGAAACGATCCTGACGAATCTATGTTAATCAAATAATTTTATCTGTCAACTATATTTTCAAAAGAAATCTGGTCCTTTTCTCTCATTTTCATTAATAACCCGGTATCAATTTTATGTAAAAACAATTCTGTTTTTCTAAACTTAAGACAGTGACTAAAATTTTCATAAAACATAAATTCTTGTAAAACACAAATAGTAATATGTAATTACACACATAAATTTTTTTAGAGCTTTAAGCCATGTTTTCAAGTACGTGAACCCGAAAAGAATACTCCAAACCCTCGTTTATGATGCTTTGAAACAATGTCCACCTCTGGATAAATGGAAGAAACAGTATAGCCTGGGCCACGCCCTCCAGTGCTGGCATTTCAATTTTTTTTTTTCAATGTTGAGGCACTTGTCGCGAAGACATTCGCCTATAATTCACCGCAGATTTGCTGTCCATTTTATTATGGGGGCGCCTTATAAGCAGACCAGCATTGCAACCTATGAAGAGACGACACAAACGGAGGTATTTTAGTCGTGCCTCGCCAGGATTCGATCTGAGCACCTTCAGCTCCACAAACCAGCGCGCTGTACCACGAGGCCGCCACGGCCCGCATTTCTGAAGTAACTTGCGTAATAAATGAAACGATCCTGACGAAGCAATGTTAATCATATAATTTTAGCTGTTAACTATATTTTCAAAAGAAATCTGGTTCTTTTTTCTCATCTTCATTAATAACCTAATAGTAATTTTCTGTAAAGACAATTCTGTTTTTCTAAACTTAAGACACTGTGACTAAAATTTTCATAAAAATAATAATCATCATAAAATTTTCATAGGTACACTTGACATTTTTAAGTCAGTCATCATTTAAATACTGAAATAACATTAAAGTAGTTAATGCTGAGCTACGATACTGAAAACTGTTCAGTTCGTAAAATTACTGCAAAAATAACTCTGCTGAATGTGTCACACAAAAATTCAATGAACATCGCTACTATTGAATATTTCGTTAACATCATGAAGCTAAAGATTTTGCCCATGACTGCTATAGATTCCAAACTCAAGGATTAGATGCAGATTCAGTGTTGCCAATTTGCGGGTAAGTTAGATGAAAAAGGGTGCTTTTAGGGGCCACATTTTTTTAAAGGGCATTTTGTGGGGGGAACATATTTTAGAGGCATTTTCTAGGGGGTACCTATATTTTGGCGCATGTTTTAGAAGTTACCTTTTTTTAGGGGAATTCTGTAGTGGGGACATCTGTTATGAGGTTTTTTGGGGGCGTAGATTTAAAGTTCATTAAAAAAAATTAGAAAATCGACAGTAATGTATAATGGAGACGCGTCTTTTTATTAGATTGTAAGTTCCATACATATGTCAATAGTAAATAAACCTCCATTTCATTATGTAAGTCTGTATTTTCTATTTATTTCAATTTATCTCTCAAACAGGATGCTTATTTGGGGCCAGAATTTTTTTTAGGAAGGTCTAGGGTGATATCAGGTTGGTGTTAGTGGTGAGAAGGTGGATTTCGAGATGGCACAGGAGGAGGGTGCTTCGTAGAGATTAGCTGTGTAGAGTGTTAAACGATAGTACAATGCTTTTAACCACCGAGAGAAGCAACCATTTCGAACTTTACCCTCGCCGACAACAGGCTCGGGTTTCTAGACGATTCGAGCATAAAAAATCAAAGGAAAACTATGTTCGAACGATGTAGATTTACAAATACATTATAACTGTTTATAAAAAGTGATAATAAATCTTCGACTTGCAAAAGAGCAAAAATTGTTAAAAAAGTAAAACTGTTAATAAATAGTAATAGATAACTATATAACATGAAGGTATTTAAGAAGCTATATACCTCCAGTTTTAAAAAGTGTAATCTGAGATGCTTTAAATTTCTTTTTTTGCCAAAGGAAGATAATTCAATGTATTGTGTGATTAAACAGCGAATTGACTTCCTATTTTATTAGTCCTGATAATAATTTATTTGTGATTAATGATAGAAAATGTTGCTTTTCTTTTTAAAGGCTGTTATGTATGATGTATTATTCATACTTATCTGCAAAGAAAAATATTCTTATATTATTATGTACGTGTGTTTTGGTTAATCAGTAGTATTTCTCATATTTTTTTCCATAAGATATTTACTTCACAATTCCTTTCTGTCACTTTCATTTCATTTCCTTAATCATTCAATTATTACCAAATTCTGAACTCATTTATTCTGAAACTAATACACAATTATTCTGAAAAAGATTATTTCATAAAGTGTGACTCTTCATGTGTCAGATGTTTAGGCATTGCATACTCTGTAGCAGCAGGTAGTGTGTGCTGTAATATGTGCATGTAACTAACTAGCTCTAGAAAATTAAGTATCATTATTTACTCATTTCCTTTAAGAATTTTAATGAAGTTTAGCAAAGAAGGCAGTTCAAATAAACATTTTTCTTGAAAATATACAATTGTTAAGTTGAATAAATAAATAATTTACATTAAATACGCACTAAAAGAGATTAGTTTTCTCTTGAAAAATACGAAAAATCAATATTATAGCATATGGTTTACACGTTAAAGCGGCGGAACAATCAGTGCGCGAGCCACTTAGTGGCGGCGACCAAATGTGAGACACTTTTTTAACACGGAGCTACACCTTCTATAGCTTCATGATATACCGGGAGGCCATAATTAAACTGACAGTGCTCACAGTGTTCTGTAGCGCGATCTAATTGCGAGAATGACGCCACATTTTGTAGGAAGATTAAACAAGACGGGGGACGAAGGATTCCGCGAAAAAATAAATTAGTTCCATAAGTCACCGCTAGGGGAATATTTGGCGCTGTGTAATAGAAAATAGAGTGTTAACAAATGCAAATCAATACGGAAATTGCCTTTTATTTTGCATTCAAATGAGGTTCAATGTGGCTGCCGTTGTTGTGGACCACATATTGCATTCTGTGCACAGTATGCACAACAGCAGAAAGTAACATGTCTGCAGGAATCTCCCGTACAGTCCGTGATATGTTATCCTTCAACGTAGCCAGGTCCTGGACCACTCCTTGATAGAACTTGGACTTAAGGTAACCCCATAGCCAGAAGTCGCATGGGGTAAGATCAGGCGACCGAGGTGGCCATGCAGTTGGAAAGTAGCGGCTAATGACTCTTTCGGTTGTGAATTTCTGTCGTAACAGCTGTTGCACCCGTACCGCAACGTGTGGAGGGACTCCATCTTGCATGAAAATGATTTCCCCCAGGCATTGTCTTTGCTGAAGTGCCGGAATGACAAAGCTGTTTAAAATGTGGCGATATTTCTCTCCGGTAACAGAACAGGTTTCCGGTCCTGTCGGGGTAATGTTCTCATAGAAGAATGGACCTACGATAAATTCCGCTGTGAACCCACACCAAACAGTTACCTTTGGTGAATGTAAGGGAATTTCTGTGACTGCATGTGGTGATTTGTCATCCCAAATTCGGCAGTTCTGGGTATTCACAGTTCCATGGAGGTAAAAGTGGGCCTCGTCTCCCCATAAGATTTTCCACGGCCAAGCATCATCCACCTCCATTCTGGCAAGAAAGGTGAGAGCAAAGTCAATCGCTTATCATGGTCGGGGTACAGTAACTCCTGTACACGGCTGATCTTGTACGGATAGAAGTTGATAATCTTTCGTAAGATTTTCCATACCGTACTGTAAGGCATATCCATATTCCGAGCTAATCCACGAGCGCTAGAGGTGGCAGCAATATTGTCTGGTCCTCTGTCGACAATCGCCGTGGCAACTGCTTCGATTGTATCCTGTGGTACAGGTTTTCGTCCTCTGCCTGACTGAACCTTCAGAGAACCTGTTTTCTCAAACGTCGCAACCATTGCTTTTATCCCATTAACTTGCACAGGACCGTTACCTTTAGGCATTTTTTTGTGCGTTCTAAAAGCACGAAGAGCGGCTGACGCGTTGCACTGGTTGAGGTAAAAGAATTTGACCAGTAACGCACGCTCGACTAAAGAAGGAGACATTGCACATAAACTTTCAATCCGATTGATTCGAAACGTAACACATTGCTTTTAAAACCCAAGCAGCTGGCACTGTGCCAATGGATGTAACGTGAAATTTGAATAAAGAACTTATTCTTCTGCTCAGCGTACGTGATATTGCAGATCACGAGACTTTATCGGTGTTTATGTAGATTTTACGCTTTTTTAAAAGTGTTGCCATATTCCACTTGAACTAAATAAGAAAATGTGCATAATAAAAGGTAATTTTATTCCGTATTAATTTGCATCTGTTACCACTCTATTTTCTATTACACAGCGCCAAATATTCCCCCAGCGGTGAGTTTTGGAACTAATTTATTTTTTCGCGGAATCCTTCGTCTCCCGTCTTGTTAAATCTTCCTACAAAATGTGGCGTCATTCTCGCAAATAGATCGCGCTACAGAACACTGTGAGCACTGTCAGTTTAATTATGGCCACCCGGTATATATATATATATATATACACTCATGGACAAAAAAATTAGCTCACCAAGGAGTCGTCAAAATGAAATGAAATTTTACGTGATGATAAGAAAACGTAAATGATAAGAAAATCAAAAAAGGATAATTTATTTCAGAGAAAAAGACAAAAGAACGGAGGAGTTAATACTCCGTTGGATCCCCTCTAGCGGGAATGAATGATGCGATACGATCGGGCATTGAGTCATACAAGTTCTGTATGATGTCTTGAGACATTTCGTTCCATATTTGCTGTAACCTTGCCTCTAGTTCGTTCAAACTCGTGGGATGCCCAACTCGTCGTCCCAAATGATCCCAGATATGCTCGATTGGAGACAAATCTGGGGATCGGGCAGGCCAAGGAAGGGTAGTAACAGTGCGGAGACAGTCCTGTGACACCCTTGCCGTATGAGGCCGAGCATTGTCTTGTTGAAAAATGGATCCTGGGAGCCGTTGCATGAGTGGCAACACATGTGGTTGCAGGATTTCATGAACATACCGCTGGGCTGTCATGGTGCCACGGAACAATACTAGGGGTGACCGTGTATTGTAGGCAATGGCACCCCATACCATCACACCAGCTGTGGGAGCGATGTGTCGCTGTACAGCAAAGGCAGGATTGAATCGTTCACCACGGGCTCTCCACACACGAACACGATTGTCATCACTGTCGAGATTGAATCTGGATTCGTCGCTAAAGACGACCTGGTTCCATTCCGCTGCAGTTCAGTTTCCTCGTGCGCGGCAAAACTCCAAACGGAGGCGTCGATGGGTGGGCGTCAAGGGCAGCACACGTAATGGGCACCGCGATACCAACAGTCCTTCAGCTAGGCGCCTTCGTATGGTTCGAGAAGACACATAGGCCCCTAGTGAAGGTGCTACCTGTGCCTGGATGGCGGACGATGAAGCAGTTGGCCGTACGCGTGCATTTCTTACGATGTGGCGGTCTTCTCGACGACTGGTCTGTCGAGGGCGTCCTGAGATTGGTCTTCGTGTACATGACATCTCTCGGGTCCACTGGTCCCAACACCTACTCACAACACAATCAGAGCGGCCAAATTGACGAGCTACTCGCCTAACTGACCACCCAGTTGCCATCATCCCGACGATTCTCCCCCTCTCAATCTGCGACAACTGCTTATATTGTCTTCGAACACGGCGTAATGGCATGTCTATCTCAGCTCTTCCTTTGTAAATGATTCAGCACACTCAAACAAGCTTTGGTTACCTGTTTTATACTCCACAGAGTACGATGTTCAACGCCCTCTACCGGCTATACGTAATGCGCAATCACGCTGCCTTTCTAATCATTTGCATATCTCCCCGACATGTACTTTCATTGCAAGTTTCGTTACGATCCCGCAATTATTTCTTGGTGCGCTAATTTTTTTGTCCATGAGTGTATATATATATACACTGAAGTGCCACTGAATTTGGGATACCTACCTAGTAACGAGTTGGGCCTCCTCTGGCCTTGATAACGGCTGCCACACGACGAGGCATAGATTCAACAAGTTTCTGGAAACGTTCCACGGGAATGGCTTGCCAAATATGGGCTAAAACTGTGCATAATTCAGTAAGGTTCTTTGGTGCTGTGTGATGGCCTTTCACGCCTTGTTCCAAAACATCCCAAAGATGCTCAATTGGATTTAATTCTGGGCTTCTAGGTGGCCAATTCGTGACAGAGAAGTCAGAGGAATGCTCATCCAACCAGCCAGTAGCCAACAGGGACTTGTGAGAGGTATAGTTGTCTTGCTCGAAAACTCCATTACCGTGCTGATAACAGAACAGCAAAAACGGATGGAGTTGATCACCCAGCAACTCTACGTACCGAATTGCATTGAGGGAGGTTGGTACACGCACCAAAGATCCCAAACTGTTGCACAAAAAAACACCCCAGACCATGATTGAGCCACCATGCCTTTGTACAGTTCCAGCCAGGCATGCAGGATCCATGGCTTCATGAGCCTGACGCCATATTCTCAGCCTCCCGTCGGCGTTAAGTAGTCGGAATCGAGACTCATCACTCCATGCTACTCGTTTCCAGTCCTCTACACTCCAGTCTCTGTGCTCTCTTTGCCCAGGCAAGACGTGCAGCCCGTTGGCGAGTATAGAGCAATGGTACTCTCGTAGGTCGACGGATCCCGAAATCCATACGGTGAAGCGAGCGTTGCACAGTCCGTTTACTGACTGTACGACTGGCACCGTCATTAAACTGGGTGGTAATTTGAGCTAATGTTTGGCTTCGCTGGCTACGTACAATACGCCTGAGCCGTCTCTCACCACGCACTGTGAAGGCTAATTGTCCTTTGCAGTTTGCCCGATCGCTAGTTTTTTTTCCACCATCCATGTATTCTTGGTATTCTCTTGACACTGTCGACCTCGAAAATCCTAGCAGTCTGACGATTTCGGAAATTGAATGGCCCATGCGTCGCGCACCTACGATTTGTCCGCGATCGAAGGCGTCTAAATCAGGCAGTTTACCCATACTGGCAATTCCAACAACTAATTCTAACAACCACAGTACGCGCTATATATGCAGTTACAACAGCGCTACACAATTCGCATAGGCATTGCTATCCCTAATTCAGTGGCACTTCAGTGTATTTTATGATGCTATATGATGCTCGTTTATGATGCTATAGTTTACGAGTTAGAATTTTTTTATGTAAAGTTGTATATTGAAGTAGCATTTTATGGACCGTTGTTGTTAGTGTAAGGACTGTCCGGGACGTTCAGTCTTTTAGAGGAGGGGGCAATGTTACGAGTTAGGGGACAACTTGGCGTGTTATCGACAGCGTGCGATGTTTTGGAGTTCTCTTAAATTAAAAACTATGGTTTAGCTCGTTCACGCGTCTACCATGGAGCAAGTAATTAAATCCTGCTCTTGGGTCTATTGTTGGAAAATGGTTTGGTTGAGCGGTGTGGCATCACGGGTTTTGTTTTGCTAGGTGAATAAGAGTATGGAATAAAAGTTCAGTAAAATGAGTTGTACTTGTAGCGATAGGTGACAGATTTTGAACAGGTGACATTTTCTTCTTGAAAGAATGTGTTCTCGTCGTGACCTTGGTGTAAGATTAAAATGTCGTATGCTATTCATTAATAACTGTTATATGTGTATTAATTAGAATTATATTTGAATTCCTAATTGTCAAGAACATTTATTAGGTGTTGGAGTTTGTCGACTTCCAGCGATGATTTGTAGTATTATTTTGTCTACTGCTGCAAATTGTAAAAGAACTGTTTATAAAATCTCTGTTTTTCAACTGCGGTAGCTGGCATAGTTATTTCTGTACTTGAAATTCACTTTTTAAAATATCTTTCCGTACCACGGATTTAGTACAATTTTGGTGTGAGGAGTGAGATAATTTTAAGTGAATGCCAGTTACCTGAAAAATGGTGGAACAGTTTAAGTTACTGTTAGATTCGATGGCGAAACTTGGCGAAAGCCAGAACCGGATCGTCAACCAGTTAAAAGAGGAAATTGGCGAAAGCAAAAATCAGATCGCCATTCATGTAAAGGGAGAAATTGGCGAAAGCAAAAATCAATTACAATTAAAAATTGGCGAAAGCCAGAAGAAGTTGGAAGTAGGTCTTGGCGAAATTAGTGAGATCCAAGAACAGCTGAAAATTACTGTGGGCTAGAAATTGAATGAAATGGAAGAACGCGTCGGCACTATTGAGTCGAAACTCAAGGCCACGGTAGAGACTGTTGAACAGAATATTTGAGAGGCCGGCAACAAACAAATGAACGGCTTAGAGAAAAAGTTCGCGGAAGAGTCAGCACCAGTTACTCTACCTTGCTACTCTGACGCTAGTATCGAGGAAACGTACGCGGTGTCGAAATCGTACCGTCCTGCCGTAAAAGCGTCTACCTACGACGGCAAAACGTCTTGGTAGGTGTTTAACACACAGTTTAATATGGCGTCGACTGCCAATGGCTGGGATATTGCAATACAAGCTTGCCAATTGGCTACTTCACTCCGTGGCGAGGCTGCCGATGTGCTGCAAACCATCGCAGAAGAAAAACAATTAAATTTTGAGGCCTTATCGAGTGCTCTCGAAATGCGTTTTGGCGAGAAATGCCGTAAAGAGTATAGCCGCTTACAGCTGAAGTCCCGCTAAAAGAAATCAACAGAGACACTTCAGAAACTCGCTTCGGCTATTGAGGGTTTAGCTCAATTAGCTTTCCTAGAATGTCGATTGAAGTGAGGGATAATCTATCATTGGAGTACTTTGTCGATGCCATACTCGATCCAGAGAGTCAACGAGCTCTTAGAATGGCGGACATCAAAGTCTTGAAGTCGGCATTGGTGTACGCGATGAAGTTCGAGGCTGCTCAGAGGGCGACACGCCGTGACCGTCAACAAGTGAAAAGGGTGACCGCTGTTCCCGGCCATCTGAATTGGCGAAGGCAGCCGGATTAGTAGAAGCCCTCTTGCAATTCAATGACTGTGTCGTCGATACATCACGAAGAGAATAGGCCGTATGCTGAAGTTTTCGTAAACGGTCAACCGTGTAGCATGTTGGGAGACACAGGTGCTAACGTGACCATCGTCAGAACTGATATAGCTCAAGAGCTTGGAGAGAAGCTACTTTGCCGATGTCTAGATTGCCGATGTCAGCAATATGGACAAGAAAATCCAGAAGAATGAAATGTTGCCAACTTATACCCCGGTCTCGGAAAAAAGTAGAAAGCGTGACCTGCCAGTCGTCGAGCGCTCCAATTTGATCGCAGATGTATTGAAGAGAGTGTTTAATTTATTGATCAACGAAGAATGGCAGCAGAGAAATTCCTCCATGAATTCCAGGCCGTGCTCGCCCGTGCAACAGATGTTGGCCCCACGAACTTGACGCAACACCAAATTGTCACGAAGAACTACACCCCGGTCAAGCAGAATCCCAGAAAGCGTCCTTTGACGGAGCAAGATCAACGTGGCCAGCGACTGAATGAAGAGGCGGTACGACGCGACAGCGACAGACCATCTGCTCCAGGAAGGAGCCAAAGTTCGGCTGTGGAGTCCCGTTCGCCGGGAGGGTCTACGTCCCAAGCTACAGTTCCGCTGGAGAGGTCCAGTCGTCGTCGTCCAAGGAATCAACGACGCCGTTGTGTGAACTCGAGTGTCTGCAATCAGCAAAGCGAAGGTCGTGCATTACGACCGGCTCGCTCCTTACCTTGGGACGTGAGTGGGTCCTGAAGTGTTTGAGCATACCCGAGCCACGGCTCGTAGGCTGTTGCCAAGTAGATCCAGGCTACTTGTATTGTTATCTTTTTACTAATGTTGCAACTGTTGTTTTATATGTTTATTTATTTAGTTTGTAATGATATATGTGTTATTTTTTTACGTAAAGTTGTATATTGAAGTAGCATTTTAGGACCGTTGTTGTTAGTGTAAGGATTGTCCGGGACGTTCAGTCTTTTAGAGGAGGGGGCAATGTTACGAGTTAGGGGCCAACTTGGCGTGTTATCGCCAGCGTGCGATGTTTTGGAGTTCTCGTGAATTAAAAAGTATGGTTTAGCACGTTCACGCGTCTACTACGGAGTAAGTAATTAAATCATGCTCTTGGTTCTATTGTTGGAAAGTGGTTTGGTTGAGCGGTGTGGCATCAGGGGTTTTGTTTTGCTAGGTGAATAAGAGCATGAAGCTACAGAAGGAGCTTAAGCTTCAATGGGGAATTTTTCGAAAAATGAACCGATTGTTGTCGCTCACCGGTAGAGGGCGCGACATGCAAGCGAAGTGACTATTTTACATTGAGTTATACGGCGTGGTGGTGAAAGTTGTTTTATAAATTTTAAAATTTATTCTGTGTGCAGAAATATGCCAAACACGTGTTTTGCTCCGGGTTGTTCTACTGGCTATAGATCAGCCTTAAAAAGAAATAAAGAAACTGGACAGAGAAATCCTAGTATATTTGCTGCTCCTAAGGTAAGAACATTATTATTGTTTTGTGTTAATATAAGATGTATAATAATGAGAGAAAAGTACAGCTGCTGTGTTTTAAGTGAACGCAAAGTTAAGACATCTTAAGTTCTGCTGGAAATAAGCGTGTTTTATTTTTCAGTTATCCCTATATCCCATCAAAAATAATCATCACGTGTTCACAAAGTTCTATTGTATGTAAAAAGATGTAAATAATTACTCATACTATTGCTCTAAAGGAAATCGCTCATCAATAAAAGATGTACGATACTTACGTATATAATGAAGCATTAGTTTAAAAGAGTGATAAAAGAGTGATAAAAGAGATTTATACTGGTCCTCCTATGCCAGTAATTGGTTGCACTGAGCAACATAACTTTGATTTAATTCAAAAGGTTATCAATTTTTTTCTCATTACGCGCATGCATTTTATATGCAAACAAGAGAATAAAAATGCTCAACTATGCGCTGATGTTAAAAGATTGAGAAAACAATCTAAATTATAATTCTGTATTATTAAATTTATGCTTTCATTTATATTACTTTTGAATTGAATTATTCTCTTGTCTGAAGTTATTCCCTTGTCAATATCAATGAATAATGTTATCAATATCTGCAAAACCTGTCATGTATAATTTTTTGATCAAATTTATCTATAGTAAATTGTATATCACACATTTAATTTTTATTTTATAATAATGTATTAATAGTGTATGTTGTTAATTTCAGTTCTTTATAATTATGAAATACTTTTCTTCTATTCAATATATTTTGTGGTTATGGCAAATTGAGCTACACGTCTGAACTAAAGCCATCATTTTTTTAATTGTGCACAGAAATAAAATATTTCCAGTTAACTTTTCTTAATATTGAATTTTATCACTATTAAGTTAGTTGATAAGTAAATAAGTTTTCATTGTGTGATAAATAATGTTGTTACTATAAATGCTTATGCAAAATCTGCGTACAAAATCTGCTTATGCAATAAAATGCGTACTTTGTGAAAATTCAAAAATATAGCTGATTTGTCCTAGTCAAAGTTATTTGTTTTTTTCTTTTTAATTTGCTGAAAAAATTTGTATTCTGTAATTTACCAACTTGACGATTATACCTGCAGTTTTAAAAAGTGTAATCTGAGATGCTTTGACTGATTTTTTTTTTCCAAAGGAAGATATTTTAAAGTATTGTCTGATTAAATACTGAATTGACTTCCTATTTTATTAGTCCTGATAAGAATTTATTTGTGATTGATAGAAAATGTTGCTTTTCTTTTTAAAGGCCTGCTATATATGATGTATTATTCATACTTATCTGCAAATAAAAATATTCTTATATTACTATGTGTGTGTGTGTGTTTTGGTTAATCAGTATTATTTCTCACAATTTTTTTCCATAAGAGATTATGAACAATGATAAAAAACTTTCTTCAGAATTCTTTTCTGTAATTTCATTTCCTTAATTATTAAAGTATTACAAAATTCTGAACTAATTTATTCTGAAACCAATACACAATTATTCTGAAAAAGTTTATTTACTCATTTCCTTTAAGAATTTTATTGAATTGTAGCAAAAAAAACACTTGAAATAAAGATTTTGAATGAAAATAAAAAATTGTTAAATTGAATAAATAAATTCGTATTAAATACGCACTAAAATAAAACAACTTGTTTTCGCTAGGAAAAATACGAAAAATCCATATTAAAGGGTATGGTTGTCCGTGTCTAAGCCGCCCGCTAGTGCACGCGAGCGCCCTCTAGTGGCGGCGACAAAAAGGGAGACACATTTTTAACACTGAGGTGCTCCTCCTTCTGTAGCTTCATGATAAGAGTATGGAATAAAAGTTCAGTAAAAAGAGTTGTACTTGTAGCAATAGGTGACAGATTTTGAACAGGTGACATTTTCTTCTTGAAAGGATGTGTTCTCGTCGTGACCTTGGTGTAAGATTAAAAGGTCGTATGCTATTCATTAATAACTGTTATATGTGAATTAATTAGAATTGAATTTGAATTCCTAATTGTCAAGAAAAGTTATTAGGTGCTGGAGTTTTTAGACTTCCAGCGATGATTTGTAGTATTATTTTGTCTCCTCTGCAACTTGTAAAACTGTTTATAAAATCTCTGTTTTTCAATTGCGGTAGCTAGCATATTTATTTCTGTATTTGAAATTCACTTTTTAAGATATCTTACCGTAACACGGATTTGGTACAATCAATCAATCAATATATATATATATATATATATATATATATATATATATATATATATATATATATATATATATATATATATATATATATATATATATATATATATATATATATATATATATATATATATATATATATATATATATATATATATATATATATATTAATGTAAATGAGATGGTAAACGCAGCAGCTAAACAAGCAACAACACTGAATGAAATCACAGGAAATTATAAATTAACTAAAGAACAGATTAAGAATAAAATTAAGAATTATTACATAAATATATGGCAAGAAAATTGGGAGAGAAGCAGTGTAGGAAGGAAAGTATTTGAGGTATTCCCTAGAGTTTCTACGAAAAGACTGTCGGCAGATTTCCTTGTTAATCAAGCAATAACTGAACATGGCTGTATAGGAGTCTATCAAAACAGATTTTTTGCTAAAACAGATCTTTGTGAGTGTGGCAATATACAAACTATAAAGCACTGTATATATAATTGTAGCAAATGGGCTGAAGCACGAAAAAACTTACCTTTGGGCTTTCAAGATTGGGCCCCTAGTAAATTATTTACGGATTATTATTGTAGAAGGTATATCAAGAATATTATGCAGGAACTTATGAATATACACTTCCCCCTAAAAGGGGAAGGTGGACTGCCTCTCAGATTTAAAAAAAAAAGACAGGTAAACGAATTGCAAAAAGAAAAACTTCGGGACCTGCTTGTGCTGGATTGCCGTCGACATGATTAGTTTTATATATATATATATATATATATATATTAAAAAACTAGTAATTTCTTAATTCAACACTCTTAATATTTAAAAACTATTAATTCCTCACTTTAGTATTCAAAATTACATACCCCTTTTTAATCTTTTTAAGTACTCTTTTTTAAGTAATCTTTTTTAAGTACTCTTTTTAAGTAATCTTTTTATTGTCGTCCCAGTAAAACTTAGGTAAAAATCCCATTGTTTCAGTCTTTGGTAGCCCAGGCAATTTCATTAAAGATGGCTGACTTTTTAACGAAATTAAACTAAGCGCGGCGGGATCAGATCAGCGCATCAGCAAATAACTTTTATCCAATCAGCAATTAAGAAGGGGGATGGAGACCAGCGTGAATAATCAAAGTGTCCTTAGGACGCCTAAAGCATTACCTTGGGTCGTAGTCGGGGAGGTTAGCTATTTCTTCGTTGTCTATTGAATATAATGTATTGTAGAACTTAGATGCGAGATCTTTAATGTGTTGCCGAATGGGTTCGATTCTCAGATTCCTGTGAATAAGTACGTTTCTAAGGTACCAGGGCGCCTTCCTAATACAATTTTCAAATTTCATCTTCTCAATATATTCACAAATTTTCGTTCCTATGACTGACGCTAGATTACCCGTGAACAAAGTGTGTAGAGGTCGTTTTACAGATTTTAATTTAGGATTTTAAATAAGATTTAAAATTTTTAAATTGATTGAATTCGTGTCAGAAAATTTTATTCATAAAGTATTTACACTTTTTATATATTCTATAAACGTTTGCAACTGCGTTTCGTTTCACTATTTTGGGAAATTGCTTATAATTACATCAGTTCTTGGACACGCCTAAATATTTAAAACATATTTTATTCATCTCCCATCTTTCATCCCCTTCGATCCTAAAAATATTTCTAAAATGATACATACTGTAAAGCTGAGGATGCATAGATTAATTCTAACCACGATTCATTATTTCTGCGGTTGATGTATCTTTAGATTAGCATGGTTTCGGTACGTACGTAATTGACTGAAAGTTCTCAATTTATTCTCTTACTGTGTGTCTCTATGATTACTGCAACACTTAATATCTATGACTATTACATATTTCTTTACCAGCTTTAAAAGCATTCTTATTTCTATTACTTTTTTAGCATTTAAGGCGGCGCATCAGTAGACCTCGCAGATCGTACGATTCAATGTTACTCAGTGGCGAAATAACATTTCGAATTTTGGGTTGTCTAATGAATATTTTTAACTTAGGATTACATTCCTCAATAACGTTCCTCCGGAGAGAAAAAAAATTGTCCGGCGTCGCGAGTTGGATATTTGGTAGCGCCCCAAACTCAGTAGCTGTAAACAGTTAAACAGAAAAGTAGACATAGACATAGACATGGTTCATTAACGAGGCACCAGAGAGCAGGGCTCCATATCCTCGGTATGGATAATTTTTTGTGACTGTATTTCCGTTCTCAGGAAATACAGTCAGAAAAGTGTTGACTTGAAAGTTAAAAATAATAATAACAATAAAAATAATAAATAGATAAATAAAAAATAAACAAAAATAAAACTAATACTAATAATAATAATAAATAAATAAGTAAATAAATATAAAATTGACAACAATTTAATACGGCAGATGTTAAATAAATAAATAAATAAATAAAAATAAAAAGGTGGCAAACAATTAAGCAAAAATCAGAAGGTAGTCTTGAGGTCGATCCATCAAAAAATGACAGGTCAGAACCAGAAGCGCCGGCAATTGTAATTTAGAATTTAGAAGAGTTGGAAGGAAAGTTAAGAAGAGGGATGGAGACCAGCGTGAATAATCAAAGTGTCCTTAGGACGCCTAAAGCATTACCTTGGGTCGTAGTCGGGGAGGTTAGCTATTTCTTCATTGTCTATTGAATATAATGTATTGTAGAACTTAGATGCGAGATCTTTAATGTGTTGCCGAATGGGTTCGATTCTCAGATTCCTGTGAATAAGTACGTTTCTAAGGTACCAGGGCGCCTTCCTAATACCGCGGAGTGTTTTATTTTGAATGAGGAATTTGCACATGTGGGGAAAACGCTCATTTGTATTTTTTATTAACAGATTGGTTATCGAATTGTTCGAAAACATCAATTAAAATGTATATATAGATCTAAATAATAAGAATTTTAAATTTAAAATAAGCGAAAAGTGTTGAAAAATCATGTGACCTCAAAACGCTACTTGATTGGTTCTGATGTCACTATGCACCATGCTTCAATGTTTACATTTTTCTAGCGCGAGAATCTACGTTTCCTCCTCTTAAACTAACATTTTAAAATCATATTTTTTTTCTAATTTGGTTTAATTTTTCTAATTTTAGTTAGTGGCTATTGTTTATTCCCCCTTTTATTTAATTATATTCTATCGTCGTCTTTATTCTTAGTTTTATTTCTGTTTTGTTTACCATGGCGTTATTACCCGGTTTTGCAAAAGGGCAATCTGACAACCTGCCTAAATTGGATTCATTTGCAGTGTTTTCCTTTTTGGGAAATAATCCAAGTTTTATGGGAGCAGAAATACGAGGATTTAAAGCTCAGAGGTATGTATATATTTGATTGCATTTATTATTCTAGTTATGTAATGTAGATTGTAGAACGCTGACGTGCGTTGTACTTTACACAAACTTTAAAGTTAGACTTTGTTTATGCATATTATTAAATTAATATCGTACTCTAAAAGTTTAATAAACAGCTTCTATTATTATTCATTCATAGTAGATGTTTAATTTTGTAGAATTAATTAGCTCTGCAACATTACAAGTAGTGTCTGTTATACGATATTTAGTATTTTTAATTGTGTATTAAAAAGTTGACAGAAATTAAAAACACTACCAAATTTACGAATGTGTTCAGTGTTTTGCATTCATATCATAGAAATATGTGTATTTTAAATGGTAAAGGAATTATAATAAATCTGAACTATGCATGATAATTAAACTTTTGACTAATCACATACTAATTGGTGCAAAGAAATAAATGTTTACTACTCATAATAATTTTAAACAATCCTCTAACTCCATAATTTTGTGTTTTAAAAACACATTTTTAAATTAATGCTTTAGTACATAGAAAGTTACTTTTACTTAGATTTGGACGATAAGGCTATGGAGATAATGCTGTAGGATATGTTCAGGTAAAAAGGGATGGAGACATCTGTACAGTCAATGCAAGGGTGACACCAGAACATAATGTCACAAAAAAGACTTACAGTGTGGAACTCAAGTTGAATGAAAAGGAAGAAAATGTCCTTTCCGTCCAATGCAATGATTGTGCAGCATCTTTGGGTTCCTTTATGTATTATATTTAATTTTATCTAAAAGTTTTAATGATAGTGTGTTTGGGGTAGATACAATAGACCATCCATGGTTAGCTTTCCCCGCTTTAAGTCATTTATAAATAATTAGTAATACTTCAGCAGTTATAAAAAAATCTCTTTAATACAATACTTTATACATTTTATGTAAAAAACTAGCACCCAAAACTAGTGTAAAAAGATTAATTAAAAATAAACTTACAAAATAATTAATATATTTTATGCTTTTATCACATTTTGCACACAAATTGTATTTATTTTAAAATTTCATCACCTACCCCCAACCCAGCAGCTGGTGAATTCCATTGTAACGGACGAAATATTCACACACAAAATAAATGATAAAAAGCTTATGGGATGCATATTAATGCTTCAAAATAGGAGAGTATTATCTTTTCCTGATAAAACCAATACTAAAGATAAACTTGACAGGTTTCAAAATTTATTTCTGGTGTATTTAAGCTGAAAAAAAAATCTTTAATGTAACGGATGCTACATAAAATGGAACATCATTTGTACTATAGCGTCATAAGATAAAAAAAATCTGTGAATCTATTATGTCAATTTGTTAAAAAATTTTAAAAATAACATCACAAGACATGCCTGTAATTTATCAAAACCTTGACATAAAAATTCAGTCATTTTTTTCTGTAATAAAAAATTTAAAAACTATTTGTAACAGACGTTACATATAATACATGATGCTGCAACTGTACCCTTAACTAGGCTATTTATATTCAAAACAGTCACAAACATGCATTTATTTTACTTTTATAGTTTTTGCATTAATATTAAATTTACTCCAATTAAATTCAGTGGCATAACTTACGTAAGTAATAAGGTATAAAAATGATAATTTTACTTGCTAATAAAACTTACAAATAGATATTTTCCCATTACTTCCCCTACAAAACAAACTTAATGTAAGGAAAAAGCAATAGTACGTTATAGTTCCAGAGGCCATAAGCTTTCCAATGATATATAACACTTAATAATTTGTAAAAATGATTTTCTTTCGTAATGGTTTCATGTTAGGTGGAATTCACCATCTGGAGAATATAACTCATAACAAAACTCGTTGTTTTTACAAATATATTTAAATATTTATTTACGTGGAAAATGTCAAAACTTGTATTTTAAATTCATATTTGCTGCAATGATTTGGCCAATCATCTGTATCACATTAAAACTCACAATTATAGCTAAATTAAAAAATTATTGAATGAAGATTTTTTTTCGTCGCGTTTCATTGCAACTGTCCATGATTTCCTTTTGACATTATCTGTTGGAACACTAAAAAAAAGCTTTCCAGGTGTATTTACCGTTGTGCTTGTGCAGCAAGGTACTATACAATATTTAAAATTTTCTGTAACACACTTTGATATCTTAAAAATAAAGAAAAAACAGTAGATATCAAACTCAAACTACGCAACACAATCCAAACACCGAAGTAAACAAATTCGCTATTGTGCATTGTGACGTCACATGTATCCGCGTAGGAAAAGTAGCGTTTTTGAGACGAAGTAAATAGTGCGCGTTTAAAAACAAATCATGTTAACTTTTAGAGTTCTAAAACTAAAAAAAAAAGATTCTTTCGATCATATTTTTCTATTTTCTATATCATAAATGTAAAATAAAAAAACGTTCAAATTCCTCATTGTCTGCAATCGCTGGATATGAGTGTCAGCCGCTGAGCCCCAAACAGGCATGGCGTACAACAGGATGGGATGCAGTACTGTTTTATACAAGAGTAGTTTATTATCTAAACCCATTTGATTCTGGTACAGGAGGTGGGCGATATCCTTACGGGCTTTAAAAAATTTCTAATGTTATGTTCAATATTTTTCTTCCACGTCAGTCGACTATCGAGGAAAATTCTTAGGTATTTGCCCTCTCTCTCAAAGTGAACTAGGTGATCGCAAACTGTGACCGGAGGAGGTGGAATTCTATTGTAACTGAAAAAATAGCTTTAGTTTTTGTAGGACTTAACTTGAACCTCCACCGTTCGAACCATCGTTCAAGAATTCCAATATGTCTCTATAGGAACTTCCGCATGTATTTAACATTTTGATGCTTAGCTAGTATTGCCGTGTCATTCGCAAACATGGCTAATGTAGTGAATGGAGAGTGAGGAATGTCATTAATAAATATATTAAAAAGGATAAGTGCTAACTTAGAGCCCTGAGGGACTCCTGCATTGATTTCGCGGAGACTAGAATATGATAGTGCATGGCGGACTTTAAAGGATCTGCCGAGAAGGTAAGATTTTATTAAGTGGATAATTGAGGATGGCATTTTAAGCTTAATAAGTTTGTAAATGAGAGCACTGTGCCAGACTCGGTCAAAAGCCTTCTCCAGATCGAGTAATATTATTCCAGAATGCATCCTATTCTGAAAACCATCATGGATGAATTCCGTGACTCGAAGCAACTGGTGTGTTGTTGAGTGGTGGGCTCGGAAGCCGAATTGCGCATTAATAATAACATTATTTTCGTCCAGGAACTTTTTGATTCTGTGACACAGTATGTGTTCCACTAGCTTGCTAAGAGAGGAGAGCAGGCTGATTGGTCTATAGTTTTTAGGCAGAGATTGATCCTCACCAGGTGTTTTAATAGGGATGACAACAGCGGTTTTCCAAGCAAATGGGAAAGTATTTATGTTCAAAGATTTTATTAGCTAATTCAGAGAGGTAGTAAATATAATTAAGGGGTAAGTTTTTGATAGCTGAGTTAGAAATATTGTCAGGGCCGGGAGCATTTTTATTGGGGAGCGAGGTAACAGCGTTCTGTAAACAGAAAAGTACCAAAATGCGTCCCATTAAAAAAAAATGGTAAGCAATTATAAATAGACATAAACAGTAATCCTACGTTAATAACTAGCGGTAGTTAGAAGAGACTATCTGAAATATTTTTTTAATTCTGTTTTCGGAATCTGAAAGTAGACTTCCAAAATAAATGTGCGGCTTCGATAAAAAAAATTTTTAATTAAAAATATTTTTTTTAATTTAGTTAAATTTTCAAAATTCCAAAACGAGAGATATCGCTTGCTAAAATCTCTGTAACAAAATAACTAATAAGAATTTAAATATTTGGAAAACTAGCCCCAAATTTTGAAACTTTTTAAAGTTTCAAAACTTAAAGGGTTGTTTAAAGAATTTTTTTTTTGCATTTGTGTTAATAGGTTATTATTATTCACGTAATAATTTTGTGTTTCCAACTATAGAAAGTGAGTTTTCGCCTCAAACCCCTCCCCTTAAGATTAGTGGGGGAAATTGGCTACCTTCCCCCCTCGACCTTCATACACTGTGCCACATTTTTTTCCTCGAATAATTTAAATTTTATAATATTATTTGCATTTAAAAAAAATCAAAAATGCCCCCAAGGTGTAAAATTTCTTTCTCTATGACGGAGTACAATTATAAAGAAGAAAAATCTTTCAATCCAAGTCGGCAATCCTTGGACACATTTTCTCCATTTGTTAACATTGAGATGAGCGAATCCAAATCAGCAGCAAAATTATTAATTTCATTTCTTTGAATATTTACAATTGTTTATAGTTCCGGAATTAAAGTCCGGGAACGAGAGCACTATTTCTTTCTGTTGGTGCATTTGTGTGTGTGTTTTCTATTCTTACGTGCTTTTTATCCAATTTTGTTCATTACAAGCGACACAAGACAACGGCAAACGAAACAGAAAACTTATCGAAGTGTGGATAGCAGTTGCTCTCCATCGGACCATCGGATCAAATGTCTAACTGTGTTGCCTAGGTCAGTGCCTTCTAACACAGATATTTCGTAGTTGTGTCAACGGGGAGCAGAAATTCCACAGAAAATGAAAATAAAGTTCGTCGAGAATCATCAAAAGTTCAGGGAAATGCTACACTAAAAGTGAAGCAGTGAGTCTTCTGGTCAGAACTTTGGATGGTGAGAAGAACAGTTCTGATTGGATGTCTCCTGGATCTTCAAGTAATTCGCTGATGTGGGTGGAGTTTACGGCTGTCTGTAAGCTGGAAATCAATTGGCTAGTGAAGCGAGAATAGAGAAAAGAGATTGGATAGAAAGATAAGGTCTGGGATCCGTGAGTTCAATAACTACAAAAATGAGCAAAGCCAAAATGGATTTGCTCAGAGACAGATAATTAAGTTAATAGAAAGTTTAAGGATAGGAAATAGATATTTATTTTATTTTATAAAATTTTATAGTTGTTTTTTGCCTTGGCAAGCCAAGTATTGTTTTTATATTTTTTATATTTTTATTTAAATGACGAGGACAAACAAAAAATTAAGACGGAAGACTCAGGATGGCTCGAGGCCTTTTCCTGTTAGTGGGGTCAGCGTGATCATAGTTTGCAAGATTAGAAAGGAGTTCACTGTCAATTGAATTGTGAAAGTTTATAACTTGATTTTTGAGGTAATTTCGAATAGTAGGGATATTTAATTCCCTGTAAATACAAGTATTTCTGAAATACCAATCCGCATTAACGATTTGTCGAATGGTACTGCTCTGAGCAGATGTGAGTTTTTTAATATGGGTGTCTGCACAATATGACCACGCTGGCCCTCCATAAGTTAAGATAGGACGAAGATAGGAGTTGTAAATGAGCATTTTATTGACTAAGCTTAATTTGCTGTTCCGAGAGATTAGTGGGTAAATTAATCTTCTGGCTGCTCGGAATTTGTCCCTGACATGTAAGATATGTTGTTTCCAAGTGATGTTTTTATCTAAAACTATACCGAGGTATTTGACTGTATCAGACCAGGGGATTTTTGTGTTACCTATTTGTATTTGATGACTGTTGAATGTCTTTTTACGTTTAGATGTAAACATGACAGCGACGCATTTTTCAGAATTAATTTTAATTTTCCATTTGTCGAGCCAATTTTGAATGGAGGACATGTGGGTGTTGATGTATTTTACAGCGTATTTAAAATTTTTGTTAGTAGCATAAAGGGCAGTGTCGTCGGCGAAAATAGCAATGTTTGTGTGAATATTTTGAGGGATATCGTTGACAAATAGATTAAAAAGAATTGGGGATAATACTCCTCCTTATGGTATGCCTGAATTAATTTTAAATTTGCTGGAGAGATGGCCATTAATTCTTACTTGAAAGGTACTTTTTTTGAGATAGGAGATGAGAATGTGGATGATTTGGGGTGGGAAGTTATAATTAATAAGTTTGTAGATGAGACCGTCGATCCAAAGTTTATCAAAAGCTAGTGAGATGTCAAGAAAGAGAGCTGCTGTGGAGGATTTATTTTTCTTAGCACTGGCGAGGTTTTCGGCTAGACGATAGACTTGATGAGGGGCTGATAGAGATTTTCTGAAGCCAAATTGGTAAGGGATAATGATTTGGTTATCGTCGAGATGCTCATTAATTTTCTTAGCGGTGAATTTTTCAGTTAATTTACTGAGGGAATTAAGAAGGCTGATAGGGCGGTAGCTGGAGGGAGAGGAATGAGGTTTATTAGGTTTTAAGATTGGGACAATTATTGAGTTCTTCCAGCTGTGGGGAAAGTGTTCAAATTTAAAAATAGAGATGATAAGAATGGTAATTTTGAATATATATTTAAAAGGGAGGTTTTTGAGCATCGTATTATTAATGTTATCTTCTCCGGGAGACTTTCTTTTGGGAAGTTTTGCTCTCTATAGCTGCTTTGCACTTTAAAGCAAAAAGCATAGTTTGCTCTGAACGAGTGGTTTAGCAAATTGCTTATTCCTACTTCACACCGCAGTGTTTGTTCTGGTAACCGATATCGTTCGAACTGAAATTTTGGAGTAAAAAATGAAAAGTATTTTATTGTTTCGTTTTCAAGACAGCTGCCTCAAAAAGAATTTTTCTATTCTTCATGAAAAAGATTAAAGGCATTTTAGAAAAAAAAAGTTGAACAGATGTTGCATTTCCATTCTATGCATGCAGGGCCGTTCCTAGGGTAGCTGCCGCCCCCGTGCGAGAATAATTTTGCCGCCCCCCCCCCTCATACCGTATGGATTAATTGAAATTTCTCTGAAATATTTTTACCTTAAATGAAACAACGAATTACAAAAAATATTATAAATTCAGTTTATTTTTTTTATTTTACAACCTAACTTAATAATTATTAATGTATTGATATAATAACCAAATGAATACGTTATATTAAATACATACAACGCATATCTATTAATACATTTACTTATTAAGATAGTCAAAAAGCTTAAAAATCTTTGCTTTTCTTGCCTTTTTTAATGCAAATTCTGTTATAATATCTGATACATCTATATCTTCCGAAATGTCCTTTTCGATGCTAATAATAGATAAGTCTGAAAGCCTTTCTTGTCCCATTGTTGATCTCAAATAATTTTTTATTATTTTAAGTTTTGAAAAGCTTCTTTCCCCGCTAGCCACAGTCACGACTAATGTTAAAAAAATTCGTATGGCAATCACTAAATTTGGACACAGATAGATGAGGTTACTTGTAAATAGGTATTGAATCACATTTAACGCGTTCATTTCAGGGGAAATAAAGGATGCAACGTTGTCAATTTCATTGCATAAATCTTCAGCTATAATATCTTTTTCATTTTTAAATGGATCATGTAACATACTTTCCACAGATTTAAATTTTGTAGACCTATTTGATTTATCTGTTTTAAGGAAATTATTTAGGTCGTTGAGAAAATTGAAAACTGTGTGATATTGCTTTATTTGTTCGAACCTTTCTTCTATTTTTGATAATGCAGTGTCCAATATTACAAAGTAAAAATTAATATTGAATTGGTCTTCTGGATTTTTTGGAGCCTCATCTTTACATTCGTAGTCAAATAAACGTTTTTTTGTTCGGTGTCTAACAATATTAACCAGAGGAAATGAAGGGTGGCAATCGATATCTTCTGCAATATTTTTTGCCTCTTCTAAAATACCACTAAAACCTTTAACTGACCTAATATTATATAAATATGTTTTCGTTTACTCTAACATTAAAATAATATTTTGTAGTATAGCATCCGATTCCTGCATAGCTTTACTTACGATATTAATTTTTGTTAACACGTTATACCATGTAATAATGGAACAAATAAATTTAAACGACTTAATTTTCAAAAGTAATGAATTTGCCATGTTTCTAGATTCAGAACTTTTAGCGTATCTATTCTGCTTTCCCATCTAGTATCTGATAGGGGTTTAAGCGTTAAATTTGGGATTTCCTTTTTTAGGACCTTTCAACGTTTAGTAGATGCTGAAGAAAACGTATAGCTCCTGTACAATTGCAAAAAAGCTTGTAATTTCTTAAGACGCTTTTGCAGCGTCATTAACAACTAAATTTAAACTATGGGCCGCACAAGGCACATAAAAAGCTCTGGGTTTAAGTCAAGAACGTTTTTTTGTAAACCATTATTGCGACCTTTCATATTCGCACAATTATCATAACCCTGCCCCCTTAAATCCCCCAAACAAATATTGTGAGTCTCCAAAAAATCTAATAAAAAATTAGTTAAACCCTGTCCTGTCGAATCTGGTATTGAAATAAATCCCAAAAAATGCTCCCTAATTTCTATTTGCTTTGATTTATTATTTAATAGAACAAATCTTACTACAACAGTAAGTTGGTCTTGGTGATTTGGATCAAGGGTGGAATCTAAAATAATAGAATAATATTTACTAACTTTTAAGAGCGATATTATTTCATGTCTTATTTTTTGACCCAAAAGGGAAATAAGTTCATTTTGAATATAAACTCCTAAATAATGAGGCATACTTGATGGATTTCTGCTAATTCTAGTGAAGTGGTCTGATATGGTATCATTAAACTTTGCAATTGCTTCAATTAATTTTAAAAAGTTTCCTTTTTGTTGCTCGTATAATTTATTATTTTTGCCTCGAAAACTCAAATTTTGACCGGCTAAGAATTTAACGGTATAAATTATAATTTTTAACATGGAAACCCATCTATCTTTTACCATATTTATTAATTTCTCATTTAGAGAATCAGTAGCTGTTTTTAAAAGAAATTGATTTATTTAAATCGATCCAAGATTTATATTACAAATGTGACTTTTTGATTTTTCATGGCGTTTTATAATCAAATCATGGCAAATAATATCTGTATAACGATTGGAGACATCTTAAATGTCTCCAATCGTTATACAGAGGCTGTACACACACTTTTTAGACGATGTATATTGTATTCACAAAACTAAATTACATAAAATTCTTGTGTTTTAAATGTTCTATTTGACATCCCTTATTCTGAACTATCTTTCGACACCGCAATTTCCAGGATAATAATGCCTTTTGAAGTGTCAGAAGAGGTATTCTATCCCATTCCTCTTGAACAGCTTTCCAGACTCCTGTATGGGTTTTGGGACGACGTTTGGATAATGCAGATTTTAAAAGTCCGAAAGCACAAAAATCCATAGGTGATACATCGGGAGATTTAATGGGGATATCAGTGAAGGGTATGGCCTTGATACCAGTTTTTTGTTCCATTTCTTTTAGGAAATTTACAGTGGATTTTTATGTGTGACTGCTAGCTTTGTCCTGATGGAGTCTCACAGATTGATGGCACCGTGGGTAAAGCGATGGTATTTTATTCAGAAAAAATGGCGATAAAATATGTTCCTGATAGTATTTGGAGTTAATCTTGACATTTTTTTCCACTCTCTTTATTTTTAACTAGCCATTATAAGAAAAACCAGCAATAATCATGAATCCGTTAGAAAAACTTTCTTTCGATTCTTTGAACCATGTACTTAATTTTTTTTCTCCCCTTTTATGATAATAAATGGCTCTTTTTTTTTGTTGCAATCATTTAAATACACCCATGATCCATTGTAGAGTACTGCATTTCAACCTCTCCGTTAATAAAAGAAATTCTTCTATCTCGGCCTGAGAGTCATCAAAGAAACCAGACCACTCAGATGGCAAATGCTGACTGCATTTTCCTTTGTTCATCCGATAGACTTGTTCCACAGAACGTTAGGGGGCCTCGGTCATTTTTCTTGATTAAGTCTGTCGTTACAAACCGGGTGAGTTTGACAAGCGGTTGACATCACAATTATGAATGACAGGAGACTCCAGGTGCTTTTCATTCGTGAACTATCAGTTGTTAAGCAGCATCCTGGAGGCGCCGCGTGCCTGAACAAAATGACTCGTGCGGTAACCCCTTCTCATTGACCGAGGCCGGCCCGTTGAGGCTCTTTGAAGTGAGGCTCTTTGAAGTGGCTTTGAGGACAAACTAAAAAGGCGGCCGCTTAGACCCGGGAAATATTTCATTATCGCCCCGGGAAAACCCATTTCCGTTGCTCACTTGTTCTAGATCGTTCGAACTTTCCGGAGAGTGATGCAATATCCGGTGGATGCTCTCCTATAAAAGAGAATGGACCCCTTGGCCGTGGCTTGCGTCTTTTTGTTCCTGACCCGTAACGGATCCAGTGTGAGAGCAGCCGGGTGGCCGCCCTTAGAGGTACAGAGTCCCTTGTGACTGTTTGCAGCGACGATTAAGTTCCTGTAGGAGTAAACATACTCCGCTAATTTTGTTCGGAGACCAGTCTTCGTGGAAGTAGCCTTTGCTACCGAAATTTCCAGTGAGGAGTCCCTTCTCCTTATTTTCTATATTTTCATCGCTACCGGGTGCTTGCAGTGGTCACCACCGTTGATATTGTTGGGGAGCCCCTTTTCCCATCAGGACGAAGTGCCGTTTCATCATCATTGAAGCAGAGTCAGTTTTCTGCTAGCCTAGCGGACTGAATTGTTCTTACTCCGCCCCACGCCGATTAAATCGACTGTGATATTTCTTAAGATTACCGAAGTTTCATCTTGCATCTGTGCAGTGTACATATCTCATCATCATCAATTTTCTCAATAAATTGCGTTTGTTTTGTTTAAGTTACGATTGATGTATACCTATTGTGTTTAGTTCATCTACTGGTTGCAGCTACGAACCTCAGTTCGCTACACCATCTATTGTGACAATTGTTTTCCATTTTTCTTTGGATAAGTGTTTCTCATATTTCAGAATTCTGCAACGTGTCCTGCGTTCAGCGATATGATTTGGAAGAAGACGATGCACATTGCGTTTTTTCGCCTTCTTAAGATTTAAATCAACTTTTATCATTTTGTTTACAGTGGACACCGAGCATTTTAATGATTTTGCAACTGTCCTTTGGCTAGGGGGATTTTCTTTTAACATTAAACAACGTACCTTTGCAATAGTCGAAGATGTCCGTTTTTTCCTTGGATACTTGTTTAGAATTTTTGTCCCACTTGAGGCTCCAATTTGACGTTTTTTTTCCTTTCTTGTTGACGATATTACCTATCGATGCTTTAGATATCACAAAACCATGACTCTCACATCGTTTTTGGATAACGGAGTATGCATATTTCTCTTCGGAAAGAGCATAAATGTAGCCTTCGAACCACTGCTTTGTTAAAAACGCCATTTTAAATAAAAACAAAACTTTCAAGCCGCAGACGATAATTTTGACTTTTAAAAACATAGTACAATTGCAATTATTTCCTTTGCAGCAAACGATTTTTTTATTACCGGTTACCAAAATCGTCTAAAAAATGTGCGAGCAGCCTCTGTATCCCTCAACAAAGGCACTAGAAAAAGTTTTAAATGATTTGCAAGGAAAACAAAATACTCAATATTTTAACTTAGAATACACTAGCCAAACTCTTGGAATTATTTCCCCGTTACTTAATTTTTTTTTATAATAAATAGAAGTAAAGTTTACATCCGCTTCTGTAAGTGGGGTAGGGCCTAACTCTACTAAAGTTAATTTAATTTTGTCAGATAGTACGGAAGGCCAACAGCTAGGATCCTTATAAACATCATCTTTATAAGAAAGATGAAGAAAATCTTCACGGTCTTTGGTCACGGTTTCACTGGTTTCAAGACTTGTTATACTGAGCCACAGCTGTGGCTACAGGTCGCGACTGTCGCCTGGGCGCGTCACTACCCCTTCTGAGTCAAAACCTTACTGTTTATTTCCAGTTATACTTGAAAAATGCATTTTTTAACTCTAAGTAGTTACCTAGCATAATGGTGATATTTTTATATTGATTATTTTACTAATAAATTAGTTTTAATTTTTTTTTATCCGGGCGGCTGACTTGCCGCCCCCCCCCTTGTGCCCCGCACCTCTGGCACCCCCGGGTTGGAACGGCCCTGCCCCCACGACTAACCAAAGTAACAGTAATGTTAGAGGTTACTAAACCAGTATTAAAAAATGGATGTTCTAAAACATCGATGATTTTTGAGCGATGTTTTATTAGCATCGATATTTTTTAATATTGAACATCGATGTTTCAAAACATCGATGTTTTGTGTTTGATGCCGCATCCCTAGACAGAATTCAATCATATAAAAAACTGAAAGAGTTAAAATAACAAGTATAGTAAAAATTGAGATATCCACTCATGAATCGAGACCCTTTTACATGTTCACTCCAGTCAGTTTAATACAGGACCGGCGACAGGGGGGGGGGGGGGGAAGAGTGGGCAAATGCCCAGGGGCCCGGGCCCAAAAAATTAATTAAAAATCTATATATTTAAGTTGCTAAGCCGACTTTTTGGGCAGTCATTGAGAGAAAACTATTGCATCAATTTACTTCATTTTGGTCTTAAAGAAAAGATTGTAATCTGTAGATTTGTCAAATTTGGTTTTTGTAACCGCAATTTCTATTAATTAGCGCTAATTTACAATTAAAAAATTGATTTTTGCGCATGCCCAGTGACATGTTTTAATGATAACCACGTTTATTCCGAGAATTCTCTCTAGATCTCTCTCTGCCATTTTTATTTTTATGATAATTATGTGTGTGAGATATAAGATTAAACCCGAAGGAAATTGTTAATTTCGTGCTGTTTAATTTGCGATAATTTACAATAATAAAAAAAAAATGCTTTCTGCGTATGCTCAGTGACATTTTTACCGTGTTTTTATTAACTTGCTTACTTGTTTGTTTGTGTGTGTGTGTGTTTGTTTGTGTGTTTGTCTGGTACAAATCTTGCAATCGATTTTTAACTAACTTCCCGACTAGCTAGACATTTGAAACTTTTAGAATAGCTCAGAACACGATGACTATGCATTATTTTAATACTTTTAGCCATCTGTATTCCATATTTTAAAATCCATTACGTAAAAATACGAGTAGCATCTGCAGCCAAAAGTAACTGCGCTACAGGCGCCATCTATTAACGTAATAGCGAAATTTAAAACCATGGTATATAAAAGGTCTTTTTATCTTGTAATTATTAAATCTGGATTTAGATGCTCACTAAGCACGAGGCCGCTTAAACACATTAATTTACTTCTGCGCACTATTATGATTTTCAACATTTGGCAATGATGTGTTGAGTATAATTTGTGTATAAGTACATTTATTTACTATCAAACCGTCATGTTTTGACGGGTACCAACTAGTGAAAATTTACAGTGCAAATAAATTTAAATGCCAAAAAACAAAAAACAAAAAAGCATTAATTTTAAGTTCAAATGTAGGATATCAATCAAATACATATATATATATATATATATATATATATATATATATATGTGTGTGTGTGTGTGTGTGTGTGTGTGTGTGTAATATGCGACGTGGAGGAAAACATAATAGGGCAGAGTGGATGACGTCGCCGAACACATCATGATTAATCGAGCATTTTCCCGCAAAGACTTCCAACGCAGACACAGGAACCACAGATTCGTAATTGGATCTAAGGCATTTTATTAAGTTTTGTCGAGTCGTCCGCCCAGAGTTATATGGCGAACCGATTTATACAGAGTGTGTCTAAATTTAGACCATGAAGCTACAGAAGGAGGAGCAGCTCAGTGTTAAAAATGTGTCTCCCTTTTTGTCGCCGCCACTAGAGGGCGGTCGCGTGCACTAGCGGGCGGCTTAGACACGGACAACCATACGCTTTAATATGGATTTTTCGTATTTTTCCTAGCGAAAATAAAGTTGTTTTATTTTAGTGCGTATTTAATATGAATTTATTTATTCAATTTAACAATTTTTTATTTTCATTCAAAATCTTTATTTCAAGTGCTTTTTTTGCTACAATTCAATAAAATTCTTAAAGGAAATGAGTAAAACTTTTTCAGAATAATTGTGTATTGGTTTCAGAATAAATTAGTTCAGAATTTTGTAATAATTTAATAATTAAGGAAATGAAACTACAGAAAAGAATTGTGAAGAAAGTTTTTTATCATTGTTCATAATCTCTTATGGAAAAAAAATGTGAGAAATAATACTGATTAACCAAAACACACACACACATAGTAGAAAAGCAACATTTTCTATCAATCACAAATAAATTCTTATCAGGACTAATAAAATAGGAAGTCAATTCTGTATTTAATCAGACAATACTTTAAAATATCTTCCTTTGGAAAAAAAATCAGTCAAAGCATCTCAGATTACACTTTTTAAAACCGGAGGTATAATCGTCAAGTTGGTAAGTTACTGAATACAAATTTTTTCAGCGAATTAAAAAGAAAAAAACAAATAACTTTGACAAGGACAAATCAGCTATATTTTTGAATTTTCACAAAGTACGCATTTTATTGCATAAGCAGATTTTGTACGCAGATTTTGCATAAGCATTTATAGTAACAACATTGCTTATCATACAATGAAAACTTATTTACTTAAGGGGTGTGGTCACTTTTACGTACCTTTAAAGCCGGCCACTCACGTAGACTTCCGTCATCTGGGGCGGCTGGAATTTTCGCGCCTCGGATACCTGGCATCAGCCACTCACGGGGACTCTCGGTGTCTGAGGCGCCGGATATTTTCCGTCTCGTTCACCTGCCTTCGCCCATTCGTGATGCCCGATTTAGCTCAGTTCGATGTTATTTTAATAACATCGGCACAGTGAGTTGGTAAAACTTCATGATTTAATACAATTTTATAAAATTATGCCATTTTCTTTGCTTTTTCTTTTTATTAATTAATACATTTAATAAACTAAAAAATAAAGATGTTTACTCAATAATAATAATTGTCGTATTGCATCAGTTATTTATTCCACGTGGCTCTCCAAATCCATACTACCCTCTTCATTATTCAATTATATATCTAAATTGTTATTTATATTTAATTTTGAAGAATGGAATGTAAGAAATCTTTAAAAAAAAATGAAGTCGATACTACAATTAGAACCGATTTTATGGCCAAATGTATAAAGCTAATAGTACAGTGATTTTTAGAAAATTAAACTTTAAATGGCTTTTTCTGAAAACTTATTTTTCAAACTTGTGCGCACTATTTCTTCAAAACTAATGGTCACAAATTGCTAAAATTTTGTATACAAGATATCTAGTATGTTTATATAATTTCCATCTAAATTTACGTAAGTACATAATATTAAATTTTACAGCATTTTTTTTAAAAAACATTTTATGATATTTCTTGTACATTACGATGCTTTTAAATATATATTTATGTGAATAATATATATTTAAAATATATATTATAAATATATATTTATGTGAATGTTTTAAAAATATATTTATGTGAAATAGGGTAGTTATTTTAGGTGTAGATTAAAATATTACCTACGGATAGAATACATACAAATAATTTAATATATATATCTCATATTTTTAAAAAAATCTGCACGCAGTGTATTCATTATTCATAAAACATTAACTTTTGTTTTATATAAAATAATTTCTAATAATCTCCCAATAATTCTGCTTTTGTTTTCTATCAGATAAAGCTTTGTACATTTCACTCTAAAAATTGGTTTAAATTAATTACAAATTAACTGTTTGACAACACATTAAGCTTGGTAGTAAAATCAGTGCATTTTTGTGAGAGCAAAGGTGGTCTCCCCGCTTTTAAACAAATAATATTACAAAAAATTACAAAAAAATTAAATATTTAGAAAAATTTGAAATAAATGACATTTTGTAATAAGTTTAATTTTGTTTATTTACTTATTTATTTGAAAAATTGTTTATTCATAAATTTTCTATACAGTTCAATGAACGATATTAAAAATGCGGGATTAAAGAATAATTTTTCAGCTTCCATTATGTTCGAAAACATGCGGTAAACTGCAGGCTAACATTCAGGCGCCTGGTATCTAGCGTACAGTACCCCACTCACGGAGACTTCTCGCGCCAGGAATTCGGTCTGGATTGAAATCCCAGACACAACATTTTTATTATCTGACGTCTCACCAAGACACCCCACTGACGGAGACTCTTGGTGCATGAGGTACCAAAAGCCCGTCATCACAGATGACGGAAGTCTACGTGAGTGGCCGGCTTAAAAGTATCATTTTTAGACCTATGTTCGATTGTATGTACTACTCATGATTTAATCTTGATTTATATGAAATTTTTTGAGTAACTGCCTATAATATTGTTTATTATAGATGCAATTTTTCAAGGTAATTAATAAAAATGACTTTATATGCATAAAAAGTGAATTTTTTTTTTAAAATCGAGCATTTTGCAGTCAACTACTGTGCGCATTCTGTCAAAATAAATTATTAAGGTACATTAATAATTTTTTACTATATGTGATTACAATACTTCAGGAAACAATATCCAGCAACATTATTCTAAAATATATTAAAACCTTTTAGTACGTGCTATTTTTAATTAGAAATTTCAAAAATGACTGAGTAAAAGCTTATAAAAAATTCTTTAAAAATTAAAATATATTAAGGTTCAAAAATTTTGGTAGATTTTGTTGTCTAAAGTGTTGTAATCACATATAGTAAGCAATTATTAATGTAACTTAATAATTTATTTTGAGAGAATGCGCACAGTAGTTGACTGCAAAATGCTCGATTTTAAAAAAATATTCACTTTTTATGCATAAAAAATCATTTTATTTTTTAATTACCTTGAAATATTGCATATATAATAAACAGTATTATAGGCAGTTACTCAAAAAATTTCTTGTAAATCAAGCAAAAATCATGAGTAGTACATACAATCCAGCATAGGTCCAAAAATGATACTTTTAAAGGTACTTAAAAGTGACCACTCCCCTTAAGGAGAGCGGTCACTTTTACGTACTTTAACTAACTTACGTAATTTAACTAACTTAATAGTGATTAAATTCAATATTATGGTTATTTCCAGCAGAACTTAAGATGTCTTAACTTTGCGTTCACTTAAAACGCAGCAGCTGTACTTTTCTCTCATTATTATACAACTTATATTAACACAAAACAATAATAATGTTCTTACCTTAAGAGCATCAAATATACTAGGATTTCTCTGTCCAGTTTCTTTATTTCCTTTTAAGGCTGATCTATAGCCAGTAGAACAACCCGGAGCAAAACACGTGTTTGGCATATTTCTGCACACAGAATAAATTTTAAAATTTATAAAACAACTTTCACCACCACGCCGTATAACTCAATGTAAAATAGTCACTTCGCTTGCATGTCACGCCCTCTACCGGTGAGCGACAACAATCGGTTCATTTTTCGAAAAATTCCCCATTGAAGCTTCCGCTCCTTCTGTAGCTTCATGATTTAGACATCAGATAGTTTTATAAGTTCATCTCACCACGTGACAGAGAGGTATGACTTAACTTTCCTTCCAACTCTTCTAAATTCTAAATTACAATTGCCGGCGCTTCTGGTTCTGACCTGTCATTTTTTGATGGATCGACCTCAAGACTACCTTCTGATTTTTGCTTAATTGTCTGTCACTTTTTTATTTTTATTTATTTCTTTATTTATTTAACATCTGCCGTATTAAATTGTTGTCAATTTTACATTTATTTACTTATTTATTTATTACTATTATTAGTATTAGTTTTATTTTTGTTTATTTTTTTATTTATCTATTTAATATTTTTATTGTTATTATTTTTTTTAACTTTCAAGTCAACACTTTTCTGACTGTATTTCCTGAGAACGGAAATACAGTCACAAAAAATTATCCATACCGAGGATATGGAGCCCTGCTCTCTGGTGCCTCGTTAATGAACCATGTCTATGTCTATGTCTACTTTTCTGTTTAACTGTTTACAGCTTCTGAGTTTGGGGCGCTACCAAATATCTAACTCGCGACGCCGGACAATTTTTTTTCTCTCCGGAGGAACGTTATTGAGGAATGTAATCCTAAGTTAAAAATATTCATTAGACAACCCAAAATTCGAAATGTTATTTCGCCACTGAGTAACATTGAATCGTACGATCTGCGAGGTCTACTGATGCGCCGCGTTAAATGCTAAAAAAGTAATAGAAATAAGAATGCTTTTAAAGCTGGTAAAGAAATATGTAATAGTCATAGATATTAAGTGTTGCAGTAATCATAGAGACACACTGTCAGAGAATAAATTGAGAACTTTCAGTCAATTACGTACGTACCGAAACCATGCTAATCTAAAGATACATCAACCGCAGAAATAATGAATCGTTGTTAGAATTAATCTATGCATCCTCAGCTTTACAGTATGTATCATTTTAGAAATATTTTTAGGATCGAAGGGGATGAAAGATGGGAGATGAATAAAATATGTTTTAAATATTTAGGCGTGTCCAAGAACTGATGTAATTATAAGCAATTTCCCAAAATAGTGAAACGAAACGCAGTTGCAAACGTTTGTAGAATAAATAAAAAGTGTAAATACTTTATGAATAAAATTTTCTGACACGAATTCAATCAATTTAAAAATTTTAAATCTTATTTAAAATCCTAAATAAAAATCTGTAAAACGACCTCTACACACTTTGTTCACGGGTAATCTAGCGTCAGTTATAGGAACGAAAATTTGTGAATATATTAAGATGAAATTTCAAAATTTTCATCTTTCGCATAATAATAGGGGAAATTTGCTATTAATTCTGAATGATAAGATTAAATGAGCGTGGTACCTGATAGAAGGCTGAAAAATATACCTAACGCATAAATTATTTATTATATGGTAAATTGTCTACAATTACAACAGAAAGTTAAGAAGTACTCATTTGAAATTATAAAGGAAAATACATATGTAACTTGTTTGTTTCTTTTATATAAAATATCAAGTTCTGAACACGATTAGCAATTATTAAAAGGGTAAAAAAATATTTATGTGCATGTATATCTTTTGATTTATCTCATACAGTGGTAAATACGTTAAGAACGTATCCACGATTAGGTAATAACATAAATGTTTCACGGAAAAAAAAGAATAATTTTACCTAAATTTGTAAATTAGAAGTTCATGGCCTTAGATTCCTCATATCACATAAGATCACTGAACAAACTTTCTTACGATCTTCCTCTAAACATATTCACGCCCTATCCAGTTTGAGTTCAGTTAAATTACGAAATGCATAAGTAACATACGTATATCAAAGTCTTCAAGTAAATGCTTTTGTGTAACATCAGAAAGTCTCAGGAATGTATGTGTCCTCAAAGATCCTACAAATCACAATTTTTTATGATGTAGGAAAACGTTTTATCGGAAATTATTCGTACATGATCATTAACTTCGTTTTATAACAGTTTGCTGATAATTCTACTTCCATGGTTAAACCTGTTATAGGAGGTCGATTGGATATCGAATGACTCGAAAGTTTTCTTAAATCTGAAATTCAATGTTCTGGTCTGAATTTGCGCACAGTGCCTTAAGCAGTGGCGTAGCGAGCATAACTGGCGCCCGGGGCACAATACGTTTTTGGTGCCCCTCAAGGTCTTGGGGACCAAAGGGTCCAATGGTGTTAGGTACCATTTGGCGCCCCTCTGAGAGTGGCGTCCGGGGCATGATATACCCCCTTGCTCCCCTCTCGCTACGCCACTGGCCTTAAGCTGCTGAAGTAAAATTTAACGTATTCTAAGAAAGCTGCGGGATTGACCACAGTAGTATACACTATTTCATGTGGATTTCTAAATAGACACTGATATGCCATTGTATAACCATGGTAACGAAACTGTAGGTTGGTAGACCGGAAGTTATCTCTATATTAGAGTACTTTCTCTCTCTTTCTTTCTTTTCTTTTTTTTTATTTATACAATAAAGTAGGAGAGAGATGATATATGGAGCTTGCACATATTTTAAATTTACTAATAACTAACCTCTTCTAAGGAGTGTCATTTAAAACAGTGCATAATTGGATTTTATTAAATTTTATCCAGACATTTATCCGACTTTTCCTGTAAAAAAATTAATGCAAATTAAATAAATTAATTAATTAATGAACTGAGAAAAATAAATAATTTACTTGACATAATATTAAAAGCATTCACATTACATGATTAGAACAATGCTCCTGTTGACAACTCTAATTTCGCATACAGTGGTAAATACGTTAGGAACGTATCGACGATTACGTAAAGACATAAATGCTTGACGGAAAAAAAGAAAAACTTTACATAAATTTGTATATTAGAACTTCAAAGCCTTAGATTTTCGATATCATATAAGATCACTGAACAAACTCTGTTACGATCTTCCTCTAAACATATTCCCGCCATTTCCGTTTTGAGTTCAGCTAAATTACGAAGTGCAGAAATAACATATATCCAAGTCTTCAAGTAAACACTTTTGTGTAACATCAGAAAATCTCAGGAATATATGTGTCCTCAAAGATCCCAGAAATCACAATTTTTAATGATGTAGGAAAACATTTTACCAGAAATTATTCATAGAGATGTACATCATGATTAACTTCGTTTTTCAAAAGGCATGTACATCATTGAATTTGAAATATGTCTTTTAAGAGGTTGATCGGTTAATCGATTGACTAGAGATAAGAGATTAAAGATACTATGAGCGAGTATTTCTCAGTAACAGGTTCAACCAAGAAGCTACAGAAGGAGGAGCAGCTCAGTGTTAAAAATGTGTCTCCCTTTTTTTCGCCGCCACTAGAGGGCGCTCGCGTGCACTAGCGGGCGGCTTAGACACGGACAACCATACACTTTAATATGGATTTTTCGTATTATTCCTAGCGAAAACAAGTTGTTTTATTTTAGTGCGTATCAATATGAATTTATTTATTCAATTTAACAATTTTTTATTTTCATTCAAAATCTTTATTTCAAGTGTTTTTTTGCTACAATTCAATAAAATTCTTAAAGGAAATGAGTAAATAAACTTTTTCAGAATAATAGTGTATTGGTTTCAGAATAAATTAGTTCAGAATTTTGTAATAATTTAATAATTAAGGAAATGAAACTACAGAAAAGAATTGTGAAGAAAGTTTTTTATCATTGTTCATAATCTCTTATGGAAAAAAAATGTGAGAAATAATACTGATTAACCAAAACACACACACACACATAGTAGAAAAGCAACATTTTCTATCAATCACAAATAAATTCTTATCAGGACTAATAAAATAGGAAGTCAATTCTGTATTTAATCAGACAATACTTTAAAATATCTTCCTTTGGAAAAAAAATCAGTCAAAGCATCTCAGATTACACTTTTTAAAACCGCAGGTATAATTGTCAATTTGGTAAATTACTGAATACAAATTTTTTCAGCGAATTAAAAAGAAAAAAACAAATAACTTTGACAAGGACAAATCTATACTTATATATAAAGAGAGAGCGATTTTGTACGTGGAGGGTAATCTTCGGAATCACTGTACCTATTTGAAAAATTCTTTCAGTGTTTGAAAGGTACAGTATTCCAGATGGCCATAGGCTATATATTATGTATATCTGATCAATAGAAATAAAGTTAGGGGCTTAATCCTAACAATCTCCATTGTTACCGCTACTGTCCTCTACCGCGTTTTGTGCCGAAGTCTTCAAGATCCTGAGCGTGGGGCTATCTATACTTATATATAAAGAGAGAGCGATTTTGTACGTGGAGGGTAATCTTCAAAATCACTGTACCTATTTCAAAAATTCTTTCAGTGTTTGAAAGGTACAGTATTCCAGATGGCCATAGGCTATATATTATGTATATCTGATCAATAGAAATAAAGTTAGGGGCTTAATCCTAACAATCTCCATTGTTACCGCTACTGTCCTCTACCGCGTTTTGTGCCGAAGTCTTCAAGATCCTGAGCGTGGGGCTATCTATACTTATATATAAAGAGAGAGCGATTTTGTACGTGGAGGGTAATCTTCAGAACCATTGTACCTATTTGAAAAATTCTTTCACTGTTTGAAAGGTACAGTATTCCAGATGGACATAACATAGGCTATATATTATGTATATCTGATCAGTAGAAATAAAGTTAGGGGCTTAATCCTAACAATCTCCATTGTTACCGCTACTGTCCTCTACCGCGTTTTGTGCCGAAGTCTTCAAGATCCTGAGCGTGGGGCTATCTATACTTATATATAAAGAGAGAGCGATTTTGTACGTGGAGGGTAATCTTCGGAATCACTGTACCTATTTGAAAAATTCTTTCAGTGTTTGAAAGGTACAGTATTCCAGATGGACATAGGCTATATATTATGTATATCTGATCAATAGAAATAAAGTTAGGGGCTTAATCCTAACAATCTCCATTGTTACCGCTACTGTCCTCTACCGCGTTTTGTGCCGAAGTGTTCAAGATCCTGAGCGTGGGGCTATCTATACTTATATATAAAGAGAGAGCGATTTTGTACGTGGAGGGTAATCTTCAGAATCACTGTACCTATTTGAAAAATTCTTTCAGTGTTTGAAAGGTACAGTATTCCAGATGGCCATAGGCTATATATTATGTATATCTGATCAATAGAAATAAAGTTAGGGGCTTAATCCTAACAATCTCCATTGTTACCGCTACTGTCCTCTACAGCGTTTTGTGCCGAAGTCTTCAAGATCCTGAGCGTGGTGCTATCTATACTTATATATAAAGAGAGAGCGATTTTGTACGTGGAGGGTAATCTTCAGAATCACTGTACCTATTTGAAAAATTCTTTTAGTGTTTGAAAGGTACAGTATTCCAGATGGCCATAGGCTATATATTATGTATATCTGATCAATAGAAATAAAGTTAGGGGCTTAATCCTAACAATCTCCATTGTTACCGCTACTGTCCTCTACCGCTTTTTGTGCCGAAGTCTTCAACGATCCTGAGCGTGGTGCTATCTATACTTATATATAAAGGGAGAGCGATTTTGTACGTGGAGGGTAATCTTCAGAACCACTGTACCTATTTGAAAATTCTCTCACTGTTTGAAAGGTACAGTATTCCAGATGGACATAGGCTATATATTATGTATATAATCAGTAGAAATAAAGTTAGGGGCTTAATCCTAACAATCTCCATTGTTACCGCTACTGTCCTCTACCGCTTTTTGTGCCGAAGTCTTCAACGATCCTGAGATATATATAAAGAGAGAGCGATTTTGTACATGGATGGTAATCTTCAGAATCACTGTACCTATTTGAAAAATTCTTTCACTGTTTGAAAGGTACAGTATTCCAGATGGACATAGGCTATATATTATGTATATCTAATCAGTAGAAATAAAGTTAGGGGCTTAATCCTAACAATCTCCATTGTTACCGCTACTGTCCTCTACCGCTTTTTGTGCCGAAGTCTTCAACGATCCTGAGCGTGGTGCTATCTATATTTATATATAAAGAGAGAGAGATTTTGTACGTGGAGGGTAATCTTCAGAACCACTGTACCTATTTGAAAAATTGTTTCACTGTTTGAAAGGTACAGTATTCCAGATGGACATAGGCTATATATTATGTATATCTGATCAGTAGAAATAAAGTTAGGGGCTTAATCCTAACAATCTCCATTGTTTCCGCTACTGTCTTCTACAGCTTTTTGTTCCGAAGATTTCAACGATCCTTATCGTGGTGCTATCACGGTGGGCTTTCGTTTTGACGCTAGCGGTTCGAACCTAGCCGTTCTCCGGCACGCCTTTTTCTTTTAAAAATTTTATTTTAATTATTAACTAACATAAAATTAATTTAAGGTATTATTTAGGTTATTATTAAGGTAAAAAAAGATTTTCAATTTATTGGCTATCAACTGGAAATTTATTGGTATAATATTTTGTTCAACCCGGACAAAGTCGGGACGGGCCGCTAGTCAGCTATATTTTTGAATTTTCACAAAGTACGCATTTTATTGCATAAGCAGATTTTGTACGCAGATTTTGCATAATCATTTATAGTAACAACATTGCTTATCATACAATGAAAACTTATTTACTTAAGGGGTGTGGTCACTTTTACGTACCTTTAAAAGTATCATTTTTAGACCTATGTTCGATTGTATGTACTACTCATGATTTAATCTTGATTTATATGAAATTTTTTGAGCAACTGCCTATAATATTTTTTATTATAGATGCAAGTTTTCAAGGTAATTAATAAAAATGACTTTATATGCATAAAAAGTGATTTTTTTTTAAAAATCGAGTATTTTGCAGTCAACTACTGTGCGCATTCTGTCAAAATAAATTATTAAGGTACATTAGTAATTTTTTACTATATGTGATTACAATACTTCAGGCAACAATATCCAGCAACATTATTCTAAAATATATTAAAACCTTTTAGTACGTGCTATTTTTAATTAGAAATTTCAAAAATGACTGAGTAAAAGCTTATAAAAAATTCTTTAAAAATTAAAATATATTAAGTTTCAAAAATTTTGGTATATTTTGTTGTCTAAAGTGTTGTAATCACATATAGTAAGCAATTATTAATGTAACTTAATAATTTATTTTGATAGAATGCACACAGTAGTTGACTGCAAAATGCTCGATTTAAAAAAAATATTCACTTTTTATGCATAAAAAATCATTTTATTTTTTATTAATTACCTTGAAATATTGCATATACAATAAACAGTATTATAGGCAGTTACTCAAAAAATTTCTTGTAAATCAAGCAAAAATCATGAGTAGTACATACAATCCAGCATAGGTCCAAAAATGATACTTTTAAAGGTACTTAAAAGTGACCACTCACCTTAAGGGGAGTGGTCACTTTTACGTACTTTAACTAACTTACGTAATTTAACTAACTTAATAGTGATTAAATTCAATATTATGGTTATTTCCAGCAGAACTTAAGATGTCTTAACTTTGCGTTCACTTAAAACACAGCAGCTGTACTTTTCTCTCATTATTATACATCTTATATTAACACAAAACAATAATAATGTTCTTACCTTAGGAGCAGCAAATATACTAGGATTTCTCTGTCCAGTTTCTTTATTTCTTTTTAAGGCTGATCTATAGCCAGTAGAACAACCCGGAGCAAAACACGTGTTTGGCATATTTCTGCACACAGAATAAATTTTAAAATTTATAAAACAACTTTCACCACCACGCCGTATAACTCAATGTAAAATAGTCACTTCGCTTGCATGTCGCGCCCTCTACCGGTGAGCGACAACAATCGGTTCATTTTTCGAAAAATTCCCCATTGAAGCTTCCGCTCCTTCTGTAGCTTCATGGGTTCAACCAATCCAGTGCCACAGAAATACATACTTGTTGCAAAACATCCATTACTTTATTCTCGTCTTCCAATTTCTATCCCTTCACCCTCCCCCCCCCCCCCTCCATACTCATTTACCAAGTAGGTCTATACTCCGTACCTGTTACCGCTGCGCCTAGTGCCTAGTCTGCTATGAAATGATGGGCGGAAGAAAAATTTAATTACCCGTTTCTTAGCCAATTGGCAAAAAAGAAGCCTCGTGCCCTCTAAACTTCTGTCCCGTGCGAGAAAATATTTTCCAAGTCTGGATATATAATATCCGATCACCGTTATCTGTTAGATGGCGAAAATGTCAATTAACTTTTATTTTTCAACACGAACACTCAATTTTGCTCATAAAAGGCTTCTAAATTTGGCAATCACCATTAGTAATTAACTACCAATCTTTTTATCACTTACTGTCATTATTTTTCATTGTTTTATTTATTGATAGCTATTAAACGATTTTGTATTGATAAAAAAAATAGAAACTAATAGACCAATTCTGTGGTGATTGACCGTCTATCGTGTGCAATTATTTTTAGACTAAAAATAAATAAATAAAAGAAACAAAGAAATAACGAAAACAAAAATTTAAGTGAAAATACTTTTTTAATGATTAATGTAAGATATTTACAAATGCCATGTACATTTTAAGAATAATGCGTAATAATTAATGTAATGCGTTTATTTTTAAATACCTATTCAGTTTTTTATTTGATTTGGATACAAAAAGTTAGTATTACTATTAAGGTAGCTGTTAATACTGTTAATTTTTAGAACATGAAATAACATTCTATGTTTTTGATTCAATAAAATTTTAGTAATTAATTTTTCTGTAATATTAATTTAATTGTATTAGGTACAGTTTAATTCATATTTACATAAATGGATAATTAATATTTATGTGCAAACTACAATTGTTCGGTTGATTATTTATAAAATCTGTATACCTATTGTACAATAAATGCATATATATCAAGTTGCTTTTTCTAAAAAATATTTATGTTTTGCTAATGATAATCTTGTTTAGTATAAAATAATTTTTTTTTCATAAGACGTTGTTTTTATTATCATCAACAATTTAATTCACAAAATCCTGACAAGGGAGTAGATACAATTTTTTCACCTGTCATAAAACACATAAATGATTACTAATAATATAATGAATAATCAGTGAATTTTATCAACAACATTAACCAAAAAATGTTATTTTATTTCAAAACCAATGATAGTATATATTCTTATAAAGGTATTTGAGTGTATTTGTATTTAATAATTGTAATGAACTAAAATGAAGAAGTAAGTAAGAATAATGAGCTCAACATGAAAAGTTGTGAGCGACTTCATCTGGGCCACGCCCTTGGAAGCCTTTCTTTATAGCGATTGGTAAGGAACTTAGCTTGATGGACATAAGGTGGGGAGGAGAGGAGATAGAGAAGGAAGTAAGAATATGCCCAACGAAATTCAGATCAACTGACAATTTCATTTGAAATTTCTGGTTATAAACGAAATAAAAAATGTTTAGGTAAGCGAATATTTCCTGGTAAACAGGAAGTGGGGAAGGTCACAAGACAAGTAGAGTAGAAATACTCGTCTATTTGTTTTGTATGCGAACAAGTAAACAAGTATTTCTGGTAACAGGTAGGGAAAAATAATCGTATACTTATTTCGTACCCGCTCCCCTCCTGGCGGCCCTATTCTATTAGCCTGGCGGGAGTATTCTATCGTCTGTCACGTACGCCGTACCTGTTACTTTTGAAAATCGGTAACAGGTCCAGTATTTCCGATCCATCCCTATAAGGAAGTTTTTCAAGATGCCGGGGTCCCCTCGCATGCGTCTACATCAAAAAATAAGACCCCCCCCCCAATAAAATAAAAAAACACGCATCACAGGCAAATTCGAAAGAAAATAACACTACCCATTGGCAAGAGACTGCTGTCACGCCCTGAAAGGACAATAATACTAAAGATACTCCTACTGACACACCCTCCTCTGAGAATAAGTCATCTTGTTATTTCGGTGATTTTTTTTTAAACTATTAAAGAAATCAAAGAATTAATGTCAGATTTTAATATTCGTGAAATTAAGGGACTTTTTAAATCCAACTCTAATGCATTGAAAGAAAATAGGAAAGATCCCTATCAAACGCTTCTAAATATTCTTGATATTCTAGAAGAATACTTAAACCCCTCCTCTGACCATGCATAGTACATCTTCGCTTTCCTCATTTCGGGTTTTGTTCTGGAATGTCAACAGCCTTTCTAATAAAATTAACCAGTTTAGAGACTTCCTGGAAAATTCCAATATTGACCTCGCGCTCATTCAAGAAACAAAATTTTCCTCGCCTTGGCGATATAATATATCTAATTATACCCTGTTTAGAAATGACCGCCCTCCCCTGCCAAATTCTCATTCGCATCGCGATGGTGGTATTGCTATCAATGTTCGCAAAAGTCTAAAACATTTCCCCTTTAAAAATATTGATACTACGATTGCAGAAAACACTTCTATCATGATAATGCTGGATAGAAATACTAAAGTTTTAATCTCATCCGTCTATATCCCCCCCGGGTAAAAAATTCTGATATCCCATTTTTCCAAAATTTTTCATTCTAATAATTTCTGTATGGTTGCTGGCGATTAAAATGCACACGATACTGCTTGGAATTGCCATAATATTAATCCATCTGGTAGGACTCTTAAAAAATACCTTTCTGACAATACTAACCTTAAACTTCTTATACCTCCTTCCCCTACTCATTTTTACAATAATGGCTCATCTACGATCGACCTGGCACTTATTAAAAATATTCCCTACCCTTTCAATATAGATACCCTTGATATTTTTGATTCTGACCACCTCCCTGCCCTTATTACTTTTGACACACAGGTCGATATCCTAAATCCCAACCCATCCACCTATACTAACTGGGATCAATTCCAAAAAATTCTAAAACGTCCCCACCTTTTCTACCCCTCTCTCCGAAGCAAAAAGGACATTGAGCGTATCACCAAAAATATTAGTAATACCATCATTTGCGCCAAAATTAGCTCCACTCATACTGTTAAGAAACCTCGGTGTCATAATCTTCCTATCCAAATTATTAACCTCTTTAAAGACCGTAATGCGGCACGTAAACTTTTTCAGTATACCCGTTCCCCTGAGCATCGTCAAAATTACTATTACCTACGTGCACGCGTCCGCCGTGACATCCGAAAGTTTAAACAAATTTGGTCCGAATTTATTCAAAACCTTTCCCTCCAAGACAATACTTTATGGCGGCTTGTCAAAACTCTTAAATCGCATTGATATAACTTCCCTCCCATCCAAGGCCCTAATGGAGTTGCTTATGAGGAAGCGGAAAAATCTAATATTATTGCCCAAACCTATCAGGATCAATTCTCTCCGAATTACGACTTAGTTGATGAGGAAAACGATCGAACTGTCCTCTCTTTTGTTCAAAACTTTCTCTCCAACCCCCCTCCCCACCCACCCATGAAACAGATCCAGATACTATTAATGAAATTGTCCAAATTTTCCGTAAACTTAAAGTTAAAAAATCACCGGGTAACGATAATATTAATAATTGTATCCTTAAACATCTTCCCATTAATATTATTATGTATATTACTGTCATTATTAATGCAATAATTAATTATAAATATTTCCCCACCTGCTGGAAAACTGCGATTATTAGTCCCATTCCCAAACCTGGTGCTGATGACAACCTTCCTCAAAATCACCGTCCTATTAGTCTACTGTGTTCTCCCAGTAAAATTGCTGAACGTGTTATTCATAATAGAATTCCTAAATTTCTGCATGAGAATAATATCATTATCCTTGAACAATTCGGATTCAGATCTCAACACAGTACTACTCATCAGCTTCTTCGTGTGGTGGATTTCGCTAGCGATGGTCTGCAAGCCCTTAGACCCACGGGTGCGCTATTTTTAGACATCAAAAGCGCTTTCGACAATTTTTGGCAACCGGGTCTTATTTTTAAACTGATGGATATTAACTTGCCTGACTCTTTAATCCACCTAATTCACAACTACCTGCACAATCGTAATTTTACGGTTCGTGTCAATAATGAGCTTTCTACAACTACTTATATTTCTTCAGGCGTTGTCCAAGGAAGCATCCTGGGTCAAAAGCTTTTTAATATTTATCTAAATACTATTCCTCGACGTAATAACACCCTTCTTGCTTTATATGCTGATGATACCGCCATCCTTTCTACCTCCCACAACATTAATTACCTTGCCAATCAGATACAAAGGCATATTGACACTTTAGAGACTTGGTTCACGCGATGGAAAATTCGAATCAACCCTTCAAAATGTCACGCTATCTTCTTTTCAAATAAATACTGCAACCCCCCCTCGCCTCTATCTTTACAACTCCCCTATTGACTGGGAGAACACAGTTACTTATCTCGGTGTAATTCTTGACCGCAGACTAACATGGAAAACCCACGTAACATAAATCATTCAAAAATGTAACAGCGTCACCATGCAACTCCGTTCATTAATTTACGGTCACCATCTCTCCATTCGAAACAAAGTTCTATTATTCAAACAAGTAATTCTTCCCGTTCCCCTTTATGCTATACCGGTATGGTTATATGCTGCTAATACCCACATTAAAAAACTGGAGGTGTTTCAGAACAAAACTCTTAGAAACATTCGACGTACATTTAGATACATGTCAAATAAAACCATACGGCGGGACCTTGGCATGCTTACTGTTACTGAAACTGCTCATAAAATATCCAAGGATTTTTATGACAACATTCCCAACATTAACAATGTGATAATACAGTTGGCTCTCTGTTTAACGACGCTCTACTTAACGACGATCTCTATTTAAAGACGATATTTCCCAGTCCCGGTCCCTCCGACGTAAAAAAAATTCTATTTAAAGACGACGTTGTTTCTGTTTAACGACGATTTGTTTTTCATGATAAACTTTTTCTTCAACATTTTATCTGAAGGAGGAACCTTCTGTGGGGGAAAACAAGTTTGGTTTCAATAACAGACCCGGAATTTCCTTGATGTTTACAATGTTGCAATCATAGATTTGTTGCAGTGGGAAAAACGAGGGGGGGGGGAACTCGGAAGATCGAATATTCATTCATGGAGCTCTTAGTGCGGGAGCTGAATCACTATTGTCCCTACCATCTGTTGTCATGTGACTTACAAACTATCTAATAGCAGCTCTCTCTCACTCCTTCCGGGAAGAAAGTGTTCATGTTTAGAGAATTCGTGGTTATGTGTAGGAGCTCATTCCAGTACGAATACTAGGTGAGCAGAGCAAAATAGCATCAAAGTGAAAGCATCTTACGTTACATGAACAGGTGGAAATATTGAAGACTGGGAAGAAAGTGTTGGAATAACAAAAGTCCAATTCGCAAGACAATTTCAGCTACCCTAGTCTACTCTCAAAGGCATTTTAGCAAGCAAAGAGAAAATTCTTGAAGCAGCACAAACATTTGGTTTGGGATCCAAATCCAAAGGTAGAAAATTCAATGTGGTCGATCAGAAGAGTTTCATAAGGTAGTCCTACAATGGTTTCATGAATCAAGAGCATCCATTAATGAACAATGCGGCTGACAGTATGAAAATTATAAAATTTACGATCTTGGAAGTAATGCACATGATAACATCAGCATGGAAAGAAGTTTCTTCATCCACAATAAAAAACTGCTTTCGCGTTGCTGGATTTCATAAAGTACTTGTAGTGAAACTGCGAAGTACGGATGTAGAAATCGAAGAAGACGACATTACCCCTGAAGAATGGAGAAGTCTTGTTGAAGATGAGGATGTTTCAATTCAAGATTTCTGCAATTGTGATGAATGTGTTTTAACAACAGATTAAAGAAATGTAGAACAAATTTATGAAGATATAGTAAACGAAAACACAGTGTCAGACGAAGAAGGCTATGTTGAAGACACGGAAAACGAGACAATACCACCGTCTTACACAGATGCAACTTCTCCTCTAGATGTTCTCCGACGCTATATTACATCGAATATGGAAAATGACACATTTAACATTTTAAAAAATCTGGAAAAGAGAATAACGAAAGCAAGGCAAAAATGAAGCAATCAACACTTTTTGACCTTTTTAAAATCTCAATTATTGTATTGTTTGGATTCTTTTTAAAATGTAATTTAAAATAACTTTTTTAAACACCCCAGTATATTAAGAAATATATTGACAGTCCTAAGCCTATAAAGAGTGAAAAAAATGTTATTTTTTCACAAATTCTGTTTAAGGACGATCTCTACTTAAGGACGATTTTTCACGGTCCCTTGAAAGTCGTTAAACAGCGAGCCAACTGTATTTGAATTCCGGACTACAATTTCAGTACACGTGAAAACCGTAAACGCTCTCGAGCGTGTCTTCTTAAGAGGTAACGTTCTCTCACTTATCTTGCTTACAATTTTAACTACTTATCTCCACCCTTCCTGTTATTTACCAACCTCCTTGAAATTCACTATTATCACAGTACGAACGTATTCTACTTCTTCTTTCAACTTACTGTGCCCTGTTGGCGCAGTGCTTGAGCGCGCGGTTCGTATGCGTCAGTCCCCAGTTCAAACCTGGCGGACGCTCATTTCTGCTATATTTTCTAAATATTTCAATTTTATTCTTTAAATTCTTATTATATTTTTATTTTACTTATCTGAAGAGGGCTTAATTTTTATATTTTTATTTTACTGCTGAGCACATATTTTCTGATGTACATATCTTGCTACTGGAGGTAAAGTCGTACGGCCATGGCACTCCAACAAACTATATATTCCTCCTCCTCCTGAACAACACCTCAGCTGTTGCGAGCAAAATCGTAGAAAGCTGGACTGATTCTTGCGTTGAGTGGAGCGACGTAGCTTCTCCCCTCACGGACGTCGGGACATTCCTTTTGCCTGGCGAGGGGAGATGGGGGCAAGAGTTCAATTGGAGTTGCGGGAGACTGAGGGGGGTTTTGAAATTTCATCCCCACGGCGGCACAGAAGAGAATTCTGATGTTTCGAGCAGAATCGGCACATACACTTCGATCTGCAAGATGCGACTGAATGGTTTCCAGAACAGTTAATGCACATCGAATGCTTTTTATCAAACTCAAATCTTTGTAAAGCACTTAATTTCAAAAAAGACTCACATTTGTAAATTGGATGATTTGCCTTGCATAATATACATAAATTGTTGGAACTATTAAATTTGATGAAAAAGTTTCTAGATTGAATATTGCGATCTTGATAAACCTTAGGCTTCACACACGTATTTTTCTTAATGTTTTCTAACATGTGAGACCGCTTTTTTAATAACAAAAGTAAATCATCAAGCTTAGGCATCTCGTTTGAACTTATACTTAATTCATATTGTTTCCGAGTCTGCTTATCGAGTTTTCTCAAAACAATATTTAAAATTATAGCACCGGATAGATTATTTCTGCCAAATTCCAATAATTTTAACGCGCGAATGTTTTTCTTTACATCACACTGGTCTGCCTAAAAATTATTTTAAAAAGTTGTTTGTAGTTTGATAACTGATTTCTATGTATTTTTCAGTGCTGATTTCAAAAATAAAACCCGTTTTTTTTCCCATCACGTCAGGTTATCTCACAAAAAGTGTGTGTATTTTGGGAGTAAATATCAATTTAACGCAATTTTGTACATTTTTTCTAAAGGTTCTAAATTTTAATAAACAAATAAAAGATGCCATGGTTTACATTTACACAACAGAATATTGCAAAAAGTGCATAACGATACAGTCAAAAGTCCTTGTAGTAAGCACTTTTGCTTCACATCAAAACTTTTAGTGTCTTAATGCTGTGGACAGCTTGAGCATCGTCCCTTTTTAATATCCAGCAGTAATCCGCTATCATGTTAACGTTCCATCTTCCTTGGTACCCATTTCTCATTTTCTTGATGTCTTGATGGAAACTTTCGCCCTGCTAGTCACTGACATCACCAAGAGTAGCAGGGAAGAAGCCAAGGTGTAATTGGAGAAAATGAACTTTTATTCTTTTATTACAACCCAGTTGTCTAGCATATAAGCGATGATTAAACTTATAGTTTGAGTCCTTTTCGTTTCCCAGAAAACTGGTTACAACAAGTTTAAAAGATACTCATGCTGCTCTTTTTTTTGTTGTCCATTTTTTTTTCTCAAAGCTGGCATCCCTCATTAATTTTCTGATGTCAGGTCCGACAAACACTCCTTCTTTTATCTTAATATCGGATAACCCAGTAAACTGCTCACAAAGGTATCTAAAGCATTCTCCTTCTTTTGGCAATGCCTTGAGAAATTGTTTCATCAAACCCAATTTAATGTGTAGTGATGGAAGTAATACCTTTTGGGGATCTACAAGACTCTTCCTCTCAACACTTTTAACTCCAATCTGTAAGGTCTTTCTTAGCAGCTATTCTTTCTTTATATAGTTCCTGTCATGACTGTCCTATTCTAAGAGAAAGCAAGGGAACTTTGTGTAACCACTCTGTTGACTAAGCAACATTGAAATCATCACGAGTCCATTTATGATCTGAATAACAAATTTTGTTTAAGAACAGCTCAAGATTTTCAAAACATTCTTTTAGATGTGGTACAGTGGAAGGTGGTGGGCAGGAGAATGGCGGGGACAGCCAGGCATTGACACAAAAGATGTCAGTAGAGGGAGATAGTAAGGGATGGGAGGGAATGTCGACAGACAACCTCTAATAGGAAAGTGATGCAGTTTTAACCGTATTACACTAGTTTTAGTACGACTGTCCAGTCTATATAAGAATGATTATTTCATTGCAAACGCCTTAAAACTTTTTCACATTACTTTTTAAAAGAGTTTGTACGCAAAATATTACAGTTTCTTTGGAAATATTGGAAATTTTGTCTAAACTCAGAGTGCTACCTTACTTTAAAAAATACAGAAATTCGACAAAAATAGACATGCTTATTGTAACAAAAATATACGTTATGGAGTTTGTTTCTATAATTTTCCAATATTCAGCACCAAAAGTACTATAAAAATCACTGTTTACATTTCAGACAATTTTTTTGTCGCAGACCTATGTTATGTATCAGGCTTCTCAAAGGTTTTGCAGAATCGTGCGTAATGTTTTCTGCTTCCAAAATTGTATTGATCTGAATTTCTACGAAAACTCTGACGCTCTCATATCTTACTTCTAAAACTTGAAATAACGATGAAAGTGTATCACCTGTCGTTGGTAAGTTCTTTGCTCCACCTGTTAAAGCAGCATTTAAATAATGCAATTTCGGAACTGGTAAAAGCTGTTCATTTAACGCAATAATATTGTTAAATTGTGTTTTGAAGGAACTACATACTTTCTTGAGAATTTCGGAACTTGAATCGAAGGGAGTTTCATGTTTGTTATTCTACTTTGAACAGTAGAGTTCCAATGAGGAATTGCTGAAACATTACCTAATTTTTTAATGTGCGATTGTAACTTGAACTTAATTCTAACTATGTTTCCGTTGTAATCCTCACTTGCATTAATTTCGGATTCGTAATCATTCAGAAACGATATTAAATCTTCTACATTCGCATTGAGTGATTTTAAAGATTCTTCCTTATTATTTAATTGGTCTAATATTTCTTTAAATTCATCAACTTCTTTATTTTCAGAAACAAATAAATTTTCAATTTTAGTAATTATTTTGGTTACACTTGTTCTCATAGAAGCTCGTTTTTTCTTCAGTTTTTCAAGTTCATCCATTTTTTATGCAATGAATACACTAAACACAAAATTCAAAGAATGTCCTACCTTGTTCTTGGGCGTGGTTGGCGCTGAGAGGTGTTATTTAATATGAAGATTTCGCACGAGCTGAGATGCAAAGTTAATCCAAACTTGTTGCGGGACTTTCAACACAAATGTAATAGTAGAGGTAGTATTCCAAACTCATTTATTTACACTGAATAGGCTTCGTGCTATCGGACCAGGTTGGAAGTGGCATGCATGATGCCTGAATAAAATAAGAGGGAGCTCTATGGAAAAACCATGAAGCTACAGAAGGAGAAGCAGCTCAGTGTTAAAATTGTGTCTCCCTTTTTGTCGCCGCCACTAGAGGGCGCTCGCGTGCACTAGCGGGCGGCTTAGACACGGACAACCATAGGCTTTAATATGGATTTTTCGTATATTTCCTAGCGAAAACAAGTTGTTTTATTTTAGTGCGTATTTAATATGAATTTATTTATTCAATTTAACAATTTTTTATTTTCATTCAAAATCTTTATTTCAAGTGTTTTTTTTGCTACAATTCAATAAAATTCTTAAAGGAAATGAGTAAATAAACTTTTTCAGAATAATTGTGTATTGGTTTCAGAATAAATTAGTTCAGCATTTTGTAATAATTTAATAATTAAGGAAATGAAATTACAGAAAAGAATTGTGAAGAAAGTTTTTTATCATTGTTCATAATCTCTTATGGAAAAAAAATGTGAGAAATAATATTGATTAACCAACACACACACAAACATAGTAGAAAAGCAACATTTTCTATCAATCACAAATAAATTCTTATCAGGACTAATAAAATAGGAAGTGAATTCTGTATTTAATCAGACAATACTTTAAAATATCTTCCTTTGGAAAAAAAAATCAGTCAAAGCATCTCAGATTACACTTTTTAAAACCGGAGGTATAATCGTCAAGTTGGTAAATTACTGAATACAAATTTTTTCAGCGAATTAAAAAGAAAAAAACAAATAACTTTGACAAGGACAAATCAGCTATATTTTTGAATTTTCACAAAGTACGCATTTTATTGCATAGGCAGATTTTGTACGCAGATTTTGCATAAGCATTTATAGTAACAACATTGCTTATCATAGAATCATGAAGCTACAGAAGGAGGAGCAGCTCAGTGTTAAAAATGTGTCTCCCTTTTTGTCGCCGCCACTAGAGGGCGCTCGCGTTCACTAGCGGGCGGCTTAGACACGGACAACCATACGCTTTAATATGGATTTTTCATATTTTTCCTAGCGAAAACAAGTTGATTTATTTTAGTGCGTATTCAATATGAATTTATTTATTCAATTTGACAATTTTTTATTTTCATTCAAAATTTTTATTTCAAGTGTTTTTTTTGCTACAATTCAATAAAATTCTTAAAGGAAATGAGTAAATAAACTTTTTCAGAATAATTGTGTATTGGTTTCAGAATAAATTAGTTCAGAATTTTGTAATAATTTAATAATTAAGGAAATGAAATTACAGAAAAAAATTGTGAAGAACGTTTTTTATCATTGTTCATAATCTCTTATGGAAAAAAATTGTGAGAAATAATGCTGATTAACCAAAGCACACACACACACATAGTAGAAAAGCAACATTTTCTATCAATCACAAATAAATTCTTATCAGGACTAATAAAATAGGAAGTCAATTCAGTATTTAATCAGACAATACTTTAAAATATCTTCCTTTGGAAAAAAATCAGTCAAAGCATCTCAGATTACACTTTTTAAAACCGGAGGTATAATCGTCAAGTTGGTAAATTACTGAATACAAATTTTTTCAGCGAATTAAAAAGAAAAAACAAATAACTTTGACAAGGACAAATCAGCTATATTTTTGAATTTTCACAAAGTACGCATTTTATTGCATAAGCAGATTTTGCATAAGCATTTATAGTAACAACATTGCTTATCATACAATGAAAACTTATTTACGTAAGGGGTATGGTCACTTTTACGTACCTTTAAAAGTATCATTTTTAGACCTATGTTCGATTGTATGTACTACTCATGATTTAAGCTTGATTTATATGAAATTTTTTGAGTAACTGCCTATAATATTGTTTATTATAGATGCAATTTTTCATGGTAATTAATAAAAATGACTTTTTATGCATAAAAAGTGAAATTTTTTTTAAAAAATCGAGCATTTTGCAGTCAACTACTGTGCGCATTCTGTCAAAATAAATTATTAAGGTACATTAATAATTTTTTACTATATGTGATTACAATACTTCAGGCAACAATATCCAGCAAAATTATTATAAAATATATTAAAATCTTTTAGTACGTGCTATTTTTAATTAGAAATTTAAAAAATGACTGAGTAAAAGCTTATAAAAAATTCTTTTAAATTAAAATATATTAAGGTTCAAAAATTTTGGTAGCTTTTGTTGTCTAAAGTGTTGTAATCACATATAGTGAGCAATTATTAATGTAACTTAATAATTTATTTTGATAGAATGCGCACAGTAGTTCACTGCAAAATGCTCGATTTTAAAAAAAAAATTCACTTTTTATGCATAAAAAATCATTTTATTTTTTTATTAATTACCTTGAAATATTGCATATATAATAAACAGTATTATAGGCAGTTACTCAAAAAATTTCTTGTAAATCAAGCAAAAATCATGAGTAGTACATACAATCCAGCATAGGTCCAAAAATGATACTTTTAAAGGTACTTAAAAGTGACCACTCCCCTTAAGGGGAGTGGTTACTTTTACGTACTTTAACTAACTTACGTAATTTAACTAACTTAAGAGTGATTAAATTCAATATTATAGTTCCAGTATTGTCAGGAATTACCTTCAAGTTGGTAAATTATCGATTGCAAATATTTTCAGCAAATTAAAAAGAAAAAACCCCAAATAACATTGATATGGACAAATCAGCTATATTTTCGCATTTTCACAAAGTATGGGTTTCATTGTAATCACAGTAAAAAGATAGGAAAATATTAATTTTTTTTAAAATTATACTCAACAGATTTTGTATAAGCATTTATAGTAACAACATTCTTTATCATACAATGAAAACTTATTTACTTATCAACTAACTTAATAGTGATAAAATAAAATATTAAGAAAAGTTAACTGGAAATATTTTATTTCTGTGCACAATTAAAAAAAATGATGGCTTTAGTTAAGACGTGTAGCTCAATTTGCCATAAACACAAAATATATTGAATAGAAGAAAAGTATTTCATAATTATAAAGAACTGAAATTAACAACATACACTATTAATACATTATTATAAAATAAAAATTAAATGTGTGATATACAATTTACTATAGATAAATTTATATAGGTAAGTATCGTACATCTTTTATTGATGAGCGATTTCCTTTAGAGCAATAGTATGAGTAATTATTTACATCTTTTTACATACAATAGAGCTTTGTGAACACGTGATGATTATTTTTGATGGGATATAGGGATGATGGAAAAATAAAACACGCTTATTTCCAGCAGAACTTAAGATGTCTTAACTTTGCGTTCAATTAAAACACAGCAGCTGTACTTTTCTCTCATTATTATACATCTTATATTAACACAAAACAATAATAATGTTCTTACCTTAGGAGCAGCAAATATACTAGGATTTCTCTGTCCAGTTTCTTTATTTCTTTTTAAGGCTGATCTATAGCCAGTAGAACAACCCGGAGCAAAACACGTGTTTGGCATATTTCTGCACACAGAATAAATTTTAAAATTTATAAAACAACGTTCACCACCACGCCGTATAACTCAATGTAAAATAGTCACTTCGCTTGCATGTCGCGCCCTCTACCTTTGAGCGACAACAATCGGTTCATTTTTCGAAAAATTCCCCATTGAAGCTTACGCTCCTTCTGTAGCTTCTTGCATACAATGAAAACTTATTTACTTAAGGGGTGTGGTCACTTTTACGTACCTTTAAAAGTATCATTTTTAGACCTATGTTCGATTGTATGTACTACTCATGATTTAATCTTGATATATATGAATTTTTTTGAGTAACTGCCTATAATATTGTTTATTATAGATGCAATTTTTCAAGGTAATTAATAAAAATGACTTTATATGCATAAAAAGTGAATTTTTTTTTTAAAATCGAGCATTTTGCAGTCAACTACTGTGCGCATTCTGTCAAAATAAATTATTAAGGTACATTAGTAATTTTTTACTATATGTGATTACAATACTTCAGGCAACAATATCCAGCAACATTATTCTCAAATATATTAAAACCTTTTAGTACGTGCTATTTTTAATTAGAAATTTCAAAAATGACTGAGTAAAAGCTTATAAAAAATTCTTTAAAAATTAAAATATATTAAGGTTAAAAAATTTTGGTAGATTTTGTTGTCTAAAGTGTTGTAATGACATATAGTAAGCAATTATTAATGTAACTTAATAATTTATTTTGATAGAATGCGCACAGTAGTTGACTGCAAAATGTTCGATTTAAAAAAAATATTCACTTTTTATGCATAAAAAATCATTTAATTTTTTATTAATTACCTTGAAATATTGCATATATAATAAACAGTATTATAGGCAGTTACTCAAAAAATTTCTTGTAAATCAAGCAAAAATCATGAGTAGTACATACAATCCAGCATAGGTCCAAAAATGATAGTTTTAAAGGTACTTAAAAGTGACCACTCCCCTTAAGGGGAGTGGTCACTTTTATGTACTTTAACTAACTTACGTAATTTAACTAACTTAATAGTGATTAAATTCAATATTATGGTTATTTCCAGCAGAACTTAAGATGTCTTAACTTTGCGTTCACTTAAAACACAGCAGCTGTACTTCTCTCTCATTATTATACATCTTATATTAACACAAAACAATAATAATGTTCTTACCTTAGGAGCAGCAAATATACTAGGATTTCTCTGTCCAGTTTCTTTATTTCTTTTTAAGGCTGATCTATAGCCAGTAGAACAACCCGGAGCAAAACACGTGTTTGGCATATTTCTGCACACAGAATAAATTTTAAAATTTATAAAACAATTTTCACCAGCACGCCGTATAACTCAATGTAAAATAGTCACTTCGCTTGCATGTCGCGCCCTCTGCCGGTGAGCGACAACAGTCTGTTCATTTTTCGAAAAATTCCCCATTGAATCTTCCGCTCCTTCTGTAGCTTCATGGGAAAAACAATAACAAAGTTTATTGAAAAGAGAGATTACGCTAAGACGCGCTGCAAGTGCCATGGCGGCTTATCGAGAACTAATTAACTAGTACATAGAGTAGGGCGACAGAGGGCGCCCATATCGCGTGGGTGGTGGGGACGCGCCATGAAGAAAGACAGGTGGCGCGAACTAGAATTTTTCAGTCATCCATTAGGGATAAGCATGAAGCTACAGAAGGAGGGGAAGCTAGTGTTAAAAATGTGTCTCCGATTTGGTCGCCACCACTAGATGGCGCGCGCGCCTGATCTGTTGCCGCAATAACACGGAAACCATACGCTTTAATATGGATTTTTCGTATTTTTCAAAAGAAATAATTTTTTTTAAAGTGCATTTTTAATATGAATTTATTTATTGAACTTAACAATTGTTTATCTTCATTCAAAATGTTTATTTGAACTGCCTTTTTTGCTAAACTTCATTAAAATTCTTAAGGGGGAGGTCACCTTTGCATGCACAAAAATGCACTGATTTTACTACCAAGCTTAATGTGTTGTTAAACAGTTAATTTGTAATTAATTTGAACCAATTTTTAAAGTGAATTGTACAAAGTTTTATCTATTAGAAAAAAACAGAATTGTTGGGAGATTATTATAAATTATTTTAAGAAAAAAATGTTTTATGAATAGTGGATCTTAGATCAATGCAATGTGCAGAGTATTTTTTAAAACTAAAAGCGATTTATATTAAATTATTTGTATATATTTTATTCCTAGGTTATAATTTAATCTGCACCTAAAATAGTTACCATATTACACATAAAATACTTTTTTCAGGCAAATGTATTGTAATGTACAAAAAAATATAAATTTTGAAAAAAATTCTCTGCAAAAAAATACCTTAATTTAGGTAGAAATTGTAGAAACATACAAGATATACATGTATACAAAAAAAAATTTAGCAATTTGTGATGATTAGTTTTCAAGAAATAGTGCGCACAAGTTTCAAAATAAGTTTTTAGAAAAAGCAATTTAAAGTTTAAATTTTCTATAAATTACTTTACTATTAGCTTTATACATTTGGCCATAAATTTGGTTCTAATTGTCGTATCGACTTAAATTTTTTCCATAAGATTCCTTATATTCCATTCTTCAAAATTAAATCATAATAAAAAATTGAGTTTTTTGAAGGTTTAAGGTGATCTCCCTCCTTAAAAGGGGAGTGGTCACAATTACGTACCTTTAAAATTATCATTTTTAGACCTATGCTGGATTGTATGTACTACTCATGATTTTTGCTTGATTTACAAGAAATTTTTTGAGTAACTGCCTATAATACTGTTTATTATATATGCAATATATCAAGGTAATTAATAAAATAATAAAATTATTTTTTTATGCATAAAAAGTGAATATTTTTTTTAAATCGAGCATTTTGCAGTCAACTACTGTGCGCATTCTATCAAAATAAATTATTAAGTTACATTAATAATTGCTTACTATATGTGATTACAACACTTTAGACAACAAAAGCTACCAAAATTTTTGAACCTTAATATATTTTAATTTTTAAAGAATTTTTTATAAGCTTTTTCTCAGTCATTTTTGAAATTTCTAATTAAAAATAGCACGTACTAAAATGTTTTAATATATTTTAGAATAATGTTTCTTTATATATTTGCCTGAAGTATTGTAATCACATATAGTTAAAAATTATTAATGTACCTTAATAATTTATTTTGACAGAATGCGCACAGTAGTTCACTGCAAAATGCTCGATTAAAAAAAAAAAAAATATTCACTTTTTATGCATAAAAAGTCATTTTTATTAATTACCTTGAAAAATTGCATCTATAATAAACAATATTATAGGCAGTTACTCAAAAAATTTCATGTAAATCAAGCAAAAATCATGAGTAGTACATATAATCGAACATAGGTCTAAAAATGATACTTTTAAAGGTACGAAAAAGTGACCACTCCCCTTAAGGGAAATGAGTAAATAATGATCCATTATTTTCTAGAGCGAGCTAGTTACACAAAGTATGGGTTTTATTGTACTCACAGTAAAAAGATCGGAAGATATTAATTTTTTTTTTACTTATACACAACAGATTTTGCATAAGCATTTATAGTGACAACATTTTTTATCATACAACGAAAACTTATTTACTTATCAAAACTAACTTAACAGTAATTAAATTCTATCCGGCTAATTGGGGTATAAAATGGAGTTCCCTGGTCCGATTGGACTTTACCTCCAGTAAGCAAGTTAATGGTGTCAAGATATCTGTGCTCAGTAAATTAAGTAATAAGGAAGAGAGAGGTATTAAGTTAATAATTCATAACTTTAAGGTTAACTTAAGAATTAAATTCTATATTAAGGTTTCAACATATTCACCAGTTTTATGAAGTTTTTATAGTGGAAATATTTTATTTCTGTGAACAATTTTAAAAATAATGATGGCTTTAGTTCAGACGTGTATTTAATTTGCCATAACCACAAAATATGTTGAATATAAGAAAAGTATTTCATAATTATAAAGAATTGAAACTAACAACATACACTATTAATACATTATTATAAAATAAAAAATTAATGCTTGATATACAATTTACTATAGATAAATTTGAACAAAAAATTATACATGACAGGTTTTACAGATATTTATAACATTATTTATTGATATTCAATTCAAAAGTAATATAAAATAAAAGCTTAAATTTAATAATAAATATGATTTATAATTTAGACTGTTTTCTTAATTTTTTACCTTTAGCACAGAGTTGAGAATTTTTATTTTCTTGTTTGCATATAAAATGCATGCTCGGAATTAGAAAAAAGTTGACAACATTTTGAATTAAATTAACGTTATGTTGCTCATTTCAACCTATTTCTGGCATAAGAGGGCCAGTATAAATTTCTTTTATCACTTAAAAAATAAATTTATTATTTATTTATTAATTATTTTTTTTATTATTTATTTATTATTATTTATTTTTAATTAATTTACTTTGATCAGTATTGCTGTTTATAATGGTAAGTTTTGAATGCATTGGTCACATTTAGAAAATCTACTGATCCTCCTAACAACATAACGAGCAACATAATTTATAGTATACATAATTTATACAGCAACATAATTTATAGCCTCCTTCTGTAGCTTCATGGAGATAAGAAATCAAACGGGAAAATGTCTGAGAGAGCATTGAAAATAAAAATTTTTAAAATGTTAATCACATACTTGTATACATATTTCTTAATCAACAGCTTAAAGCTGTAAATTTTAAAACCGCAATAATATTATATTAAAATAATAAATTTAAAAGAGAGATAAAATGTATTGTACGAAAGGGCTGAATATTTGACTCGGGATAAGTAAAAAGTTCATACATACTGATGCTGATAGGTATCCAACACATATAAAACACAGAAAACCAATATCTAAACTAACCCACTATCACAACTCCAAATATTGAGTTTCCCATTGAAAGTCATTTCGATTAGCTCGTAAATAACAAAAATGAAATGAAATCTGATTTATTTCTAATTCTATTCAATTTATATATTCTGATTTTTTCTTGTCGAGTGTACTACTATAAACGTAATTGAAAAGTGCCGAGTGCGAACGTATTTTCGTAAGCTGATCGGACGCTCATTGAATACACGCTAGAAGAACTTAACGGTCCGAAATTCAGAATTAGCAGTAAAGTTTTGAATAATGTTTCCGTAGAAGTTATTAGTTTTACAATTCCACAAAGTGTGGTGAGCATTAAGGTCGCCAAAAAGGATAGTGTTAATATTAAGATTATCAAGTATTTTTAATCGTCAAAGACGTCATTAGGATTTTCAACAGGGGGAATATAAGTAGAAACAATAGTATAAGATGGGAGGTTATTTAGTTTAATATTTATAGCAGTAGCATTAATAATTTTGAGGGGGGAAATGACAAGTTCATGGTGGGGCAAACTATTTTTGATAATAATAGCAGTGCCTCTCTTGGCTTGCGTGTAAGAATTATAATCAGTTCTATAAGTGGTGTTTTGAGGGATGTTAAGTTTATCCGCTGGTCTGAGATGAGTTTCTTGTATGAAAATGATATCGGGGGTATGCTCATTTACAAATTCTTTAAACTCCCGGATCCTAGAAAGTAAACCGTTGGCATTCCACGCAAGAACAACAAGGGAAGGAGAGGGCGTACCCATTAAATTGATATTTCCGGAAGATTAAGCATGCCAGCGAAGAAGCCAAAAATTTTGTCATCTTCTGTCTGTCCTTTATTAATTCTGTCTCTGGTTGTGGTAAGCCTGTCTATTAAATGTGTTATATTTGAAGTACCTAAAGCGGCTTTAATTTCATCAAGTAGGTCATTGATTTGCCTCATTTGTTTGAGAACGTTTAATCCGTCAGTAAAATTGGGATAATCATTAATGTTTGTGGTTTCGGCAGTTTTATTAGCATTTAAGTTTTGGGTAGGATTAGTTATATTAGATTGTGGAGGATTTCTAGTAATGTTAGAGCCGGCCGCATTGGCATAGGAAAAACCGGGGGTAACTTCTTTAATTTTTCTTTTAGCTTCGGGTTTAATTATGGGGAAATGAAGGGCAACCTCTGAAACTGGCAACGTGGTCTCCATTGCAATTACAGCATTTGGGGTTTTCTAATTTACCTTGTCCTTTAGTACATTCACTTGTTTTGTGATCACCGGCACATTTAACGCAACGGGGATTCATAGTACAATTTTCTTGGTGGTGGTGATAGTATTTTCATCTGAAACATTGAAGAGTTTTGAAGGGGGAGTTATATTTTTGAATAGTAATTTTGATATGAAAGAGGGCTTGTAAATCGTAGATATTTTTGGAATTTTCTGTAGGGGTGAGTTAAATTTGATGGAGTGGTAGGGGGGTTTTTTCTTCGTTTTTCTTACCTCTCATGAGGCGGTTAACTTTGTGAACTGTGTATTCTAGACGTTCAAGTTCTTTTTGGATTTCGTCCGGTTCAATGTCAATGGGGAGTCCTCTGATGACCACTTTAATTAGTTTTACAGATCCAAGAGGTAGTATAAAGCCTTGTATGTTATTGTCTTTAAGGAATTTGGTGATATTTCTATGGTCATCTTCTGTTTTAGGTTCGATACGAATGAATTCACCGCTCATTCGTGCGTGGAAATGCCTTTCATCCTTACCAGCTAATAAATTCAATATTTCTCTATAATTTTCTGTTTTTGCAATAGTTATGTGTTTTATCTTAATTTGATTTTCTATTGGAGATTGAATTCGAATAGAGTTTTCATCATTATGGTCTTTCAATGCGTTAAATTTATTTACAATTCCCGTATTTGTAGGAATAATAGGGATGGTAGCTTTAGCAGTTAGTCTGCGAGCCGGTGTCTTAAAACCGTCGTTATTTTCCTGAACATTAGGTTTACGTTTTTTGTTAGTGTTAGTACTCGACATGGAAATGTTAGTATGGTTAGATAGGTCAAGACTATGCTTACCTAGTCTATATCTTTCGTTAGCCTTTTCTAGAGTAGTATGTAAATTGTCCGGGATCAGTCCATTTTGTAGATTCGATAATATTCTTTCATTGTCCTCAGATAATTCGATAAGGTTCGCTTGGTTGGTTCCGTTGTCAGTGTTCATTTCCTGTAGATCGTCAGTCGAGGTCGTGTCCGTATCCATCAATTTGTGGATACGCAGCGACGAGCATTGAACCAGGGACGTACAGATCACTGGCCCGCTGCTTTTGCCAACTGAGCCACAGCGCCCTTGTTTAATCCATATTGAATACCGATGCAGGACTTCTATGTTTATCATAAATCCTGTACAGCAACACAGCATTTAAACCACAAAAATATTTCAAGACTAATTTGATTTCGCTTCTAAAACACAAATAGTAATACGTAATAAACACATAAATTTTTATTCAGGTTTAAGCCATGTTTTCAAGTACGTAAACCTGAAAATAATATTTAAACTCTCGTTTATGATGTTTTAAAACAATACCCACCCTTCGATGTATCGGAGGAACAGTATTGTATTGGCCACTCCCTCCAGTGCTGTCATTTCTAAATTAACTCGCGTAATAAATGAAACGATCCTGACAAATCTATGTGAATCAAATAATTTCATCTGTTAACTATATTTTCAAAAGAAATCTGGTCCTTTTCTCTCATCTTCATTAATAACCCGGAATCAATTTTATGTAAAAACAATTCTGTTTTTCTAAACTTTAAACACAGTGACTAAATTTTTCACAAAAACACAAATTCTTCTAAAACACAAACAGAAATAAGTAATTAAACACATAAATTTTTTACTCAGCTTTAAGCCATGTTTTGAAGTACGTGAACCTGAAAAAAATATTTTAAAACCTCGTTTATCCAGGGGTGGACATTGTCTCAAAGCATCATAAACGAGGGTTTAAAATATTCTTTTCGGGTTCACGTACTTGAAAGCATGACTTAAAGCTGAATAAAAATTTATGTGTTTAATTTGAAAGCATCATATGCTTTGAAACAATACCCAACCTTTGATGTATGGGAGGAACAGTATTGCCTTGGCCACGCCCTCCAGTGCCGTCATTTCTAAAGTAACTCGCGTAATAAATGAAACGACCCTGACGAATCTATGTCAATCAAATAATTTTATCTGTTAACTATATTTTCAACAGAAATCTGGTCCTTTTCTCTCATCTTCATTAATAACCCGGAATCAATTTTATGTAAAAACAATTCTGTTTTTCTAAACTTTAAACACAGTGACTAAAATTTTCATAAAATCACAAATTCTTCTAGAACACAAATAGTAATAAGTAATTAAACACATAAATTTTTTACTCAGCTTTAAGCCATGTTTTGAAGTACGTGAACCTGAAAAAAATATTTTAAAACCTCGTTTATCCAGGAGTGGACATTGTCTCAAAGCATCATAAACGAGGGTTTAAAATATTCTTTTCGGGTTCACGTACTTGAAAGCATGACTTAAAGCTGAATAAAAATTTATGTGTTTAATTTGAAAGCATCATATGCTTTGAAACAATACCCAACCTTTGATGTATGGGAGGAACAGTATTGCCTTGGCCACGCCCTCCAGTGCCGTCATTTCTAAAGTAACTCGCGTAATAAATGAAACGACCCTGACGAATCTATGTCAATCAAATAATTTTATCTGTTAACTATATTTTCAACAGAAATCTGGTCCATTTCTCTCATCTTCATTAATAACCCGGAATCAATTTTATGTAAAAACAATTCTGTTTTTCTAAACTTTAAACACAGTGACTAAATTTTTCACAAAAACACAAATTCTTCTAAAACACAAACAGTAATAAGTAATTAAACACATACATTTTTTATTCAGCTTTAAGCCATGTTTTCAAGTACGTGAACTTGAAAGGAATATTTTAAAACCTAGTTTATCCAGGGGTGGACATTGTCTCAAAGCATCATAAACGAGGGTTTAAAATATTCTTTTCGGGTTCACGTACTTGAACACATGGCCTAAAGCTGAATAAAAAATTTATGTGTTTAATTTCAAAGCATTATATGCTTTGAAACAATAGCCAACCTTTGATGTATGGGAGGAACAGTATTGCCTTGGCCACGCCTTTCAGTGCCCTCATTTCTAAATTAACTCTCGTAATAATAGAAACGATCCTGACGAATCTATGTTAATCAAATAATTTTATCTGTTAACTATATTTTCAAAATAAATCTGGTCCTTTTTTCTCATCTTCATTAATAACCTAATAGTAATTTTCTTTAAAGACAATTCTGTTTTTCTAAACTTAAGACACTGTGACTAAAATTTTCATAAAAATAATAATCATCATAAAATTTTCATAGGTACACTGGACTTTTTTTATGTCAGTCATCATTTAAATACTGAATTAACATTAAAGTAGTTAATGCTGAGCTAAGATACTGAAAACAGTTCAGTTCGTATAATTACTGCAAAAATAACTCTGCTGAATGTGTCACACAAAAATTCAATGAACATCGCTACTATTGAATATTTCGTGAACATCATGAAGCTAAAGATTTTGCCCATCATTGATATAGATTCCAAACTCAAGGATTAGATGCAGATTCAGTGTTGCCAATTTGGGGGTAAGTTAGATGAAATAGGGTGTTTTTGGGGGCCACATTTTTTTAAAGGGCATTTTGTGGGGGGGAACATATTTTAAGAGGCATTTTCTAGGGGGTACCAATTTTTGGCGTATGTTTTAGAAGTTACCATTTTTTAGGGGAATTCTGTATTGGGACATCTTTTATGGGGTTTTTTTTTTTGGGGGGGGGGGGGTAGATTTAAGGTTCATTAAAAAAAATTTGAAAATCGACAGTAAAGTATAATGGAGACGCGTTTTTTTTATTAGATTGTAAGTTCCATACATATGTCAATTGTAAATAAATCTCCATTTAATTATGTAAGTCCGTATTTTCTATTTATTTCAATTTATCTCTCAAACAGGATGGCTATTTGGAGCCAGAATTTTTTTTTAGGTAGGTGTAGGGTAGTAGGGTGATCTCAGGTTGGTGTTAGTGGGGAGAAGGTGGATTTCGAGATGGCACAGGAGGGGGGAGGGCGCTTCGCAGAGTTTAGCTACACTGTGCAGAGTGTTGAACGATTGTACAGTCCTTTTAACCATGGAGAGAAGCAACCATTTCGAACTTTACCCTCGCCGACAACGGGCTTAGGGTTTCTAGACGATTCGAATTCAAAGGATAACTGAGTTCAAACGATGTAGATTAACAAATACATTATAACTGTTTAAAAAAAGTGATAATAAATCTTCGACTTGCAAAAGAGCAAAAATTGTTTAAAAAGTAAAACTGTTAATAAATAGTAATAGATAACTATATAACATGAAGCTATTTAAGAAGCTATATACCTCCAGTTTTAAAAAGTGTAATCTGAGATGCTTTAAATTTTTTTTTTGCCGAAGGAAGGTAATTCAATGTATTGTGTGATTAAACAGAGAATTGGCTTCCTATTTTATTAGTCCTGATGATAATTTATTTGTGATTATTGATAGAAAATGTTGCTTTTCTTTTTAAAGGCTGTTATGTATGATGTATTATTCATACTTATCTGCAAAGAAAAATATTCTTATATTATTATGTACGTGTGTTTAGGTCAATCAGTAGTATTTCTCACATTTTTTTTTTCCATATGATATTTCCTTCACAATTCCCTTCTGTCACTTTCATTTCATTTCATTTCCTCAATTATTCAAACTTTACCCACGCCGACAACGAGCTTGGGTTTCTAGACGGTTCGGAAATAAAAATTCCAAGAACAACAAAGTTGAAACGATGTAGATTTACAAATACATTATATCTGTTTTAAAAAAGTGATAATAAATCTTCACTTGCAAAAGAGCAAAAATTGTTAAAAAAGTAAAACTGTTAATAAATAGGAATAGATAACTATATAACATGAAGCTATTTAAGAAGCTATATACCTCCAGTTTTAAAAAGTGTAATCTGAGATGCTTTAAATTTTTTTTTTTTGGCCAAAGGAAGATAATTCTTATGTATGATGTATTATTCATACTTATCTCCAAAGAAAAATATTCTTATTTTATTATGTACGTGTGTTTTGGTTAATCAGTAGTATTTCTCATATTTTTTTTCCATAAGATATTTCCTTCACAATTCCTTTCTGTCACTTTCATTTCATTTCCTTAATCATTCAATTATTACAAAATTCTGAACTCATTTCTTCTGAAACTAATACACAATTATTCTGAAAAAGATTATTTCATAAAAAGTGACTCTTCATGTGTCAGATGTTTAGGCATTGCATACTCTGTAGCAGCAGCTAGTGTGTGCTGTTATATGTGCATGTAACTAACTAGTTCTAGAAAATTAAGTATCATTATTTACTCATTTCCTTTAAGAATTTTAATGAAGTTTAGCAAAGAAGGCAGTTAAAATAAACATTTTGCTTGAAAATATACAATTGTTAAGTTGAATAAATAAATAATTTACATTAAATACGCACTAAAAGAGACTAGTTTTCTCTTGCAAAATACGAAAAATCAATATTATAGCATATGGTTTACACGTTAAAGCGGCGGAACAATCGGTGGGCGAGCCACTTAGTGGCGGCGACCAAATGTGAGACACTTTTTTAACACGGAGCTACTCCTTCTATAGCTTCATGATATATATATATATATATATATATATATATATATATATATATATATATACTCATGGACAAAAAAATTAGCGCACCAAGAAGGAGTCGTCAAAATGAAACGAAATTTTACATACGTAATGACTACTTTGATATAAGTAAATGATAAGAAAATCAAAGAAAAAGGATAATTTATTTCAGAGGAAAAGGCAAAAGAACGGAGGAGTTAATACTCCGTTGGACCCCTCTAGCGCGAATGCACGATGCGATACGATCGGGCATTGAGTCATACAAGTTCTGTATGATGTCTTGAGACATTTCGTTCCATATTTGCTGTAACCTTGCCTCTAGTTCGTTCAAACTCTTGGGATGCCCAACTCGTCGTCCCAAATGATCCCAGATATGCTCGATTGGAGACAAATCTGGGGATCGGGCAGGCCAAGGAAGGGTAGTAACAGTGCGGAGACAGTCTTGTGACACCCTTGCCGTATGAGGCCGAGCATTGACTTGTTGGAAAATGGCTCCTGGGAGCCGTTGCATGAGTGGCAACACATGTGGTTGCAGGATTTCTAGAACATACCGCTGGGCTGTCATGGTGCCACGGAACAATACTAGGGGTGACCGTGTATTGTAGGCAATGGCACCCCCATACCATCACACCAGCTGTGGGAGCGATGTGTCGCTGTACAGCAAAGGCAGGATTGAAGCGTTCACACGGGCTCTCCACACACGAACTCGATTGTCATCACTGCCGAGATTGAATCTGGATTCGTCGCTAAAGACGACCTGGTTCCATTCCGCTGCAATCCAGTTTCCTCGTGCGCGGCAAAACTTCAAACGGAGGCGTCGATGGGTGGTCGTCAAGGGCAGCACACATAATGGGCGCCGCGATACCAACTGTCCTTCAGCCAGGCGCCTTCGAATGGTTCGAGAAGACACAGAGGCCCCTAGTGAAGGTGCTACCTGTGCCTGGATGGCGGCCGATGAAGCAGTTGGCCGTACGCGTGCATTACGAAGTGGCGGTCTTCTCGACGACTGGTCTGTCGAGGGCGTCCTGAGCTTGATTTTCGTGTACATGACATCTCTCGGGTCCACTGGTCCCAACACCTCCTCACAACACAATCAGAGCGGCCTAATTGACGAGCTACTCGCCTAGCTGACCACCCAGTTTCCATCATCCCGACGATTCTCCCCCTCTCAAACTGCGACAACTGCTTATATTGTCTTCGAACACGGTGTAATGGCATGTCTATCTCAGTTCTTCCTTTGTAAATGATTCAGCACACTCAAACAAGCTTTGGTTACCTGTTTTATACTCCACAGAGTACGATGTTCCACGCCCTCTACCGGCTATACGTAATGCGCAATCACGCTGCATTTCTAATCATTTGCATATCTCTCCGACATGTACCTTCATTGCAAGTTTCGTTACGATCACGCAATTATTTCTTGGTGCACTAATTTTTTTGTCCATGAGTGTATATATATATATTTTATGATGCTATATGATGCTCGTTTATGATGCTATAATTTACGAGTTAGAGTTTTTTTATGTAAAGTTGTATACTGAAGTATCATTTTAGGACCGTTGTTGTTAGTGTAAGGACTGTCCGGGACGTTCAGTCTTTTAGAGGAGGGGCAATGTTACGAGTTAGGGGCTAACTTGGCGTGTTATCGACAGCGTGCGATGTTTTGGAGTTCTCTTGAATTAAAAACTATGGTTTAGCTCGTTCACGCGTCTACCATGGAGCAAGTAATTAAATCCTGCTCTTGGGTCTATTGTTGGAAAATGGTTTGGTTGAGCGGTGTGGCATCACGGGTTTTGTTTTGCTAGGTGAATAAGAGTATGGAATAAAAGTTCAGTAAAAAGAGTTGTACTTGTAGAGATAGGTGACAGATTTTGAACAGGTGACATTTTCTTCTTGAAAGAATGTGTTCTCGTCGTGACCTTGGTGTAAGATTAAAATGTCGTATGCTATTCATTAATAACTGTTATATGTGTATTAATTAGAATTGTATTTGAATTCCTAATTGTCAAGAACATTTATTAGGTGTTGGAGTTTGTCGACTTTCAGCGATGATTTGTAGTATTATTTTGTCTACTGCTGCAACTTGTAATAGAACTGTTTATAAAATCTCTGTTTTTCAACTGCGGTAGCTGGCGTAGTTATTTCTGTACTTGAAATTCACTTTTTAAAATATCTTTCCGTACCACGGATTTAGTACAATTTTGGTGTGAGGAGTGAGATAATTTTAAGTGAATGTAGGTTACCTGAAAAATGGTGGAACAGTTTAAGTTACTGTTAGATTCGATGGCGAAACTTGGCGAAAGCCAGAACCGGATCGCCAACCAGTTAAAAGAGGAAATTGGCGAAAGCAAAAATCAGATCGCCATTCATGTAAAGGGAGAAATTGGCGAAAGCCAATATCAATTAGAATTAAAAATTGGCGAAAGCCAGAAGAAGTTGGAAGTAGGTCTTGGCGAAATTAGCGAGAGCCAAGAAGAGCTGAAAATTACTGTGGGCTAGAAATTGAATGAAATGGAAGAACGCGTCGGCACTATTGAGTCGAAACTCAAGGCTACGGTAGAGACTGTTGAACAGAAAATTTGAGAGGCCGGCAACAAACAAATGAACGGCTTAGAGAAAAAGTTCGCTGAAGAGTCAGCGCCAGTTACTCTACCTTGCTACTCTGACGCTAGTATCGGGGAAGCGTACCCGGTGTCGAAATCGTACTGCCCTGCCGTAAAAGCGTCTACCTACGACGGCAAAACGTCTTGGTAGGTGTTTAACACACAGTTTAATATGGCGTCGACTGCCAATGGCTGGGATATTGCAATACAAGCTTGCCAATTGGCTACTTCACTCCGTGGCGAGGCTGCCGATGTGCTGCAAACCATCGCAGTAGAAAAACAATTAAATTTTGAGGCCTTATCGAGTGCTCTCGAAATGCGTTTTGGCGAGAAATGCCGTAAAGAGTATAGTCGCTTACAGCTGAAGTCCCGCCAAAAGAAATCAACAGACACTTCAGAAACTCTCTTCGGCTATTGAGGGTTTAGCTCAATTAGCTTTTCTAGAATGTCGACGGAAGTGAGGGATAATGTAGCATTGGAGTACTTTGTTGACGCCATACTCGATTCAGAGAGTCAACGGGATCTTAGAATGGCGGACATTAAAGTCTTGAAGTCGGCATTGGTGTACGCAATGAAGTTCGAGGCTGCTCAGAGGGCGACACGCCGTGACCGTCAACAAGTGAAAAGGGTGACCGCCGCCGAAAACGACCCAATAGCCGCCCGTTTTGAAGAAATAGAAAAACGAATCGACTGAATTCAAATATTCCGCCAAGAAGAAATCCATTGAAGTGCTGGACCTGCGGGCGTGAGGGGTATCTCAAAAGGAATTGCCTAGTACGCCAAGCTGATGAATCAAGACGCCAAGACCCAGGGAAATTAGTTCCCGGCCATCTGAATTGGCGAAGGCAGCCGGATTAGGAGAAGCCCTCTTGCAATTCAATGATTCAATGAATGTGTCGTCGATGCATCACGAAGAGAACAGGCCGTTTGTTGAAGTTTTCGTAAACGGTCAACCGTGTAGCATGTTGGGTGACACAGGTGCTAACGTGACCATCGTCAGAACGGTTATAGCTCAAGAGCTTGGCGAGAAACTACTTTTCAAGCCGCCAAACAACACTTTGCGGACCGTGACCGGGGATAAAATTAAGATGAATGGAAAAGTTGCACTCCACATAAGCATCGAGAATAATAGTTATCGGCATACGGTATATGTTGCCGATATTGTTGACCCGATGATTCTCGGGTTTGGCTTTTTAACCAGAAATAATTTCGTAATAGATTTCCATTCTAACCAAGTCATAGCCACTCAAGATAGCACCATATCCTCCATGCCGGAAAATAGTAGCAGAGGTCTTTTAACTGCCGCAACTCTTGTGGACCAGTCGAAAGGTACGGTTCCCGTCAAGATTGCCGATGTCAGCAATAAGGACAAGAAAATTCAGAAGAATGTTGCCAACTTATACCCCGGTCACCGAAAAAAGTAGAAAGCGTGACCTGCCAGTCGTCGAGCGATCCAATTTGATCGCAGATGTATTGAAGAGTGTTTAATTTATTGATCAACGAAGAATGGAAGCAGAGAAATTCCTCAATGAATTCCAGGCCGTTCTCGCCCGTGCAACAGATGTAGGCCGCACGAACTTGACGCAACACCAAATTGTCACGAAGAACTACACCCCGGTCAAGCAGAATCCCAGAAAGCGTCCTTTGACGGAACAAGATCAACGTGGCCAGCGACTGAATGAAGAGGCGGTACGACGCGACAGCGACAGACCATCTGCTCCAGAAACGAACCAAAGTTCGGCTGTGGAGTCCCGTTCGCCGGGAGGGTCTACCTCCCAAGCTACAGTTCCGCTGGAGAGGTCCAATCGTCGTCGTCCAAGGAATCAACGACGCCGTTGCGTGAACTCGAGTGTCTGCAATCAGCAAAGCGAAGGTCGTGCATTACGACAGGCTCGCTCCTTACCTTGGGACGTGAGTGGGTCCTGAAGTGTTTGAGGATACCCGAGCCACGGCTCGTAGGCTGTTGCCAAGTAGATCCAGGCTACTTGTATTGTTATCTTTTTACTAATGTTGCAACTGTTGTTTTTATATGTTTATTTATTTAGTTTGTAATGATATATGTGTTATGTTTTGTTATGTAAAGTTGTATATTGTAGTAGCATTTTAGGACCGTTGTTGTTAGTGTAAGGACTGTCCGGGACGTTCAATCTTTTAGAGGAGGGGGCAATGTTACGAGTTAGGGGCCAACTTGGCGTGTTATCGCCAGCGTGCGATGTTTTGGAGTTATTGTGAATTAAAAAGTATGGTGTAGCACGTTTACGCGTCTACTACGGAGTAAGTAATTAAATCCTGCTCTTGGTTCTATTGTTGGAAAGTGGTTTGGTTGAGCGGTGTGGCATCACGGGTTTTGTTTTTCTAGGTGAATAAGAGTATGGAATAAAAGTTCAGTAAAAAGAGTTGTACTTGTAGCGATAGGTGACATTTTCTTCTTGAAAGGAAGTGTTCTCGTCGTGACGTTGGTGTAAGATTAAAAGGTCGTATGTTATTCATTAATAACTGTTATATGTGTATTAATTAGAATTGTATTTGAATTCCTAATTGCCAAGAAAAGTTATTAGGTGCTGGAGTTTTTCGACTTCCAGCGAAGATTTGTAGTATTATTTTGTCTACTGCTGCAACTTGTAAAAGAACTGTTTATAAAATCTCTGTTTTCAATTGCGGTAGCTAGCATATTTATTTCTGTATTTGAAATTCACTTTTCCGCAAATGATGTTCAGATACCCTGTAGCATTCATGTTCTGCTCTACCACAACCACGGGTCCCAGAGACGCCCAAGAGAACGTCCCCCAAAGTATAATACCGCCACTACCGGCCTGTGTATGACCTACTGTACATTGAGGGAGCAATAGTTCGTCTGGAAGACTGCGTATCCTGACACGGCCATCGGCGTGATGAATGACAAACCGTGATTCATCTGACCAAGCAACTCTCTCCCACTGATCCATGGACCAGTCGCGATGTTCCCGGGCCCAGCGCAGGCGCAGTTGGCGATGACGCTTGGTCAGCAAAGGCACACGAGTGGGACGTTTGCTGCGTAGCCCCATATCCAACAGTGTCCGCTGAACAGTGTGCTGCGATACTATTCTACTTGGCCCTGCATTGTATTGGGCTGTCAGCTGAGCCACTGTCTGGCTCCGGTTTTGCTTCACCATGCGAGACAGTCTCCGACGACCTTTTTCTTTGATAGCGTGTGGACGTCCAACACCATGTCGTCTACTGCTGGTTTCACCGTCATTCATCCACTTTGCATAAGTACTAACAACTGTAGGTCGCGAACAACCCACGAGTCGTGCAGTTTCGGAAATACTTGTTCCGAGCCTTCGAGCCATTACAATCTGCCCTCTATCAAAGTCGCTTAGATCCGCAGCCTTTCCCATCACACACAGAAGTAAGTGAAAGAATGGTTCTTCAGACTCTCCAGCAGCAGTTAAATACCACTTCCACCTGATCACGTGCCTTCCACATCATTAAGGCGAATTCATTGCAAAATGTAGGGGTGGTCATAATGTTTTGGCTCTTGAGTGAAGTTCGCACTTTTTCCTATTAACAGATAAAAGGTACATTTCAGACATAAATCATTAAAATAAGGATTTAACTGATAAAGCGTAGACATATTTGGGCAACAAAAATGTAGTGTTTCATGTATTTAGTAAATAATGCGCAATACAGCATGCGAGAGAGAATGAAACGTCATACAATAATCTGACCATTCACAAGGCTTCGTTCCCTTCGGCGGCAGCATCTGGCGTTCAACGGGGATGCGGGATTTTGGTAACCCCAGAGCTGCATTTTTTGGTCTCCTCCGAATAGGAGATCCCCCAGAAAGTGGTCACTTGGGTACAGTTCTTTTTTCTTGAGCGGTGGAAAGTATCAAAAGCAACGGTCAACGGCAGTGGAGGATATTGTTACCAAACCAGGTCCCGATTTAAAAAATTCTGGACAATAGGCACAACTCCCCCTAACACTGATGTGGGCGTAAAATTTCCAAAATTGACAAATAAAAATAATCATGAATCATTGTGACAGTAGCATTCTACCAAGAATTGGCTATTTGAGGCGTAGAAGCCTAGAACATTATCAGATAACAAAAAGCAATACAACATATTAACTTCATCATTTAAACACCAATACAATGCAACCAGAAAAACTTATTAATCCCTTATATACACTATCTATATATATAAAACAGTTCCGTAACTGACTCATTCATTCACTGACTGACTGACATACAACGCACAGACCAAACCGCTGTACCTAAAGGGCTGAAATTTTGCATGGCGATTCTTCTAATAGTGTAGGGGTGCACTAAGAAAGATTTTTCAAAAATTCTTCTTAGATTTTTTTAAATTAAATTTTAAGCTGTTTTTTACACTTTTTTACGTTTGCATTTAAAATAATACATTGAGGGTTGTAAAAATTTATATCACGAGAAAGATCATAAGAATTCCTTCAAAATGAAATTTTTTTCGAATTTTTACCATCCATTTCCTGATTTTGGTGAATTTTTAAAGATTAATTTTTATAATTTAATTATTAAATGATGATCACGTGTTTTTTTTTTCTGGTACTTAAATAATTTATCGTCACGTGCATAACAACTAAATAGACAAACAAAAATATTTTTTTTCTTCCTAATGCGGCAGACGATTGGACATTATTTTGTCCATAAAAATATCCCTTACGATTTTTAAAAAAATATATTTTGTTTTCTACATCAATTGTATATATTGATCGTCGTATTTATTATCTATACTAATATATAAAGTGAGAGAGCGGATTTTGTATGTGGAGGGTAATCACCGGAACCACTGCACCTATTTGAAAAATTCTTTCACTATTTGAAAGGTATATTATCCAGATGGACATAGGCTATATATTATGTATATCTGATCAGTAGAAAGAAAGTTAGGGGCCTAAATGTTGAGCTGATGCTTCACTTTTACAATTTTTCCTTTGTCAACCATAGTCAAGTAACCATAGCAACACATCAAACGATATTTTCATTTATTATCAGTAAAACATTTAACATTTGAATTTTCTTTGTGAACCATAGGTAAGTAACCATAGCAACACATCAAACTACATTTTCATTTACTATCAGCAAAACATAGAATATTTTCAGTATTTAAGTGGAGGAGTTATTGATAAATACGAAAAAGATTTTTGAAATTGGCAACGTGTAAGGGTTTATTGAAGAAAATTACATTTGGAACCACGCTTTTTATCGAACATTTAAGGTAAAAAAAATTTACAATTTATTGGCTATCAACTGGAAATTTATTGGTATAATATTATAGAACCTTATTTAAATCATAAACTTTATGTTTTTGAATTTATGTACAATTTTATACACAATTTGCGTAAATCGAACTTGGAATTATTGAACTTTATTCAAAATCAGTGTGTTTCATTGAAACTGTGAAATTTATTGATTATTTCAAATAGGTCTATGTTTGTTCCTTTATAAGTGAAAAAGTATTACTTCAATTGAGCTGAAATTTTGTATAGATATACTTGATAGTTCAGATTAAAACATAGGCATATTATTTTATGAAAATCGGGCAACGCCGGGTACTTCAGCTTCAGCTAGTAAATATATATATATATATATCTATATATATATATATTTATTTTTTTGGCATTAATTGTATACATTGACCGTTGTATTTAATTTGAATGTACTCCTTAGCGAAGTGCGGGTTTTCAGCTAGTCTATATATATAAAACAGTTCCATAACTGACTCACTGACTGACATACAACGCACAGACCAAACCGCTGGACCTAAAGGGCTGAAATTTTGCATGTAGATTCTTCTTATAATGTAGGGGTGCAATAAGAAAAATTTTTGAAAAATTCTTCTTAGATTTTTTAAAATTAAATTTTTAAGCTGTTTTAGTGACTTTTTTTAAGTTTGCATTTAAAATAATAATTTGAGGGTTATAAAATTTATATCACGAGAAAGATCCTAAAAATTCCTTTAAAATGAAATCTTTTTCGAATCTTTACCTCCATTTTCTGATTTTGGTGAATTTTTAAAGATTAACATTTAGAATTTAATTTATTAGATGCTGATTACGTGATTTCTTTTTCTGCTACTTTAAATAAATTTATCGTCACGTGCATAACAACTAAATAAACAAAAAATAATTTTTTTTTCCTTGCTAATGCGGCAGACGATTGGACATTATCCAAAAAATGTTAAAATACAGTAAAGAAATGTTCTACAAACTGTACTATATTAACTGTACTATATTCTTTAGTATTCTTTATATTAGATTTAATTTGAATATTTTCTTCTAAATTATTTTGTCTATAAAATTATCCTTTACGATTTTCTTATATATATATATATATATATATATATATATATATATATTACATCAATTGTATACATTGATCGTCGTATTTATCATATAATATATATATATATATATATATATATATATATATATATATATATATATATATATATATATATCTATATATATATATATATATATTTGGCATGAATTGCATACATTGACCGTTGTGTTTAATTTGAATGTACTTCGTACCGAAGTACGGGTTTTCAGCTAGTAACATACATAAGATGAACAATGCATAAAATTGCTATTGAAAATGGTTAAAAAAAAAAAAAAAAATTGAATTTGGACTTTTTCTTTCTTTTCTTTTAAAATAAAAATTTTGGGAGGGGTCCCCAACATTGGGGGTTCCCTAGACCCGAGCCTACGGGGCCTAATGGGAAATCCGGGCCTGCACCAAACATCCCCCACTTTTCGCCAAATATCAGTATTGTCCCCAAGCAGAAGTCGAACAGGCGTTTCTTTCTGCCGATGGGTAATGGTTTACCCTAAGAAAAGGCAGTGTTTACAAGAGACAGGTGGGAAGGAATACACATCTGCAGTTAATAATTGAAAGGGAATTTTCAATGCTATACCTATTGGAATATTAACTGCCTTGATTTGCGGTATAATCTGAAATGTTTAAACGCTGATTTCTTATGTCTATTTTCCAAGTTATAAACCTGCAACCAAGCAAAACATCTTTCACGTTTTCATTTAATTTTTAAACTGGGCAAAAATATGGCAAAAATACGCTACTGGCCGTAATTGAGAGAGAAAGTAAGAAGGAAATATTTTAAAGGAGGTTAACATGCTGTAATAATATTCCTTATTCTTTTAGAGATATGGGTTAATTTCAACTTTTTGAGAAGACTCTTAACAGAAGGGAAACTTTTCGTTAACTTTTTTTTCAAGAAAAAGTAACACAACTGAGAACGTAAAATGTCGAATGGCAAACTGTAAAATATGTGTTTTTGAAAGTATAAAATGTAATACGTTGAAATATTTTGGTTAAAAATATTAGTTGAAGCTTTTATTCAGTGTTCTTATTATGTCTATATTAATATCTACTCTCTGATTTTACACACAATGGTAGAAATTAATGTGTTGTTTATATATATATTTGATATTATTTTTCATTTTCCTAATTGATGTTTACTGGCACATTTTTAATGGTTTGTTTTACACTATTACGACAAAAGATGGCGCCACATCCTCGACTTATGCCCTTTCTTCACATCGAGAGCTGGTAATTAAACTTGTATATCTCTCCTTCAAACAAGTGTTGCACTTCGTCCCGTTCGCACGATTGCTTTCGTGTTTTATTTCACTATTATCACATCAGATAAAACACAGACAAACAATAACTAATCCCATTGTTTTAATTCTTTGATAAGTGAACATACCATTATTTACGTTGCAAATAGGGAATAATTTCCCGATATGTCTATTGGAGATTTCAAAAATTGAATCCCCCCAAAATTTGATTAATTTTCGAGTAACCAAAAGAGGTTGAGTTGTTCAAACTGCAGCTTTCTGCCAGCACTTTTAAATTTCAATGGGTGTTTCCAAATTTTGTTTAGAGTTTTTTAGTTCACTGTTCGTAACGGGAAGAGCCTTTCTGAAGATTGAGTATCTCGGAGAAAAGAACTCTCACTGTTCTTGATTTCCATCTGGAATTTCTAGTTTCTTGCAGTTTGGATGAAACAAGGAGCTTCGATACGACACAAGGGAATGCTATAGGCGTCCTGAGGCCCTTTGGATTATTTGCCTGGGTCTCCTTCCCCATTCTTAACTTTCCCTCCAACCTCCTCTACATGTCTAAATTACAATAGCCCGGAGCTTCTGGTTCTGACCTGCCATTCTTCGATGGATAGATCTCAAGGCTGTCATTCTGCGATGGATAGATCAGGGCGTCAGCTGCCGTGTATCCTTTTATTAATTCAGCTGCCTTAAATAGTTCACAAACGTTGTATATATATATATATATATATATATATATAATATAATATATATTATATATATATGTGTGTGTATATATATATGTATATGTATATTTATATTTATATATATATATGTATATATATATATTATATATATATATATATATATATATATATATATATATATATATATATATGTATATGTATATATATATATATATATATTAATCTACTAATGTCACGTTTGCCTAAGTGATAGTGGACACTTCGCCGAAGATTTGTGTGTTTCAGGGTCCAGGAAGCCGCAACTAGGATGTAGTAGGTGGAAAAAAAAAAGAGTCCCTATTTTTGTTTGTAAGTGGAGAAAAGTGAAATCGGACCCGGACGGGTAAAGATGCCTCTGGGTCAAGCTAATAGGACAATGTTGTGCTAAAGCGTTTAAGGGGAAACTATGTTATGTCTAACAAAGAAGGGGATGAATTTTACGACTATATTCCATCCCATCTTGTCAATTTTTTTTTTCTTTTAAAAGAAAGAACTTCATGCCTTTTGAGGGTTAAAGTGGCTTTTTTGGAAAAATGAAAGGAAAGCGAAGAGTGTAAACTGATTCTCAAAACCGGTGGATTGATTCTTTAAAGCGAAAATTTTAACATGGAAATAATACATTTGTTTTTGTCCTCGCGATAGTGATTCTTATAAACGTTGATTCTTATAACCACTGACCACCATAAGCGGTGGTTACTGTATATATATATATATATACATATATCCATTACATTCTTCCTTAAAATGCAACCTGAAAAGCAAAGCTAGCTCATATTTACATGGCTGGAGCTAGACTCAGCCTGAAAGGAATTAAAATTTCGTAGCAGTCTGACCGAATAGTTTATTGGAGCGAAAGTAACATCCGTATATATATATATATATATATATATATATATATATATATATATATGTGTGTGTGTGTGTGTGGGCGTGGGCGTGGTGGCCCAGTTGGCAAGAGCAGCGGGCCAGTGATCTGAACTTCCTTGGTTCGATGCTCGTCGCTGCAAATCCACCGCCGTGTTCATTGATGGTGGCCGGGACACGTAAAATAGGGCGTGGCTTCAATGTCCTCCAATTTCTCAAATTTACTTCTGGAGGTGCGGGGTCATATGTTCCGGTCTCGTCACTTGATTCGGTTCAAAATTACGCTACCGGTCATTTAGCCAAGTCGTACTCCGACCCTTGTGGGGCTAATTGAAAACTGGATCGGCCCTTTTAGCCCATATATATATATATATATATATATATATATATATATATATGTGTGTGTGTGTGTGTGTACGTACAAAAAGAGACCTGTTCTATCCATTCCCTGTGGAAGAAACATTACGGATCGAGCGAAATGATGAAGTACCAGTTCCTTGTCGAGCCTTATTTCAGGGACGATTTGACCAACCTGGGGACGACCGAGGTTGCAGCAGCTCTCGGTACAGGTAATGATGAGGCACATCTTGGGGTTGCGGCAGCAGGCAAATTGCGAGAGATTGTGACGAACATCTGGGTGGCTTCCGTCGCTGACGGGGCTTCATCGGGGACGCTTCTTCCTTCCCATGGTTCAGCTCGCAGCACCCAGCTACTCGTCTTCCAGTTCGGGCTTAGTCAACGCCTCCTTCAAGAGTTCTTCTCTCTTTAGGGGGTGTTGGCTTAGTCGGGGTATCGTCGCCATTTTTTTAGCTTATTCCTCTTTCTCCTCCGGGGTCGTCGCCCAGCTTCGAGCTCTGCTTCCTTCTACCCCAGGTCTCGTCGTCGACTCTCCGACTCATTGTTCTCCCCTTTCATGGCACCTCCCCCCAAGCCAGTCTCCCCCTAAATTTATTCATGTTTCTCGCGTTTGATTGGTGGCAGGTTGACGCGACATCTTCCCACGGTTGACCCACGTGGTAATTCATTTCGGAGAAATTGGAGGCCCTTTGTCTCGTCGTGGAATTTTTCTGGGGCGCCTCCCACCTCTCTTCCTAAGAAATTTTGGGGTGCGTTGTTTCTTCTAGATGTTTTGATTTTTCGTTGAACTCTTGAAGTTTTTTATGTTTCCCCCACTTTCTATTTTCTTTCCGACTTTCGTTTTTTTTTACCTTGTTTTTATTAACTTGCTTTCTTGTTTGTGTTGTGTGTGTGTTTGTCCCTTAAAAATCTTGCAATCGATTTTTAACTAACTTCCCGACTAGCCAGGCATTTGAAACTTTTAGAATAGCTCAGAACACGATGAAAATGCATGTTTTTAATACTTTTAGCCATCTTTAAGCAGATTTGAATTCATTTTCAGTTAATTTTGTTTGTAGACTGGTGCAGCCATCTATCGACCGGGACGAAAACGAAAAATTAAACGCGAGTTAACTTCCAATTAACTTCATTTTCTTTCAAGTTGATGGGATAATTCATCAAAAAAATTTTTAAAAAGTATTTATTAATACATAGGATTTTCAAGTTTATATGAATCAACAGAAAATTTAAAAACATGGTATATAAAAAGTTCTTTTTATCTTGCAATTTATTTTTACTCTGATCACTGAAGTTTTGTGCATTGCTATATCATCCTACAGTGGAGGTGGTCCATGCACTGTAGTTCCCACTATTGAAGCTCCTGAAATAACTCTACTAGCCCAATTACATGGGGAATATTATAACTCAACTAGAAGGTAACCCGTCATTTTGACGTCATAATACTAATAATGACGTCATAATGGAAAAAGTATATGAAAGTTAAAAAATGCCCCGAATTATCTAACAATATTGCATTTAATCCACACCTTGTAAAAGCAAACCCTTTCATTATTTTTTTTATTTATTTAGTTTTTCATGCGATTGGAGTAGTAGACTGCCATCCAGTATTTTACAGCTCAATACGCGATATGAACACTTGAGCTACTGGATTCATTCACATTCAAGTTTGTTTACTTTCAGAATTCATCGCAAAAGTAAGCAGATTTTTAAAAACTGTTAAATATACAGCTAAAAGCATCCAATTTTTTAAAGTTCTGAATGTTTTATAGAAAAATAGGCTGAACAAACGTGATTTGATGGAAAAGATATTAGTTTTTAGGTAAGAAAAATTCTGATCCACATCTGAAATTGAAATTAAGCCTAACTGGCTGTTTGTTTACTGAGGGCTTCAATTGAAAGATGAGTACAGCCCGGAAGTGTTATACAGAGACAACGGCTATTATATATATAATACCGGTCCAGAGAGTAGCCTAGTGGTAGCTTTCAGTGCTGAGGGTGCTCGGATCGAATCCCGGCAAACACCATTAAATACCTCCGTGTGTAGGGCGGATATGGACACGTTAAATACGTGGACCGGAAAGTCCCTCTATGAGGTCTGTTATATATATATATATGTAATGGAAACTGGACGGGGTGTACTCGTAGCAGGGTTGACGGAGAAACAGGCAATGGAGAGTCGACTCAGTTGACACTCGAAAGGAAGGAGGACTCAACTCTATTCCTAAAGGTTTTTATTTGCAAGATAATCTCTCGCTGGGCATCAACAAATCAGACATTTCTACAGTTCGCTTTTTGGGGACGAATCCCGGCGACGCAACGCCGCGCGTATTTGACGGAGAGCTGAAACTCACGTCATGTTAGTTTGCTGGTTCGAACACAAAAGCCTACAGAAAGGGACGCCAGGTCTCCCAGGTAGAGGCACACTGACCTTTTAATTGGCTAGAAGCGGACACATGACTCTAGAACGTCATATCGGATGATGCTCTCGCCAGGCTTCTAGAAATTTTCGACTTATATAACGATTATATAAGGGTTTCCGCACGTGGCGTTAGGGGAAAAACTACTAGATTATTTCGGGTTGGATTTAGGTTCAAATCAGGAAAGAGGGACGGAGTTCTATTGCGTTAGGATGAAGAATTTGGAAAGGGCGTGTTAAATAATGAAAAGGGTTTGAAATAATAACCTTTCCTTATTAATTTAAGTATTAGCGCAAGCTAACAACGCTCCTCATTTTGACTTTGACCTGGATATTCCAAATTAATCTATTAGATTTTCCCCGAAGTCCCTGCGCGGATAGGAAGCTTTTATAACAGTTATATTACGCGAATGTTCCATGACATTCTAAGCCATCACCTCATATGACGTGCTTGGGTCAGGTGTCTTTGGCCAATTAAAAAGTTCTTTTGGCCAATTAAAAAGTTCAGCGCGCCTGTACTTCCGCGTAAGTCTGGCGTCCCTTTGCGCTTTTTTGAGTTCGCTTCCAAACCGATAGCATGTAGTTTTGCGCTGCGGGGTTTTTACCCTTTGTCCGTAATGCTCCGGACAAATTTAGTTGCTCATCCGATATAGAAACTGTCAAGCAAGGAAGTATGCTGAATAAATATTTAAGAATGGGGCTGATCTCTCGTCTCTCTGGATTTGTTTTGAGTTGATCTCGCCTACATCGGTTCCACGAGTCAGCGTGCCTGCATCCATTTGCACCGACCAACCCCATCGCCTAAAAATCTACGACTCCAGTAAAGTGCCCTGACCGCCTCTGCGAATCCTCAGGCCCGTTGCACACACGGCGTTTTTATCCGTGGCGGAAATTTCCATCGGACGTCGTTCCAACAGTAGACCACAGAAGTCAACTGGAGCTTGCACACTGGGCGAAAAAAAAAACGATAGTTAAATTTTTCGTCGACGGTCTGTCGAGTGCCACTGTGCACTGGCGGATATTTTGACGCCAGATTGAACTAGTTATCCATGTGACCCTATGTACGCTTACACACACAGCGGATTCTACCGTCGTAGGGTCATTTGCGAGAGGGGTGGTGGGGGTTTGCTGGGGGGGGAGCTGGTTTTCTTGCAATCGTAAAGGGGATTCGAAAAGGAGGGCTCCTCCGATCCCGGCTGGGGGGAGGGGTGAGCGTAGGAGCGACCCCTCTGGTTTTCCTGGAAACGCTGCAGGATTCGAAAAGGAGAGGTGGGCCTTTTCCCCGGCGACAGATTTTTCCGCCGTGTGTTAAGGGCTACTTTTGGAACGACGTCCGATGGAAAACTTCCGCGACGGATAAAAACGCCATGTGAGAAACGGGCCTCATGGTCAGATTGTGAGCCGTCCTCCCTGATAATATCTTCTGCTAAGCTCCTGGATCCTGTTTCGTCAACCAATCAGGTTTCGGGACACATTTTGCTCTCGACCAGTAGGACGAGAGCAAAACCTCTGGAAAGGTCTTCCTTCAAAATTTTTTAACCTCTGTAATACTAATTCATAATCTTGCTTCCTTTTCTGCCTGTTTTCAAGCACGGGTTGCTTAGTAGTTCTTTCCCATCCTGGGTTTGATCCCAGCGTTTAATATCTTTGCTGCTCGCGGTCCTCTGTGGCTCGTCTTCGACTTTTGAGAGTTTAATCTTTATATTTTGCCTTTTACCTTATCTTATATTGGGACTTTTTTTTTTGACAAGTTTTGCTGATTTAATTTTGTGTTAACTTTAAGGGGACAGTAGACTTTCAAAATTGAGAAATTTGTCCGAAAATTCGATTTTTTTATTTTATTGAATTGGGAAACTACGGACGAGTAGGAATGTGTTGCAAATATAATTTTTAATTTCTGTGATTACTTTCCTAGTTATAGGCATTTGTATTTAATTTAGATATTATGTGGTTACTAATAGCAATCACTTTCAATGTGTTTTTCTCAAAATAAAAATTTTCGTGTCATACGAATATTCAAACTGCTCCAGGGGCATTTCAAATTATCGTATTGCTTTGAAATTTAAGTTTTATATACTTAACTGTATGTCAAATAAATCTTATTGAAAAAAATTATACTTCGTAGCTCAGAATTTCTAAATTTTGTACTTGAAAAGATGATTTATAGGTATTTTGCGAATAAAAAGGGTGTTTTCACTATTATTATTATTTTTTTCTCTTTATATTTTTTAACGAATGCTTAAAATAAGCAATAAGTTTCATTGTTAGTTCTATAAGGTATCCTGTAAATACAAATTTCCGTATTATATGCAAAAGAAATGCGCATGGAACATTTTTAATTAGGCCAATTTTTGATAAAATTAATAATTCATAATTCCTAAATTATGAATATTTAATCTTTAAATTTTAACCACTTTTACATATCTATGGTACTAATCACATATTCACATTTCAAGCGAATCCATTCAAAACAAAAAAAAAGTTAGGTTTGAAGGTCCACTGTCCCCTTAACTTACTTAATTCTAACATTTTTATTTTTATTTTTGTAACTTCTTTAATTTATTTTGTAGCTTTTTTTTTTAAAACTTGATTCATTTCTTCTTGGACCATGCGTGAAAAGCTTCAGTGCTTCCCATACCCATACCGAGGGTAAAGGGCTTTCTTAGCCCTATTTGGAACCTCACGAAAACTTTTTGTCCATGTCCATGTCCAGTGCACTGACCCTGACGTGCTCTACCTTGGGGAGTCCATTCGAAAAAATGAAATTGAACTGTACATGCTCCTAATCTGTATCTATCTATCTATCCATATATATTATGTGTATATATATATATATATATATACCCAGTGGCAGAAACACCGCGACACGGCGACGTCGTCGCGGACATAGAAAACCCCTTGCGGACAGTTTTTGTCTGCACTAATGAAAACAATTTCAAAAATTGTCCGCAAATTTCGGACATTTTTTGTCTGCACCAATAAATGTTTTTAAAATTGTCCACAACTCTCGGACTTTTTTTCCGCGGCAGTACGCAGCATTACGTACCTCTTCTCTTGTTATTGAGATGGCGCGGGAATTTCGCCGAGAAGCGAGCAATAGAGCCCGCCCTATCGAGCACAGTACGCAGAGAAGCAGGCGTTTATCACGCACACGCCGGATCCCGCATGTTCGTTCGTGTTTTCTTTTGCCCTTCCAAACGCTAAGGCAAGCGCAGCTGACGTCACAGGCGACGAACTTTGTATTCTTTCTCATGCTTATAAATTTAGAATAAATATTAATCTAAATTTTTAGTAAACATGTTACTTATGGAAATTTTAAGAAATAAAATATTTTGTTGCAAAAAATTAAAAGTGCATATTTTAATTTTTGTAGAACTTTCTGAATAATTTAATGAATTAAAAAAGACTAGTTGGTACCCATCAAAACATGATGGCTAGATAGTAAATAAATGCACTAATACACAAATTATACTCAAAATATCATTGCCAAATTATAATAATGCGCAGAAACAAATTAATGTGTTTAAGCGGCCTCACGCTTTTTGAGTATATAAAGCCAGATTTTAAAATGCCACTGAGCATGCGCAGAAAGAATTTTTTTTTAAATTGTAAATTAATTATCGCTAATTAAACAGCGCGAAATAAACAATTTCCATCAGGTTTAATATTATATTTGACAAACTTAATTATCACAAAAAAAAAATAGCAGGCAGAGATCTAGAGTGACTCCGAGGAATAAACGTGTTTATCATTAAAACATGTCACTGAGCATGCGCAGAAACAGTGAGTTTCTAAAGCCAGATTGAAACATGCGACTGAGCAAGCGCAGAAATAAATTTTTCAATTGTAAATTATCGCTAATTAATAGAAATTGCTGTTAAAAAAAACAAATTTGACAAATCTACAGATTACAATCTTTCGTTTAAGACCAAAATGAAGTAAATTGATGAAGTAGTTCTCTCTCACGGACTGCCCAAAAAGTCGGCTTAGCAACTTAAATATATAGATGCCAAAACATCAAGATCAAACAGCAATATGAATGTGCTGACATTAATGTGCATGAATGTGCTGACTCAACTTTAACAGATGAAGAAATAGAAATTCTTTTGAAGTCACAAAGATCTGTGGCAGGACTATTGAAGTGGGCAGGTACACTGAAATTCGAAAGATGTCATGATGGGATTCGATGCCAAGTTTGCCAATCAACTATCTCCTATGACTTCAGTGAAGGAGAGGATTTTACAGAACAGGAGTGTCAGGGACGAGGCTATGATAGCGCCCCCTCCGCCTCTCATGCGCATAGCCCTGTCGCCTTTTATCGGCACAGCGCATCCTAAGTTGAGTTGAATGGAGAAACTCAATCACGCAGGTCATACCGACAAGCGGTAGCCTGACCCCTTACGAACGTCTCTGTTTTATTCCTATCCTGTTGTTTTGTGTGAGTGTTTTTGTTTGCGTCAATAAACGTTCGTCTTTGTGTTTACGAATGAAGATTTTATGTGTCCAGTTGTACATGACAAAAGAACCACGCCAGGTTACGACAGTTTGGTGTCATATAGAGGGGTCATGTAAATAAACTGGACTTACTTTTACGGATATACTGAATGATAAACACGTTCATCTGAGAAGCTTTTTCAAGGTAAGAGCTTTAAGTTATCCATATTTAATGCATGCAACGATGGCGGACGATGATGTAAATAATGCTCAAAACGTAACAAAAACAAACGATGATCTTAAAATAATGCTATCTAAATTTAAGAAAGAAAGAAAAATCGTTCGAACTGCCGTCACTAGAATTACTTCATTGATTGAAACTGCTATTGCTGAGAACAATGTTGAAAATGTCGAAGAGCAGCTAGAATTTCTAAGGTTAAAATCTAAAAATTTGTCTGATTTAGATAGTAAAATTTGTGAACTCATAGATGAAAATAAAATCGAAACCGAAATTGAAACAGTTCAAGAATACGAAGATACAATAATAAGATGGAAGTACCGAGGTTCTAAATTTCTGAAAGGGAAAAATAGTATTGACAATTCTACAGATTCTAGCGTTTCTTCACAGAAAGAAAGCGATGAACAAAATGTTTCCCCACAACTAAGTGTTCGACTGCCCAAAATTGTAATGAACAAATTTTTCGGCAACCCATATGAATGGCAAACATTTTATAATTCGTATAACACGTCAATAGAACTAAACCAGAATTTATCGAAGATTGATAAGTTTAATTACTTGATAAGTTTACTTGGAGGTTCAGCTTTAAAAGTCGTTGAGGGATTTTCGTTGACCCCAGAGAATTACGATGAAGCAATCAAGCTCCTGAAAGCCAAATTTAATCTAAAAGATATTTTGATTAGCATGCATATGCAAAAACTCTTAAATCTAAAACCGGTTAAGAATTCGAGTGACATTTATGCATTAAGAGAATTATATGACACTGCTAACATACAAATACGTTCTTTAAACTCCCTGAATGTCAAAACAGAAACATTTGGAAATTTATTAGTTCCCTTATTGATGAAATCTATACCAAAAGATATAGCTTTGGAATATTCGCGCAAAAAAGGGTCTGACGATAATTTTGATGTAGAAGATTTAATTGATTTTTTGAGAATTGAAATCGAAAGCCGGGAACGTACAGAGTCTTTAAATTCTGCTTATTTAGACGCAGGAAAAAATGGCGGAAAATTTTCGCGTTGGAACGACAGTTGTTATACATATAAGGCGCCATTCAAGGCCAAACCGCATAGCATTGATGAGTCAAAGAGGGTGAATCGGGTATCTGTGGTTGATGCTCGAGAATCGGGTTGTTTATTTTGCAATAAATCACATGAGATTGAATGTTGCCCGCTGACTCCCACGGAAAAAAAAGAAAAGTTAAAAGAAGCGAAACGTTGTTTTGTCTGTTACAAATTGGGCTGTAGAACTAAAAACTGCAATTCGAAAGAACGATGTGGTTCATGTAAGTCAAAATATCATGGAACTTTGTTACACGTTAATTATGAAAGGGGTAAAGATAAAGATGTCAAAAATGATAGTATTTTAACCGCTCGCATTTCGTCTGACAAGTACTTTAACGTAAGCCCGGAAAACGAAAACGAAAGAAGTTTTGTTGACACTTTGCCAATGATTAAGTTGAAAGTAGATTCTAATATTCTAATCGGTGTTGCAGATTCTGGAACGCAAATATCTGTCGTCAAAAGTAGTTTAGTACCCGAAAAGTATAAAACACCTCATGGCAGTGTAGAGTTAACATGTGCTTTCGGCCAGAGTTTAAGAGCACCGTTAATTAATTTACCATTAACAAAGGTAGAAGATGATTTAAAATTTAAAGAACCCATTTATATAACATGTGCTATGGTACCTACGTTGTCAAATGATTTATTGTTGTCTGTAAGTGCTTTAAATGAATTAAATTGTAACGTCAAAGAAGTAAATTTAATTTTTAATGAAAACGGAAGTGGTAGAGAAAAGGTATTGCAGAATAATGAAATGAAATGTGATACTCCAGATAATGTTGCATTTTATTTGATAGAAGATAGTGATTTTAATCTACAAATGCTTTATGATGATAGAAGTGAGAACTTAAGTAATATTTCAGATGCTGGTAATGTGTATAAATGTAATGATTTAGTCGAGAGTATTGTCGAGAGTACTATTGAATGTTGTGCAACTATGTCTAAGAACGTAAGTAAGGATGATTCCGTTAACAAGATTGATCAAAATGAAATATCTGATTCAGAAAAGTTTCGAAACGAACAAAAGGATGATAAAAGTTTACAGTCATGTTGGCAAGATGCCCAGAAAGGAATTAATCGATTCTATGTGGTTGACAATTTTTTGTACCACCGAGATAAAATTTTAGGTGAACGCGTAGATCAATTAGTAGTTCCAACGTCTCGTAGAAAACGGTTGTTAGAGCTTGCTCACTCTAGTTTATGGGGAGGCCATTTACGGAAAAAGAAAACGGCCGAACGTCTTAAGTACTCCTTTTACTGGCCTAGTATGAAGACGGACATAGAAGAATGGTGTAACTCGTGTGTTGCCTGTCAGCTTCAAGCCAAGAAACGCCCATTTGATGAAGTCCCAATCACACCAGTTTCACGTCCCGATGAACCGTTTCAAGTGATAAATGTCGATTTAATAGGCCCCATGGAACCAAGTAGCCGAGGCTTCAAGTACGTTCTTTGTGCCGTGGATCAATGCACTAGATGGCCAGAGGCGATTCCGTTGAAGACTGTGACAGCAAAATATACATGCGACGCCTTACTACAGATTTTTACACGTACAGGAATACCCAAAATGGTTGCGACGGACCAAGGAACCAACTTTACGTCAGCTTTGACGAAAGAATTTTTGAAGAGACTTGGGTCATGCCCTAGATTCTCGACCCCAGGTCACCCAAGCTCGAATGGACTTGTTGAACGTTTTAATGCTGTTCTAAAAGGGATGATTCATCATACGATGAGAGAATATTCGGAAGACTGGGACAAGCATATTCCTTTTTTATTATGGGCTTATCGTGAAGTTCCAAACGCCACCACTGGAGTTAGCCCGTTTCAAATGCTCTATGGTCGACGACCAACAGGACCTCTGTCCATTTTAAAGTCAACTTGGACCGATGAAACCTTGATTCCCCTTGGACAGTTGAAATCAGTTACTGATTACTTAAACAATTTAAAGACGAAATTAGAGAATTCTGCAGAACATGCTGGTCTCACTGCTGCAGGAAAACAGGAAGCCTATGCACACTATCGTAATAGGAAGACCCATCATAAAGAATTCAAAGAAGGAGACAAGGTAATTGTCCTAATTCCAGATAGTGACAATAAAGTCTATGCACGATGGACCGGGCCGGCTACGATTGTGAAAAGGAAAAACACGTACAGTTATTTGGTGCAACTACCTGATAATGGCATTAGACATATCCATGCCAATAAGATAAGGGAATTCCAGGCATCAGCTAACAATGTCGGTGTTATTTATGATGCTGATGTTGACTTTGGAGAAATTGAAAACGTCCCCAGGATCACTCATTTAGACCCCGATCCCGAAGTGGACCTGACACACTTAGAACCTAGCAAGAGAATGGACGTTATAAAGATCCTTCGGAAACATTCCAGCCTTAGGTCAGGTGTTCCACGAATTGCTCACGTTGGAGGGCATAACATCAAATTGAAACCAGGAAGTGTACCGAAGAAGCAAAAGCCATTTCGAATCCCAGAAGCTTTGAAGGAAGAAGTCGATCGCCAGATTGAAGAATTATTACAACTGGGACTGATTGTACCTTCTGAAAGTGAATATGCACATCCAGTTGTATGTGTCTCGAAGAAAGACGGAACTGTTCGGTTATGTGTGGATTACAGATACTTGAATTCCCAGACTGAAACAGACTCATTTCCGATGGAAAATGCTACGGACTTAATTTATCAAGTGTCTAAAGCAAAGTACATCACTCTCATAGATTTACTGAAAGGTTACTGGCAAGTAAAGCTTAACCCTGATTGCCGGGACTTAACATCTTTCGTCACGCACCGAGGACAGTATGCATTTGTTGTCCTTCCCTTTGGATTACGTAACGCTGCCGCTACATTTCAAAGAACTATGAATAAGACACTTTCTAAGCACAAAGAGTACGCCGAGTCGTACATTGATGATGTTACGATTTATTCAGATGATTGGAATACGCATCTCAAACATCTTGACGCAGTTATGACGACCCTAGAAGAAGCTAACTTTACTATTAATTTTCAAAAGTGTGACTTTGCTAAAGGAAAGATCAAATTTCTTGGTCATATCGTAGGTTCCGGATCACACGAACCAGATCCTGAAAAAGTGCAGGCTATACAGAATTTAGAGCCGCCTAAAACCAAGAAAGATGTAAGAAGTATCCTAGGACTATTATCTTATTATAGAGCTTATGTTCCAAACTTTTCAGATATTGCTCGTCCTTTGACTACTTTAACTAAACGAAGAGCTCCAAACGATGTTGTGTGGCTAAACGAACATGATGTTGCTTTTGTTAATCTTAAGAAAGCAATATGTAACGCCCCTAAGTGTTATTCCCCGAATTTCAAGCTACCCTTCATAATATACACAGATGCATCTTCTTATGCTGTAGGAGCATGTTTAGCTCAAAAAGATGAACAGGCCATCGAACATCCCATTGCATTTGCAAGCAAGAAACTGACTGAAGTGCAAGAAAAGTACGCTGTAATCGAAAAGGAAGCTTATGCCGTAATTTTTGCTTTAAAGAAGTTTGAGACTTATGTATTCGGCTCAGAAATTATAATCGTCAGTGATCATAATCCTTTGAAGTTCCTTACGAACAGTGCATCCCAAAGCCCCCGACTTCAAAGATGGTCTCTTGCTTTACAACGTTTTCATGCCACGATTACTTACCGTAAAGGAAAAGAACACTTGAATGCTGATTCCTTGTCACGTTTAAAAGCCGATCACTGGGAAGATAATTAATGACTTTTCATGAACAATTTATTTTTCTTTATTATTAATCCTATATGTCTTGTCTTTTCCAGGAAATAGTAGATGTATCTCGCAGATGATGGAAAAGCTGTTTAATTTTTTTTTCTTATGTTTGATTGAAATGATTAGTATTGGTATATTCTTATTTTAAACCTTTATTTAGTTTGTTAGTTCTCAAAAGTGGAATATTTTAGCTCAATTTTTTAAAAAAAAAATTTAGTATGTTTAGTGCCTTGCATATGAAGCTTAATTATCAGTTAATGTCTAAAACCTTTTAAAGTATGGGTTTCATTTTTTTTTATTTGTTTATGTGTTATGCTTTTAATAATCTCATGTCTCATTTTTTTTAATTTCTCATACATGTTTGTTATCAAGGTGAATGTTGTTAATGTGCTGGTATATATATATATGTAAGAAGCAATTTGATTTGTCTTCAAGAAGACCCAATCAAATCTTTTAGAGGGGAGGTGTCAGGGACGAGGCTATGATAGCGCCCCCTCCGCCTCTCATGCGCATAGCCCTGTCGCCTTTTATCGGCACAGCGCATCCTAAGTTGAGTTGAATGGAGAAACTCAATCACGCAGGTCATACCGACAAGCGGTAGCCTGACCCCTTACGAACGTCTCTGTTTTATTCCTATCCTGTTGTTTTGTGTGAGTGTTTTTGTTTGCGTCAATAAACGTTCGTCTTTGTGTTTACGAATGAAGATTTTATGTGTCCAGTTGTACATGACAAAAGAACCACGCCAGGTTACGACAAGGAGGACCTTTTGCCTCTTACTTTTCGCCATTTAAAATTTGACTTGATACGCCACACGAAAACTTCTACACACATTGAGAACCTGAAACGTCTCAATAAATTAAATTTACTTGAAAAACAAGACTATGACACTGGTAAACAAGCAGCTATAAATTGTGCTACTGCAGCATATCTTACTTACAAGCTTGAATTCTCATACGGAGATTATGAAACTATCATTGCAGAATTTTATAACTGTGGAAGAGAGGTTGGACTCAAAAAACATTCAAAAGAATTTGCAAGACTTTTTTTAACTCATGCATATCATACTTTGTCTAAGGAAATTTGCAACTTTATTACTTCAAATGATTTACCGTTTGGCGTTGTAGCTGATAAAATGACAGCCAATCGCAGAAGTCGCCACATAATTGGTTTGAGAGTACCAATTTTTGACATAAATAGTAAATATTTATTTCAATCAATCTACTTAGAACACAGTCCAGCGACTGATTTGAGAGGCAATGGCCTGGATAAGCACATATTACAAACACTGGAAAAATTTGGCTTGGACTTGTCTTACATCCGTAATCATCTCATTGGTCTTGCCATGGATGGGCAGTATGTCATTCAAGATGTTGGAAAGCATTTAGAACGTCAGCTAGTTAAAAGTGTCTTAGTGTCATGGGACACCATGCACAAAATAGAGCTTATTAAGAAGCATGCTGATACTCCCAAAATAGTAACATGCATTTGATTTAGTACATGATGCTATGAAAAACTTTTCATCAGGAAAAGGCTTTGAAGTTCTTTTAAAATGTTCTGAACAGTTCCCTGGATTCTTTTACAGACCCCAACTTTTCAAGACTATGAAGTTTTCAGCCCGTTGTGAAACAGTTTTTCACACATTTTTAGCAGATTATCAGACATTAATCTCTGCCTGTGAACAAGATCCTGATGGTCTTTTATTACGAGACAGATTAATGAATAAGCTGACGATGATAAACATTCTACCACTTGCAGATATTGGTTCTGCTCTTGGGAAAACATCCAAAAAGGTACAAGAAACAAATCATGTGCCTTTGGAGTACACATCTTATATTAAAAGCCTCATTTCATCCCTCGAAATTATGAAGACATATTTTGAGGAACTTTCAACTGCAGTCTATGAAAATGAAGATCAAAAAGGGGAAATAAACATTCTTTTTGAAGCTGCATTGGCAAAACTGCCTAAAACACTGTTTTTAAATTTATCAACAGCACTGAAAATGTTTCCTTCGTCAAATAGTGGTATTTCCAGTACATACCATGGCGTTCCCCTTCCTGAGAAACCAATTAGCTTAAAGAGTCTTAGATCACAACACAAAGCTAATGAATGTGATGAGCTAAGAGGTAATTTCTTATGCCTATCAAATTATGTAAAAGCTCTAATTGAACAGTTCAGTGTATATTTCTGTGAAAATGAATCAGATGGTAAACCAACATTTTTTTTCTGTCATTGACCAGAGCAGTGTTTTGTTCAACTACAATTTTTTGGTTTATCCAAAAAACAATGTTAGCATAGAGGAAGCAAAACCGAACAAGGGACTCACTGAAGATAGCTTCAATGACATTTTAAATGTGTTTCCTTTTGTGGAGTCTTCCGTGGACTTAAGAAAGACTCTGGGGTTTGAATATCAGATATTCAATGAATGGATGTGCAATAGAGTATACACAATTGTTACTGAGGGTGATGCACCAGATCTGAAGCATTTATTTAAAATTGCATTCCATGAACAGAAGGAAAAACTTCCTACATTTCTAAAGTTACTTGTTTTCGTTATTTCAATGCCAGTCTCTGAAGCTGTATGTGAGACTTGGGGGTCTGCAATTGATGTCGTTGGTAAACATAGGCTGAGTTCGAAAGATGGGACGGATGAAGAAGTGGGCACTAATGATAAGAGGATTTTTATTCAACTGAATGGGCCCCCCATCTGGTTATAAAGGTACCAAAAGATTTTTAAAAGCAGCTTTATTGTCCATGTATGGTTCTGCTTATCCTTCTCATTTTAGAAACCCTACAAGAAGTGAGGTGATGAAACGCTTTCTAACTTCAAAAGTTATAAGCAAAATTAATGAGAATGCATCATGCTTACCATGTTTTAAATAAAATGATAAAAAATAGCTGGTTTAAAGTATTATTTATTTGATAAAATTACACGCAAAATTTGCAGACAGATTATGAAATTTTAAAAGCTTGTCGCAGACAGCTACAAAACTTTCTGCCACTGGGTATATATATATATATATATATATAGTCTCACACTCTCTGTATCTATCTATCTATCCATATATATTATGTATGTATATATATATATATATATATATATATATATATATATATATATATAAATATATATATATATATATATATAGTCTCCCACTCTTTGTATCTATCTATCTATCCATATATATTATGTATATATATATATATATATATATATATATATATATATATATATATATATATATATATATATATATATATATATACAGTGGCTCCCAAAAGTGATCGTACACTTTCGATTTCCAATGAAATAGGGGTCTATCCATTGATTAAAATGAATATTTCAGAATGGGTATTTAATAATAAGATCTATAATCTATTCTTAACAAAACTACATGAAATATTTTAAAAACATAGTAAAACTTTATTTTAAGAAACCAATAATCCAAAAGTAACAAAAACTTTATCTCACAAAAGTCATCGTACACTTGTAAAAAATCTCTACATATTAGTAAATATTCTAATTTTTCGTTAAATTAATATTTAGTAGGATATCCTTTAGCATCCACAACAACTTTTAAACGTCTGGGAATAGATTGCAATAGTTCTTTTGTAATTTCTGCATCAATGTTCATCCATTCTTCCATCATAATTGTTTTTAGTTCGTTTTTCGTGTGAATGTCGTGTTTTCGTACTCGAACCTCCAGTTCTCTCCAAATATGTTCTATTGGGTTTAAATCTGGTGATTGAAGTGGTGTTTTCAAAACTTGTGGACAATTATAGAGACACCAGATGCGAACGTTGGGAGCCGTGTGCTTAGGATCGTTATCTTGATAAAAAACAAAGTTGTTTCCAATACCCAAATTTTGAGCTGATAATTTTAAATTGTCTCTTAAAATATTTATAAAAACAGCATGATTCATTATGCCATCAATAAATACCAAATTTCCTAGTCCTGATGCTGACATGCACCCCCACACAAGGATACCTCCACAGGCATATTAACTGTTCCTACTAAGTTCTTGGGATTAAGTTCCTCATTTTTTTCTTCTCCATACAATTATACGCCCATCAGCACCAAAAATGTTCATCGGCAAATAAGACATTATTCCAATAGGTTTGGGGCTTATTTATCATTGATAGTGCCAAGGGAAGCCTAAACTTTCTGTTTTTTTCACTCACAAAAAATTTTCTATGGTCAGAACGCCCATGTAATCCAGCTGTTCTGAGAACTCGTCAAATAATTTCAGGTGAAATTGAAGTAGACAATGTTTCATTGAATTCTGCAGAAACTTTTACAGCACTCAAACGTAAACTTTTCACAAATTTTCTAATTATAAATCTCTGATCACGTTTTGTTAACTTTGCCGGACGGCCTTTTCTTACCTTGTTTTCGATCCAGTTTTCTTCATTAAAGCGTTTTTTCACATACTGCACAGTAGAATGGGATAAATTAAGTAATTTAGCAATATTCCGAACTTATTTACCACTACTATGATGAAAAATAATCAATTTTCGAATGCTGTTTGTTGTTTCTTTACGACTACGAGCCATTTTTAAATAATAAATAGAATATTACAGAGTAGGCAAGCAAAAATTAAAGCAAACGATATTTAAGTGGTACTACAATTCAAAAATAAAAATAAAGCGCCATACGATAATTTTAATTATGAATTTATCCGAAAATATTTCAGTGTACGATGACTTTTGTGAGATAAAGTTTTTGTTACTTTTTGATTACTGGTTTCTTAAAAATAAAGTTTTTCTATGTTTTCAAAATATTTCATGTAGCTTTGTTAAGAATAGATTATAGATCTTATTATTAAATACCCATTCTGAAATATTCATTTTAATTAATGGATAGACCGCTATTTCATTGAAATTCGTAAGTGTACGAACACTTTTGGGAGCCACTGTATATAAATATATATAGTCTCACACTCTCTGTATCTATATATCTATCCATATATATTATGTATATATATATATATATATATATATATATATATATATATATATAGTCTCACACTCTCTGTATCTATCTATCTATCCATATATATTATGTATATATATATATATATATATATATATATATATATATATAGTCTCACACTCTCTGTATCTATCTATCTATCCATATATATTATGTATATATATATATATATATATATATAGTCTCACACTCTCTGTATCTATCTATCTATCCATATATATTATGTGTATATGTATACATACATTTATATATATATATATGTATATATATATACAAATATATATATACATATATGTATAGGTATATGTATATAAATATATCACAATTATTTTTTTTATTAATTAAACTGTCCAGTAATAACCAATGCCGTAAAAGTGTAACATTTTCCCCGCAGATTCTTTTAGAAGCGTCCGTACACCAGGAGCTCATTTCTTATGGCTTCTCTTCACAAAGTCTGAGGATTTATTCATTTTCCCAATTTGCGATGATCCGTTAACTTTACATATCGTTTCTGATGTTGGAGTGCACCGAGCCTTCATTTCGCGTGCCCTTGTGCCGTGACCACAGAATTGTCGGAAATATCCCGAGTTCACCGCTCCGTTGAGCATCGAACCTCCAACATTGTTACGCATATATACCGTGGCGGAAATTGATTTATGAAGACACGGTTTTATAACAAAAACTTCTTTAATATTCATTAAAAAGAATGAAATTCCATGCATTATATAGAGCAGCGATTCACAACCGGTGGGTCGCGACTCGATCCTAAAACTATTAAAATGGTCTTTGTGTACTTTTATAATTGTAGTTTTTATCTTCACCTAGGAACACTTGTTAGTGAGTATGAAACCACTTGTTGCATATATTGCAAACGTATATCTTTTTTTTTTTAAACCAATGCGGAGGCACTTGTAATCAAACATTCGCCCTTACTACGCCGTAGTTTTACTGTCCATTTTATTATGGGGGCACCATATAGGCATTACCCCATATGAAGGGACGACACGAACGGAGGCATTTTTCGTGGCGCAACGCCGGGTTTCGATCTGAGCACCCTCAACACCGAAAACCAGCGCGCTGTACCACAGGGCCGCCACAAGCCCAACAAACGTATATCTATTGTTAAATAAATAACTGTTTTGCTACAAAGTGCTTATATTTTGTCAACCATTTTCAAATCAGAACACAAATTGTTTATCAATAATCAATCTGTATCTTCAAATAAAATAATAATAAGCACACACACACACACACACACACACACACACACACACACATATATATATATATATATATATATATATATATATACAGTGGTACCTCGACTTACGAGTTTAATTCGTTCCATGACTTAGCTCGTAACTTGAAATAATAGCATGTCGAATCAATTTTCCCCATTGAAATGAATGGAAATGTCATTAATTCGTTCCGGGCTCCTCAAAAACACCGCAATTTTTTTGTTACATGTTTTTAAATAAGAAAAACGTGCTTATAAATGACAAACATTGTATAAAAACGCAATGCAATAGAATGTACCGCAATAAATTTGTTTTATCAAGTGTATTGTACAACATTTAGATTGGAGATCAGACTTGAAGATGCTGATGGAAGAGGAAGAGAAAGGTTGAACTGAAAAATTAAATCTTATTCGTTGAATTTGATCTTTTCGCCACGCTTTCCTAACTTTCGCATTTATTACCAGCTACTCTCTTAAAGTGAACGAGTGAGACACGGAAGCTGGGCGATTGTTGCATCGTTCACTGTGGCTGTAATGTCCAGATTCTTCTTTCTGAGCATCCGAAGAACGTTTTCTCAGAATCCAATCTCTTGGTTTAAGACTTGATAGTAGTCTAAGAATAATATTATACAATTGCATAATAATTGTACATAAAGGTTGTAAATTTATATGCTTCTTGTGTTCTCATTTGATGAGCACGTAACATAGCATTCTCTGCTCAAACTAGCGATGGGATATCTGAAGCTTGCTCGTAACCCGAATTTTCGCTCGTAACTCGAAGCAAAAAATCCACCGAGAGAATGCTCGTATCTCGAAAAACTTACGAGTCGAGACACTCGTAAGCCGAGGTACCACTGTATATATATATATATATATATATATATATATATATATATATATATATATATATATATATATATATATATATATATATATATATATATATATATATATATATATATATATATATATATATATATATATATATATATATATATACATTTTTTTTTTTTTTTTTTTTTTCAATTTCAATATTTGATGGTAAATTATATATACATAAGGAAGGGATACGATACAAATAAGGTTTTTTACTCCACCATGGACCGATGGACCGTGGAGGTATTCCGATAAGGAACGGTGGGTCACCAGCTGGAAAAGGTTGGGAACCATTGATATAGTGTCTCATTTATTTTACAACCCGCGTAAACGCGAAACAAATGAACAAAACGAGTGCACGCGCACACCGTTAGCGCAGGTAGCGGTGTGGAGGGGCGTGCGAGCAACATTACCAACACGCTAGCAAACCGTGCGAGCAACACTACCAACACGCTAGCAAACCGTGCGAGCAACACTACCAACACGCTAGCAAATCGTGCGAGCAACACTACCAACACGCTAGCAAACCGTGCGAGCAACACTACCAACACGCTAGCAAACCGTGCGAGCAACACTACCAACACGCTAGCAAATCGTGCGAGCAACACTACCAACACGCTAGCAAACCGTGCGAGCAACACTACCAACACGCTAGCAAATCGTGCGAGCAACACTACCAACACGCTAGCAAACCGTGCGAGCAACACTACCAACACGCTAGCAAACCGTACGAGACACTTCAGTGCTAAGGAGAACGAAGTGAAAGGTAGTTTTGCGTCATGGTGCTATGTGCAGGTCTGGCCTCCGCGCAGTCCAGACCTGTCACCGCCCAATTTCTTCTTGTGGGGCTATTCGAAAAATCGCGTGTTCCGTGAACCGGTAGCCTCGATTACTGAACTGAAAACTCGCGTTACGGAAGAGATAAACGCTATCACACCAAAAACGTTACAGAATGTGTCTCGAAACCTCCTCAAACGGGCCTAGATATGTAAAGATGAAGACGGCGGTCACTTCCAACACCTTTTTTAGTCGTTTAAGCACTTCTGTAAAACCAAAA
>OU015499.1:98698283-98717861 GCA_907164885.2 Dolomedes plantarius | reverse complement strand
TTGCAACGCGCGCTCTGGGGCAGTTGACTACTGTTTTTTGACAGGCATATTTCTATTTTTTTACAAAGTGCAGAATAAATAAGATATATATGAAATACATGAATTTTTCAAAATGAACTTATGCGAAATTTTCAAATGTTATTATTTTTAAATTTTTTTAAACATTTGAATTAAAATAAGGCAGTTTGATGTTACATGAAAGATACGCAACTTCGTGCCCAATATGCTAATGTATATTTTTTATTTTATGATTTATGTATTTTATTATTTTTCTGATATAGAACCACAATAATACATTCCCTGAGTACATTATAAATTTACATTTCTTTAAATTTTCTCTCCCCTTTCTATCTACAGATGATATTTTTTGAATGTAATATTTTTTGAATGTTTTTCCTGATATAAATTTTACAACCCTCAAATTATTATTTTAAATGCAAACTTGAAAAAAGTTACAAAAACAGATTAAAAATTTAATTTAAAAAAATCTAAGAAGAATTTTTCAAAAATCTTTCTTAGTGCACCCCTACATTATAAGAAGAATCGCCATGCAAAATTTCAGTCCTTTAGGTTCAACGGTTTGGTCTGTACTTTGTATGTCAGTCAGTCAATCAGTCAGTTAGTCAGTTACGGAACTGTTTTATATATATATATAGATTTTTATTACTATCTCTATATCGTAACGTTAACTTCATGCGCACACATTATTTTTAACTGGCATTCAATTGGCTGTTAAAACTTTATATTTACATCCTATTTAAAAGAAGTAGGGTGTAAATTGTAGGGTGGAAAGTTGGTAAAATTAAAATTTTGTGCAATGTATTTTAATTTCTCGATTAAAAGTAGTTTTTTTCTAAAAATCAATTTATTTCGCTTGAAAAGCTAAATATTTTATGCACGCAGTTTATATTATTATTACTATCTTTATATCGTAACGTTAACTTCATGCGCGAGCATTATTTTCTTATGCTTTTTTTATTATTATCATCTTTATAATAGCTTTATTTTCATATGGTTTTAAGCAACTATCGTTGTTATTCATATTATGTTGGTTTTTTATTAATTAAAAATTAAGGGTAATTAATTTCGATTCCGGAAGTTCTTATCTTTATTTTCATATGCTTTTTCATTTACGAATTATTCAAATGTTTGTTAAAAAACTTTTGCGCAATTTATATATTTGTGTGTGTTTAATTATTGAAATTAATAAATTTATATTTCTGGAGAGGATGTTTCAGATTTTAGTGGTACTATGATGAAAGGCTGAATATACCAAAATTCTGAGGAGTTTATTATGGAGAGAAAAGGAATTTAATATGTAGAGGATGTTTATAGGAGTTAAATGTGGAGAGGAGTTGAATGGTTTGCAGCCCTCAATCAAACACTTCATTTTTTTAAGAGGCAACGCTCATTGTTCTATTGGAAATTTCTGCTGAACCTGTAATTGCAGCTTTTTTTTACCCCAATGATGAAAGGCTAATTCTAGCTGAATTCTGAGGAGTTTATTATAAATTTATATATTTATAGATTTCACAAGGTTTTTTTTCTATGTTATTTATACTGTGCTTAGTTTTAAATTAATTTTGGTTAACAAACATTAGAGAATTTGACATTTTTACTTTTCAGATTTTAGTATTAAAATGATGAAAGGCTGAAATTCTGAGACGTGTATAACATTTCACATATATTTTTTATGTTATTTATACTGTGTTAATTTTTAAATTGATTTTGGTTAACAACAAACATTCTTAAAATCCCGGGCATCGTCGGGTACTTCAGCTAGTATATATATATATATATATATATATATGTATATTATATATATAATATTATATATATATATATATATATATATATATATATATATATATATATATGTATATTATATATATAATATTTATATATATATATATATATATATATATATATATATATATATATATATATATATATATGTATATTATATATATAATATTTATATATATGTATATATATATATATATATATATATATATATATATATATATATAATATTTATATATATATATATATATATATATATATATATATATATATATATATATAGATATATATATATATATAATATTTATATATATATATATATATATATATATATATATATATATATATATATATATATATATATATATATATATATTTGCAATATTTGATGGTAAATTTTATATACATATGGAAGGGATACGATACAAATAAGGTTTTTACTCCACCATGGACCGATGGACCGTGGAGGTATTCCGATAAGGAAAGGTGGGTCGCCAGCTGAGAAAGGTTGGGAACCACTGATATAGTGTCTCATTTATTTAGCAACCCGCGTAAACACGAAACAAGTGAACAACACGAGTGAACGCGCACACCGTTAGCGCAGGTAGCGGTGTGGAGGAGCGTGCGAGCAACACTACCAACACGCTAGCAAACCGTACGAGACACTTCAGTGCTAAGGAGAACGAAGTGAAAGGTAGTTTTGCGTCATGGTGCTATGTGCAGGTCTGACCTGCACAAACCTGTCCAGACCGCATATTACCATTCCTTACATGAATTCACGCCATTACATCGTTTGGCGGCTGCTGATTGGTCAATTGACGTTGCATCGGTAATTGCCATAATATTTGATCCTAAGCGCATTTTAAATGAGATAAATACTAAAATATATGTCTTAGTTGCTTTCATTTCGATAATTGCATAATATTTGATCCTAAGAGTATTTTAAATGAGATGAAATCTATTTCTTAGTTGCTTTCATTTTTATATATTTTTTTACGTGATATTTTACAAGGAACGTGAATTTTTTTAAGTGGCGCCACCTACTAATGTAAAAGTAATTTAAAGTGACAATCTATTTGTAAAAGAAATTTTCGCCATAAATGCCTTCATATTTCTTTTTTGTGCATGAAAAAATTTTAAGAAATTACCAATTTCCGTAGTAATTTCACTGTAAAATTTTAGGAGTAGAATAAAATAGAGTAAATATTACTCAAAGTTGAATTTTTTCTTAAATTTAAATGTTGAATTATAAAAAAGGAAAGATATTTTCTTTTTTTTTAAATTTAAATGTTCAATTTAAAAAAATGAAAGCTTTATTTATTTATTTTTAAATTTAAATATTGAATTAAAAAAATTGTTTATTTTTTTTATTAAAATCTTAATTGCAAGATGCAAATTATATATTTTTTGCTGTTTTGCACACTTTAGTCTTTTAACATTACTCTTAAAAAATAAAAATTATAAATACTCTTCTAAAAATTGCCAAAAATAGACTGAAAATAAAGTGACTTTATTGTACAAATGCATAAATTTTATGATGCACAAATATGTAATTTTGAACGTTACTGCGCACTACGATACTATTATTTGAAATAGATTCTATTTCGTTCAAAAATAGTGATGGAAGTTTTGATTCTTGAAAAACAGACATGCTTTCATAAGAATCAGCGCACCAAATACACAAATACAGATGTAAACTCATTGACCAATCAGCAGCCGCCAAACGATGTAATGGCGTGAATTCATGTAAGGAATGGTAATATGCGTCCAGACCTGTCGCCGCCCGATTTCTTCTTGTGGGGCTATTTGAAAAATCGCGTGTTCCGTGAACCGGTAGCCTCGATTACTGAACTGAAAACTCGCATTACGGAAGAGATAAACGCTATCACACCAAAAACATTACAGAATGTGTCTCGAAACTTCCTCAAAAGGGCCCAGATATGTAAAGATAAAGACGGCGCACAGTGGAGTATTTGACGCAAGAACCTGGCCAAAAGTGTAAAAATTAAAAATTGCGCAATAATTGTAAAAAGTGCATTTTATAATTTCTAACAAACTGCTGAGTGAATCACATCATTTCCAGCAGCATAAGTAACACTCAGCAGTGTCTAGCCTCAGTTGAAGAACAGATTTCTTTGCGAATGGACGTGTCATTTGATTGCGTTTCAGCTTTGTTGTTAGTTTAAATCTATATTTTTTTTGTGGCGTTAAGAATTAATGTTTTGAAATTAAATCAGGTTTACGTGTTAAAAAAAGGTAAGAGCTTTGTTTTAAAATATATAATAATTTACTTAGTTTTATTATTAACATATTAAAAAAATTGAAAACTTAAAAAATGTTTTTTTAATCAATTTAGCTGTAATTTAAGTTTCTTAAAGCTTTATGAAAGTGTGTCGGGGCTTGTCGGACCTAATTTCAATTATAATCGTCATGGTTATAGTATTGAGAGTCTATTTCAAAGAAAAAATGTACAGCAAACAGCTGCCATTTTTATATAGAATTTTTTTTATAAAGAACCCTTTTTTATTTTCATGATAATTTCTTGACGGGTATGATTTGAAAATGACTTGCAACTATAGATGTAATCTGTATAAATCTTGTTAATATATAAAACTTTATTTCTTCATAAGTCTTTGAGACAAAAAAAATAAGTTTTAAGAAATTAGAGTGATGAAGAAGATGAATTTGAAGAAGATGACGAAGGTCAGACTTCAGGAGAATCAGATTGAAAAAGTTAAGCTTCTGAAGTCACTAGAGAACTAAGATCCCTATAGTTACTAAACTTTGGTAACTATTAAATGTAAAATATATATATATATATATATATATATATATATATATATGTCAGATCCGGGAGTATAAGCCAATTCCAAATGTAATGTCCAGGGGTATTTCCAATAACTAAACGTTAACTTACCGACTAATATTTATTAAAGATTAGAAATGTCGGCACATCACATGAAACTACAATATAACATAAATCATAAACTCGTCCAGTATTTAACTCTGATATAGTCCTAGCTTTAGTATATGGCCCGCTATGTCCGCATACGACGGCTTCCACTCGCCGAATGTCCAGATGTGTAGACGTTCGCTCTGGTCGCTGCGTACAGCGCCCGCTGGTGGATTTTCCACTCTACATCGCTCGGCCATCAGACCTGCAGAGTCCTCGCTGCACTGGAACAAATCTGAAAAAAAGAGTAAAACAGGGGGAGAGAGAGGGTATTTACAAAGAAGTGTGTGGAAAAGTTAGTTAGTCCACGGTTTTAGCATATCAGCCGAAGTGTTGGTCAGGTTTGGACCTTCATGTTCTCCTAGTTTCTTAACTTCATATCTGTCCTTGGGCTTTACACGGATCACTTCGTAGGGTCCGAGAAATTTTGGTCTTAACTTCATTCCACTACCAAATTGAGTACGTTGGATAGCCACAAGATCTCCTTCTTTATAGACATGGGATTTTTTCCTTTTCTTGTCAAATCCTCTTCGGTATTCTTCTTGTATCTTTAAAATATTCTTCTTCGCCTCCTCGCGAATCTCTTTAAGGTTATTCATCATGAAGTTGATTCTTTCTGCTTCTAAGATTTCTAGAATTCGGGATTCCTCTCTACTTCTCATCTTGACTCCTGTTAACAATTCGAATGGTGTCTTTCTGGTACTTCTCGATACTGTTGAATTGATCGTTCTTTGCAAAATGTCTACATGTTTGTACCACTTGGTTGGATCGTCTAATGATAATTTTGAGAGAACTGGGATAAACGTTGCATGTAATCACTCTACCTGTCCGTTTCCTCGTGGAACTCCTGTGGTAACTTTGATGTGTTCAATATTTTCGTACTCACAATAGTCTTGAAATTCCTTGGAAATAAATGCTCCACCACGATCTGAGATAATACGGTGAGGATTTCCAAATATCGCTTGCTGTTGTTTTAACTTCGCTATGGCATCTTGGGCGGATACAGTCTTTACGGGATATAACCATGCAAACTTTGTGACAGCATCTATCACGCTAAAGATGTGATTGTAATTTTTGTTTGTGGTCGGAAGGGGACCAATAAAATCAACATGGTAAGTAGACAAAGGTACGTCTTCTTTAGGAATCGGATTTAAGAAACCTTCTGCTTTTCCTGCTTTCTTATATACTAAGATACATTTAACACAGTTATTTATGACGTGTTCAACACATTTTTTAATATTGGGAAAATAAAAATCGCGTTTAACTACATCCTCAGTTTTTGCTATGCCAAAATGTCCTAACTGATGAGCGTTTCTAACAACCTCAGTCTGCATCATTTGCGGTACTACCAAGACTTCTGAATCTTTTACAATTTTATATAGCATATTGTTCTTCAAAATAAAATCTGTTGTCTTACCATCTTCCAATAATTTTTTAATGGTTTCTATATACTCGTCATCTTCTTGGGATTTAATTATTTTATGTGTTATACCTTCACATGTGACACTCATAACTGGATGTCTGCTAAGTGCATCGACATGTCTCATACGTTTACCAGGGCGGTGTTTGATTTCATAATCAAATTGTTGTAGGAAAAGAGACCATCGTGCCACTTTAGGTGCTGTTTCTTTTTTATTCATGGTTTCCACAAAAGCTGAACAATCAGTATAAATTTTGAATTTTGTACCTAACAAGTAGTGTCTGAATTTTTTAAGAGCTTCTACAACGGCTAGTACTTCTAACTCATAACTACATAGCTTCTCCTCTTGTAATGAGGTTTTGCGACTCATATAATGAATCGGGTGATAATTATCATCATCGTCCTTTTGTAGTAAAATTGCTCCAAATCCTAGCTTAGAGGCATCCGTATGGAGTTCTATGCTTCTTCCCGGTTTAAATAGGTGTAAAATGGGTTCATTACTTAAAAGTTCCTTGAGTTTCTGAAAGGCTTGTTTTTGATCATCATCAAACTTAAAAGGTGTTGAGGCACGCAGCAAGTCACTTAAAGGCTTCGCTATTGTAGCATAGTGTGGGATAAATTTTCTTAAAAATCCGGTTAGTCCGAGAAAACTTTGAACTTCTTTAATATTCTTAGGTTCAGGAAAATTTTGGACGGCTATTGTTTTTTCTTTAGAGGGTCGAATAGTACCTTGTTCAATAATATGTCCTAAGAATTCAATCTTCTTTTTCATAAACTTGCATTTCTTTAAATTAAGCTCAAGACCGTATTTAGCTGCTGTATTTAGAACTCGTACTAATTTTTTTAAACCATCAATTTCATCCTCAGAGGGAATAATAATATCATCTAAGTATATAATCAAAGTACCATCCCTTAACAAATCTCTAAAAATATGATTTATATATCTCTGGAAAACCGCGGGACTGTTAGCTAACCCGAAAGGAACTTTCAAAAATTCGTATTGTCCGCTTTCTGTAACAAACGACGTGTATTTTTGGTTATTTTCATCGATGTCAACGTGAAAAAAGGCATTTTTAAGATCAAGAGTAGTAAATACCTTACCCTTCTCTAATTTATCTATAACCTCTTCTAAATTTGGCAGAGGATATTTATCCTTAATCATTTTTTGTTTAATTGACGGTAGTCAATACATAGGCGCATTGTTCCATCTTTCTTTCTACAAATTACAACTGGTGATGAATAATTTGATACGCTTTCTTTTATAATACCTTGTTTCAACCACTCGTTGATTTGGCTTTCAACTTCTCTTTTTTCTATCAGCGGTAGACGTCTATTACGAATCGAAATTGGTTCCTCGTCCGTTAAAATTATTTTCATTTTTAAATTTGTTGTCTCTGTTTTAATCGGGTTGTAATCGGAAATTAACTTATTTAATTCATTTTTTATCTCCGCGTTCGAAATATGACTCAAATCGTAATTACAGTCCTCGGTCAGCGATGAATTAACTAAAAAAGATTCAAAACATTTTTCGCTTCCGTTTTCTAAACAACCGTGGTTATCGCTTAATCGCGTTTGTTTTTCTCGATTATTCGTTTCAGGGCAACGCAAAATCTCACGCTCAGAAGTATGAATCACTGAGTCATCATTTTGTTCAACAAACATCGGATGTTTATGGATTGTTTCTTTCAATGCATGTAAAACTTTAGGAGGAATAATAAATGGTACGTGTAATTTATCTGTGACAGCACAATTTACATTGGAAGGTTGTTTTGAATCTTCCAGCCACACAGAAATAGTTGCGGTATAAGCAATTATTTTTTCTCCAAACGCTGAAGTTAGTTCGATTTTCCCGTCACACTTGATTGAGACGTTTGGGATGTAATTCGGATTTAAAACACAAATTTCACTTCCTGAATCAATTAATGCTTTAATTATATTTCCATATACGTTAATATTCACACGTTCAAGAGACTGTGAAGAGGGAATTTTGACTTTAGCTACCAATTTATTTTCAGTTTTTTCACTTTGTTTTGAGGGAATAGATTGTCTTTCGGTTTGGTTTTTGATTCGATTAGTGCAATATTTCGCAAGATGGTTAAAACTTCCACACGTGTAGCATTCTTTGGACGGATATCTATATTTAAATGAATTGTTTCTCATATGGGGTGGAGTGTATTTAGCCTCTTTGGGAAATTTCTGAAATTTATTAGTGTTTTCCTGTGTCTGAAAATTTACTTCACTAAAAGATCTACCTCTATTTACAAAGTATATGTCAATTTCCTTTCCTAAAGATTGCGGATCTACGTATTTTTCACCGAACTTTATATTGATGTATGATGACACTTCTTTATCCAAAGTTTGAAAAAGCTTATCGGATACGATTAGTTGACACAACGCTTCAAAATCATTAACATTACGCAAACTACAATAATATTGAAAATTAGCCGACAATCTTGACGCGAATTGAGTATGCGTTTCATTGATTTCTCTTCTAGATTTCCTAAAATTATTTAAGCATTCTTGCGCGGTAGGTTGGAATTCTTTGCATATTAACGACTTAACGGTATTGTAACATTTAATATCATCTTCACTTATGTAAAACAATATGTTTTTCGCTTTATCACCGAGAAGGTTGATCAAAATTTCTGCTTTATACTCTTCTGGTACGTTTTTAGTTTTAAAGGCCCTTTCTAAAGTTCTAAAAACAAATTAAAGTTTTCTGGTTTTTCTGGAATAGAAATTGTTAAAGTACGTATACTGTGAATCAATTTTTCTAGGTTACATGAACTAGATACTGTGTCACTACTCGAACCAGCGATTTCATTTCGATCTGCCCTTTCATTCCTAACTTTCTCTAATTCAACCTGTTTTTCTAATTGGGCAAGTTTAATTTTCTCTAATTCAATTTTTTGGTTTTCTAGAGCTAACTGCTCTTCTCTCGCTCTACTTTCGTTTTCCATTTTCGATTGTCTGTCCTCAATTATGGACGTTAGTAAGTATGCAACATGTTCGGGGTCATCTTTAAATGCTTTACATCCTTCAATTCTATCCTTTAATTGTACTACTGTCAACCCAGCAGGTGGTGTTTCACAATTTCACTTAGTAAATTGACTAAATCTTCTTTCTTTGAATTTTTATACATTTTTATCAATCATTTATATTCGCTAGCAGGTAAATACAAATCGAAGTTATCCTACCTGTTTTCACTTGAGCTGGAGTCAGTCCTAGTTCAAAATCGGAATGAATGATATCCACATAAAGTTGTGTTCATCACGGCCAAGGGATCATCCCGGCCGGGCCCCCACTGTCAGATCCGGGAGTATAAGCCAATTCCAAATGTAATGTCCAGGGTACATTGTAACTAAAGTCCAATAACTAAACGTTAACTTACCGACTAATATTTATTAAATATTAGAAATGTCGGCACATCACATGAAACTACAATATAACATAAATCATAAACTCGTCCAGTATTTAACTCTGATATAGTCCTAGCTTTAGTATACGGCCCGCTATGTCCGCATACGACGGCTTCCACTCGCCGAATGTCCAGATGTGTAGACGTTCGCTCTGGTCGCTGCGTACAGCGCCCGCTGGTGGATTTTCCACTCTACATATATATATATATATATATATATATATGATAAAGATTGATTTATAAAGCTAATTTTATAATTTTTTTTTAAAAATTTAAAAATTATAAAATTTAAGAATTTTAAATTTATAAAAAAAGTTTAATTTTTTTACAGAAAGTGAGTATTTACTATTACAAAGTAAGCTGAAAGTCAAAAGCAATGTTTTTAACTTTACTACACATGATAAATATTTTTGGCTAGGGTTTTGCTACAAATAATCCACTCTGCGGCGGTCACTTCCAACACCTTTTTTAGTCGTTTAAGCACTTCTGTAAAACCAAAATTAATGTTTGTACATTGTTTTTTTTTGGGGTTGCAAAATAAATGAGACACTCTATACATGCTATGTAAAACAAATTATTTCCAAAAATAAAATTTCATGCATAATAATAAATAAAAACATAAGGTCAAAAAATAGATTTTTCGTAACATACAAACATGGAAATTGATTTATGAAATATCACATTTCATTGGCTATTTTGAAGTAATGTGGCAAAAATTTGCGTAAAATAAAGTAACGTGACATGCGCAGTAGACATGAAAAGCGTCATACAGAAGGTCGTTCGCACTTTATGGAAACAATTTTGTAATTTATTTTTGTCGATTGCATTTTAAGATAAAAATTTGGCAAATTCAGAATAATTGTATGCTACTGTTTTGTTTTGATTGGAATGTAAAATAAAATATTTATTTAGAAAATGGCTCCTAAAATTGACAGATAGCTCGAAGGTTACGTAACTGCCCTTTCCGAGGAGAAATATTCGTCTCAATAAATTATGAAGCGGTGTAAAAATCGCGGTTATGCCATTTCAAAAATAAATGTATTTATAACTTATTAAATTTGAATGGAAAAAAAAAAGTCTAACTGAAAGTAAAAATGAAAATATGACCGCGAAACCTCATCCTAAGATTGTTCGAACGCAGATAAATATCAAGAAAGTAAAGTCTCTGATTGTAAAAGAAAATCCGCCGACTCAAAGATCCATTGCATCGAAACTAGGAATGTCTTCTGGCACTGTAAGTAAAATCATTCATAAAGATTTGAGGTTAAAAAAGATTTTTAAATCTAAAGTTCATCTGCTTTTTGCCAAAGCATATTGCTGAAAGAAAAACAAATTGTAGGAAATGATATGAAACACACCTAGCTGCTGAAAAATGAAAATTTGTGGTAACACTCGATAAGGTATGGGTGTATTTATAAGTGACTGTAATAAAAAAAAGGTCAATTTTCTATTGCTCAACTGACGGGGATGACCGTACGAAATGGCCTCGTAAGTGTACAGAAAAGTTCCCAAAGGGATTCATGATAGTTGCAGGATTTTGTTACAACGACAAATTAAAAATCAAAAAAGTCTCAAGTAAATCCACAATTAATTCACTCTATTATCAGCAGAATATTTTAGAACCAATTTTTCAAGAAAAAATTCCAGTATTATATGGAAAGGACATTGATAAAGTTCAGCTTCATATGCGCAAAGCCTCTAGTCACACCCTTAAATCAACTGCCGCTTATTTAGCAAAGAAAGAATCAGAAACAGAATTAAAGTGTATCCCATTTAATGAAATACCTGTGAAATCCCCTGACGCTTCTCCAAGGGATTTTTGTGCTTCCAGTTTATTAAAGCGAGTCTTACGAAAACGGCATCCAAGAACACTGAACGGACTTTGTAAAACGGTCCAAGAGGAACGGTGCAAAATTGACATGACAGTGCTAAGAAAAAGTTTACTTTCATGGGAAAATTCGAGCTAGAGCTATTGTCAAGAACCAAGGCTATCAGATAGAAGCAAATCGCCGCAAAAAATATGGCATTGATACATAAAACGTGAATATCAAAATCGTTTCCATAAAGTGCAGACGATCTTCTGTATACTATATATATATATATATATAAACATACACACACACACAGGGTGTCCATAATTAAACTTTCCTACTTTAAAGTTATCTACAGTCGAACCTATTATTCAGAAAGTTATGAAATTTTGTGTAGGACTTATTTAAGAGATGGGAATTTGTTTGAGCGAATAAAAAAATTAGTTCAAAATTTCCCCACCAGAGGACGTGTTTTGGTGAATTACACATTTAGCCAACATTTACTGTGGTTAAAAAAATTTATTACAACAAGACATGTTCAACATGACGGCCATCATTTTCAGCTACCATTTGAAATCGTAAGATAGCATGTTCTACAGTTGACCGCAGTGTGTCCGGGGAAATGCCGAGAACATGACGTGAAATGCTGTCTTTCAGATCAGGTATAGTTCTTGCTTTATCAAGACTGACTAGATGTTTCACATGCCCCCAAAGCCAAAAGTCGCATGGGTTGAGGTCTGGGGATCGGGCAGACCACACATTAGGAAAGTGGCGGCTGATGACACGTTCTCCTGTAAAGTGATTTTTGAGAACGTTCTTAACACGAAGGCTACTGTGTGGAGGAGCTCCATCTTCCATAAAAATTGTGCGTGAAAGGCACTGACATGATTGCAGATCCGGAACAATTTTATTCAGTAACCAGAATGTATATCGCTCCCCGGTGACCGAGCATGTTACTGGACCTCTAGGGCTTAATTCCTCGAAGAAATTCGGGCCGAGAATAAAAAATGCAGAAAATCCACACCAAACGGTTACTTTCGGTGAATGCATCGGAACGTCTAAGATTAAACGCTGATTTTCTGGTTCCCAAATTCGGCAGTTGTGAGTATTCACCGAACCGTCCAAATAAAAGTCTGCTTCGTCTATCCAGAGGAAGAGTTGGGCAAATTTAACATCCTTCATGGAGCTTGAGGTGGTCGAAAATGAAGTCTTGTCCAAAGTAACTTCTGCGTCATAAGGCGATGAGTTTGCAGTATTGCGAGAAACATGGGAATGGGCGACAATTGGAAAAAGGCCATTTTATAAGATGAAAAGAAATGTAATTGTCGTAACGCTTTCAACGCTTTCATTAACCTTGTAAACACTGTTGTTAATCTACTCAACGTTTGTTAATAATTCATAGTGTTCATACTGCCACACAACGCTATTAGGGACAGTTCCCTCTTGTTTTCTAATCTAATATATTTTCCCTAGACAGTTGGGAATAATACGCAAAAAGCACCTTTTTTGCACAATCTCTCTGTCGCTTTCTTATCAGTACATTCTTGTCATAATCCCCAAAAAGAGGTTGCCTAACGATTGGCGAAAAGATTCACCATTTATCCCCTTCCCCTCGTAGAACACACAAAATAACCCTTCGTATTACAGAGTTGGCGGAGTTTGCTGGCGACCGCTGGGTCGCCAATTTACAGATGTTTTTCTCATCGAGTGACCGCACCAGCACAGGAGCGGCAATTTGAAATCGCAGAAACAGATGTCGTGTAACCGCTGCCAAGGAAGGATGCCTCGACGATTACGGTTCCTGAGGTCCTGAGAGGAGGTAGTCCGAGGAAACGACTGGAAGCCGCGTTTTCCGTCTATCCCGCCTTTGCTGAGCTAAATCTACAATGTGAATTCGTGTCAAAACGGCACTAAGCCACAGGCCCTAAGCCTCATCTAATTTAACCTTTTCCTTACGGGGTGGGATAGCATATATCCCCAGAATACGGGCCCAATGAATATATATATATATATATATATATATATATATATATATATATGTATATATATATATATATATATATATATATATATATATATGTGTATATATGTATATATGTATATATGTATATATATATATATGTATATATATATATATGTATATATATATATATATATATATGTATATATATATATATATATATATATGTATATATATATATATATGTATATATATATATATGTATATATATATATATATATGTATATATATATATATGTGTATATATATATATATGTATATATATATATATGTATATATATGTATATATATATATATATATATATATATATATATATATATATATATATATATATAATATATATATATATATATATTCATTGATGGGGGATTCTTGGAATATGTGCTATCCCGCCCCGTAAGGAAAAGGTTAATTAAAAATAAATTATGAAGTTCTTCATTTTAAAAATCCAATTGCTTCTGTCACTTTTTTTTGTTTTCTCTTTTTCAGTCTAACCTGATTAAGTCTTCCTTATTATGTTGCACTCCACCTTCAATCTTTCAAAAGAAATTATGGTGACGGAAGTTTGATGATTCGGGCAGCGATTGCTTACGACGGCAGAAGTGAAATTATATTTTTAAATGGCAACCAGAATTCATTTGATTGCGGTTTAGTATTAGAAAATTCCCTTCTTCCATTTTCATGGCAATATTATAGTTTAGGTTACATCTTCATGCAAGACAATTCAAGTATTCACACTTCAAATGCAATGAAAGATTGGTTTGACGAACAAAATATTGTTTTTTTAGATCATCCCCCTAATCGTCCTGATTTGAACCCCATCGAAAACGTTTGGGGACAGCTTGTTCGAATGTTTTATGCAGATGGGATGCAGTACAGAATTGAAAGCTTCAATCTGTCAAAACTGGAAACTAATTGATCGCAGGTACATTCAAAATCTTGTTTTGTCAATGCCAACTAGAATAAAAGAAAATTTGATGAAGAAAGACGGCTTTATACTAACTATTAATTTCAATGAAGTGTGATATTTCATAAATCAATTTCCATGTTTGTATGATACGAAAATCTATTTTTTGAACTTATGTTCTTGTTTATTATTATGTATGAAATTTTATTTTTGTAAATCATTTATTATTCATAGCATGTATATAATGTATGAAATTTCATTCATTTTTAATGAATATTAAAGAAGTTTATGTTAAAAAACCGTAATATATATGTATATATATATATATATATATATATATATATATATATATATATATATATATATATATATGTATATACATATATTATATATATATATATATATATATATATATATATATATATATATATATATATATATATGTATATACATATATTATATATATATACATATATAAACATACATACATATATATGTATATATATATCTATATCTATCTATCTATCTATATATATATATATATATATATATATTTATATATTTACATGTATATATACAGTGGAGACAGGATTTTGACCAAATTTTTCATTTTGAAAAATGGCCCGGTTGACTGAAGCGAGACTGAATTTCCTTCCACCCGATACATCATGCTTCCCTAAAAATTACAAAGCTTAGGGTTTTACAGGTCTAATAACTCAAAAGCCTTGACAAATGGCGCCCGTGCACCTTTTAATGATTTTCTGGGCGAGGGAGGACGAAGATGGGATTTTTATTTCCCGCGAGAAGTCATGCTCCGAAACTTAGTCACTAGAATTCAAGTCAGGAATTATGAATTAGGGTCAGAGTCGGAAAACAAATTAAAAATTATCGGGCAATGTTTAGACAGGTGTTTTACACGTGGAGGAAGAATGATTCTACGAGTGTAGGAATATATCAGAAAAATACATTGGTTGTGTATGACACCACCTAAGGCTTGGTGGATTTAAAAATTGGGACGTTTCACAGAATCGGTTGACTTCGTATTTCTGTTTCAGTGATTAACAGTTTCATGGTTTGAAACTCTACTTCAAATGGGATGCAATTTTCGCATAATTTGTTAATGGACTGAATGTTTGGAAGCGAAATTAATGATGAAAAATCAAACCTTAGAACCAAACTCAGTGACGTCGCACTGTAGTAATATTTTAATCTGGTTTAGTGCCTATCAAATGCATTACGGTTGGAGCTGCAAAATAGAATTTACCGTACATTTTGGACCATGAGACGCACCGGACGATAAGAAACTCCTCAAATTTATGGAAGGATTTTTAGAAAAGAATATTTTGCCTTTTGTTAGGTATATAAAGATATTTTCAATTTGTTACTTTTCGATTTACACGTATTCGCTGGTGAAAGGGCACCCCAGACCATCACTCCTAGTTGTCGGCCCGTATGGCGGAAGACACTAAGGGCCTGTTCACATAGGAGTCCATTGCGTAGCGTTAAGGGAAAGATGACGTTGAGACGAAAATAAACCAATCATAGGTGTTAAAATTTCATTGCTAATCGTTTGGAGGCCTATGATTGGTTTATTTTCGTCTCAACGTCATATTTTCCTTAACGCAACGCAACGGACTCCTATGTGAACAGGCCCTAAGGTTGGTATTCCACCGCTGTCCGGGGTGTCTCCAGACACGTATTCACTGGTCATCGGGGCTCAGTTCGAACCGGGACTCATCACTGAAGACGATTATACTCCAGTCTGCGACATTCCAGGTCGAATGTGCCCGACACCACTGCAAACGGGCTTGTCTGTGTACAGAGGTAAATGGTAGTCGTTCGCAAGGGGCAAAGTGAGCAAAGCCCCCTCTCTCTGAGCCGCCTATGAACGGTCCTTGCGGTCACTGAAGCCCCAGTTGCACGTACGATCGATGATAATGCGGAATCTGGGGCTGTGAGTGCCGCTCTGACGATTGATCGGTCCTCACGTTCTGTTGTTTCTCTAGGCTGACCGTTTCCTTCTTGACTCTGTGTTCGGCCATGGTTCACCCATTCCTGCCAACATCGTCTAACAGTGGCATCGCTCCTATCCAAATGTCGAGTGATTCGCCGATTAGACCAACCGGCATCTTTGAGCCCAGCTACACGTACTCTCTCAAATGCTGACATCTGCGCATATTGTTCGCGCACCTGTATGCGGGGCATAGTTACTGTCTACCTGAGTACACGGAATGAAATTCGCAAAGAATTTACGACCTGGAATCGATATTTTCCCTCTTTAATACCCTACCAGTTGCGCAGTTAAGATGCGCTGCAGCGTCACATGTTCATTCATTGGCCGCCAAACTTTAAAATTTTGCATTATCCGTCGAAACCTGTATGCATATCAATTATATATATATATATATATATATATATATATATATATATATATACAGTGGAATCTCGATCTATAGTTTTTCAAGGGACCGATTGAAATGAACGATAAATCCGGGAAAACGATAGATGCGGAAACATAACAAAGCAATATGATCGTTGGGTCTGGATAAAATGAACGACACATACGGAAAAACGATGGATCCGAAAACGATCAATCGAGATTCCACTGTATATATATACATACACACACACACACACACACCAGTATAGTCAATAAGTTCGGGGACTACCCTCCCCCCCTCATGCCCGGTGTGTGGGGGAACCGAAATAACGATGTGGTTTGCAAGTCTGGTTATCTGCGTACGCGTGAGACGTCACATGACGCTTTGCACAACTGCTAAGGCACCTAGCTCACCATTTGGCTGCAGACTGTCAGCCTACGATGTCGATGTAGCAAAATGTGTCCTTTTTGGAGCAACGTTCCAACATTAAATTCTGCTACAAATTAGGAAAAACCACTGCAGAAACGTTACGGTTACTGCAAAAAGCGTATCGATGCGAAGCTATATGCAGATCGAAAGTTTTCAAACGGTACAGCTTGTTTAAATATGGGAGAGACGCTGTTGTAGATGATCCGCGAAGTGGGTGGCCAGTGATCCCACAAACGGAGGCGAACATCAAACGGGTAGGAGCAGTGGTTGTTTGGTTGGTTGAAGTTTATTGGCGCAAGGTCCAGAAAGAACAAGCTGCGCCAAACACAAGGTAACATCGTCAACAAATGGTATGTACAGGTTCTTCGTCGTCTCCGGGAGGCAATCCGTGGTAAACGTCCACACGTTTGGAAATCCAACATGCGGATGTTGTTGCATGACAGTGTCCCGCCGCTCCGATCCCTGATGGTGCAACAAGCCCTTGGTAAACACGGCACCACAGTTCTGCCACATACACCGTATTCCCCAGACTTCGCTCCTTGCGATTTATACCTGTTCCCGAAACTGAAAGATCGCATCAAGGGCAAGCGGTTTGCAAATGCCGAAGAAGTGATGGCAACAGCGACAACCGCTTTACGACAGCTCTCACGCAACGGTTTCCAGGACTGTTTCCAGAAGCTGTATCAATGCTGGCAGAAATGTATAGTTGCGGAAGGACATTATTTTGAAGGTGATTGTGTTCAGAAGACTTTGTGAGTGTATTCGTTGTTGTAGTAAATAGAGTCCCCGAATTTATTGACTATACGAGTATATATACAGGTGGTTATCAAAACAATGGAAACACTAAGAAACATCATGAAAACCTTTATTAATACGGCGCAGGATCACCTTTGTCATCTAATACCACCTGATTCACCTTGGAATTGGATTATACAAGTCATGAATAGTGGTTAAGAATATACTATACCATTTTCAGGGGAAAATCATGAAAGTTCCTGTAGAGATGCTGTGGTGGATATCGATACCTTGATCTATCCACTTATACAGATCACGGCGGTTGGATGATATATAGTCGGGGGGATTGTACAACGCAAGAAAAGATATTTGACTTCTTTTACATGCTCTTCAAACCAATACTTGATAGATTTAGCTGTATGTATAGGAGGGATTATCATCCTGGAGAAAATCTTCTCTTGCAAGAAACAGTGTTTGCCCCATAGGATGGATTAGTGAGCTAAAATTTCGACATAGTCCTTCCCATACAATCTTCCTTTTAGGGTTACAACAGGGTCTGAAGAAAACCACGAGATGTCATCCCAAACCCTTACAGATCTACCTCCATGATTGACAGTTGAGATGAGACAACCAGAATCTTACGCTTGTGTAAGTGTTCTCTCCAGACATACGCACGTCCTGTTGCAAGGAACAATGTAAACAATGATTCGTCGGACCAAATACCGTTTTTCGCCATATTACTCGACCAGGATTTGAGCTCGCGGCATCATTGTGGGCGATATTTTGTATTGGCATCTATTACAAGTGGCTTGGGAATAGCTACTCTTCCGTAAATACTTTGTTTGTGAAGTTGCCTTCTATCTCTAATGGCTGATACCGGAACATGCAGATGCAGACTGAGCTCTTCGGTCATTTTGGTTGCAGTTGTTTTCTTTCTTCGTGTCACAATCCGCTTCAATACCTCGTCCGTCTCTTCCACTCAGCTCTCCCTTTCGTCCACTATTCTGTTTGGCAAAGGATGTTTTTCCGTGCACTCTGTATGATATCATGACTTTCGATACCATAGCTCGAAAAACACCCATTTTAGCCTCCTGGGGGTTGCAGTAACAGATACTCCCATTTAAACGCGCTCCAAAAATTTGTCCTTTTCGCAAGGTCTGCAAGGTTTGATATTTTACGCTGTTCCGCCCAAAAGCACGATGACCTCAGCCTCATTACTGCTAGATAGACATAGACATGGTACATTAACGAGGCACCAGAGAGCAGGGCTCCATATCCTCGGTATGGATAATTTTTAGTGGCTATATTTCCGTTCTCAGAGTTAAAAGAAAAGTGTTGACTTGAAAGTAAAAAAAAAAAAAAAGAATACAAGTAATATAAAAACAAAATTTTTTAAAGTCAATTCCTACTTAGGTCAACAAAGAAAAATTTGAGTGTGAACTAATAGTAGGAATTGGAAAAAAGGATTGCCTGCCAGAACCTTGCCTACCGTGCGAGATTAGGAGGGGGGGGGGAAAGAGAGAGAAAAAGTTTGTCAAGTTGGGGATTCGACCCCGCAACCTACAGGACGGGAGGAGCCCGCGCTACCCCAGTGCTACCGTTTACAGAGTAAGAAGAGGGAAATTACTATTCAAGAGCAAGAGACGCTCTAGGTTTAAAACTAAAATCGATTAATTAAATTTAATTAATGAATTAATATT
>OU015499.1:98678283-98693283 GCA_907164885.2 Dolomedes plantarius | reverse complement strand
TCCAAGGAGTGTTACGTACAATCATGCGTGTGTATTACAATTATTGAATGGTTATTTGTTTTGTATTGTATCAATGTATGTACATCTCAAATTTCATTAAAATTGGTACAGTAGTTCTAGAAATAATCGACCAAGTCGGCAAATTCTCTAAATTTCTTACACCAGTATATATATATATATATATATATATATATATATATATATATATATACAGGGTGTCCATAATTAAAGTCCCACTTTCAAAAGGCTGCAAAAAAAGGACCACTGGTCAGAATGACTTCAAATTTGAACTGTATATACTGGAAGAAGGGGGAAACGATTTAGCATAATAAAAATAAGAGTTCCAAAATGTAACAGCGCCATCTATTGATACATTTTCGAGCTTTTTTAATTATGCCAAATCGTTTCCCCCTTCTTCCAGTATATTCGGTTCAAATTTGAAGTCATTCTGACCAGTGGTTCTTTTTTTGCAGCTCTTTGAAAGTGGGACTTTAATTATGTACACCCTGTATATATATATATAAATATAGATATATATATATATATATATATATATATATATATATATATATATATATAATAAATACAATGATCAATGTATGCAATTGGTGTAAAAAAAAACAAAAAAAATATTTACAAAAAAAAATCGTTACGGTTATTTTTATAGACAAAATAATGTAGAAGGAACTATTCAAATTAAATGTAATAGAACATATTAAAGAAAATAGTGTAGTTAATATAGTACAGTTTGAGGAACATATCTTTTACTGTATTTAAATATTTTTTTGGATAATGACCAATCGTCTGCCACATTAGCAAGAAAATTTTTTTTGTCTATTTCGTTGTTATGCACGTGACGCAAAATTAAAGTATCACAGTAGAAAACCACGTGATCAGCATTTAATAAAGTAAATTCTAAAAATTAATCTTTAAAAATTCACCAAAAATCAGAAAATCGAGGTAACGGTTCAAAAAAGATTTCATTTTAAAGGAATTTTTATGATCTTTCTCGTGATATAAATTTTATAACCCTCAGATTATTATTTTAAATGTAAACTTTAAAGAATGTTACAAAACAGCTTAAAAATTTAATTTAAAAAATCTAAGAAGAATTTTTGAAAATTATTTCTTAGTGCACCCCTGCACTATAAGAAGAATCGCCATGCAAAATTTCAGCCCTTTAGGTCCAGCGGTTTGATCTGTGCGTTATAGGTCAGTCAGTGAGTCAGTTACGGAACTGTTTCATATGTATAGATAAGTGTCTGTACAAGTGTGTATGTACAAGTGTGTATGTACAAGTATATATGCTCAAGTGTGTATGTAAAAGGGCTTGTTCACATAGGAGTCTGGTAGCGGAAGCGTTAAAGTATTGAAATATATTTAACCAATGACAAACCTCCAAACGACTATAGCAGCGCAATTTTTAACGCCCCTGATTGGTTTATTTCTGTCTCAGCGCCATCTTTCCTTTTTACTCTTCCGCTACCGGACTCGTATGTGAACAAGCCCTAAGTGTGTGTGTGTGTGTGTGTGTGTGTTAGTTTCTTTGTGAGTGTATGCAATGTGAACATTTCCTAAGATTCCATAACTGATTGAATATATTTTTCACTGTAAGGACCTGTTCACATAGGAGTCCGTTGCGTTGCGTTAAGGAAAAGATGACGTTGGGATGAAAATAAACCAATCATAGGCCTCCAAACGATTAGCAATGAAATTTTTAACGCCTATGATTGGTTTATTTTCGTCTCAACGTCATATTTCCCTTAACGCTACGCAACGGAATCCTATGTGAACAGGCCCTAAAGGGAAAGATGACGTTGAGACGAAAATAAACCAATCATAGGCGTTAAAAATTTCATTGCTAATCATTTGGAGGTTTGTCATTGGTTAAATATATTTCAATACTTTAACGCTCCGCAACGGACTCCTATGTGAACAGGCCCTAAGGCCCATACGGTCACTATATCTGCTTTGGTCACTATATCTGCGGAAATCGCTTGCATTCTGATTGGTTAATAGATAGTTCTATTTCAATTGATTTTTATCGACATCTTATGCTGAATCGTTTTAACAGAAAAAACATAAATTTTACACTTTGTTACTTGCTCAGTTAAAAAAGTTTAGTTCGATCTGAGGTTAAAAAGAAAAGAAATTTTTTTTTTCAGAATTTAGTATTTCCGAGCAAAAAAAATATAAAACAATACCTTATCGTTTTGCTAATCTGTTTTGGCATTTTTTTTTTGTAAAGCAATGGTTGTTCGTGGTTCTGCTCATGGTTTTTAGGAACAGCTACTTGTATTTTGCTATGTTTTTATGGCAATAATGCCATAAAATATTCTTGCTCAATTATATTGCAATTTTGGTTGTGGCAACATAGTTTTTCGGTTGTTTTGAGGGTATTACTTGGCAGAGTTGCTGCTTTTTTGCTTCTGTGTTTTTAATTCTTCAAACGATATGCATATTTTCTGTGAATGGAGAAAAAGCTATTTATTTTTTTCTGGAACTTTTTCATGTACACTACTTTAAATGGGTTTCAAAGCGTTGCTGGTGTCTGTGAATATTCATTGGTAAGTCGTTATCATTTTCTTTTTTTTTAAACTTATTTTCGAAATTTAGCTTACTTGTGTTAATCTATTGGAATACATTTTTGTTAACAGAAGAATGTTTGTATATTCGTGGCAGTACATAAATCTAATGCACCTACTCTTAGAAACGAATTTTTTGTGGCAAATCGGCATTCGGCAGTTTTACTATAATTCGGAAAGTTTAAGTTTTGCCATCTAAATAATGTCTATGCTTCAAACCAAAATATCTCGAGAATGAAACTTAACAATTCAGAAGCAAGTTTCTTTCATTATATTCTAAAAGACATCCATGAAAAGTACATGAAATACTTTTCGGAAACCCACGAGGTATGAATATCAATTATTCAGGTCTGTAAAAGTAAGCATTATTAACAAGTTATTGATTTGAGATGCGCGTTAAAATCAGTCTGTGTTCTAGCGTTGCATAAATTTCAAAAGCGCATCTATAGATCTAAGTTAAAGGCATATTTATCATGCAGTTTCTCGAAACTGGAGCATATTGTTGACAGTGTATCAACTGTTGACATATTGAGCGCACTCCATTTAACCCCGACTAAAAGCGGTGAAGTATATTTACTAAAATACATTAAAATCTGAAATCATGCGCAATGCATCGGCTGTGGTACGTTAGCTTATTAAATCATGCGGGTCAGGTATACTTTAAGCGCAACTACTCCAGTTTAAGAAGATATTTATGTGTGATTTTTTAGGGCTTGTTAGTAAATCAAGTGAATATCTGTATTATTCTAGCATAAAAAGAGTAAAGTGATATTTATGTGTGATTTTTTTTAAAGGTCAGTTTGTGTATGAGTTGAATATCAATATCATATACAACATAAAAAGTTTAGTAAAATATTTATATATATATATTTTTTTAAAGGCTTGTTAATAAACGATTTGAATATCTGTATTATTCCAGCATAAAAAGAGTAAAGTAATATTTATGTGTCATTTTTTAAGGCCAGTTTGTGCATGATTTAAATATCAATATTATTTCCAACATAAAAAGAGTAGTAAAATATTTATGTGTGATTTTTTTTAAAGGCTTGTTAGTAAATCGGTTGCATATCTGTATTTTTCCAGCATAAAAATAGTAAAGTGATATTTATGTGTGATTTTTTAAAGCCAGTTTGTGAATGAGTTGAATATCAATATTATATCCAACATTAAAAAGTTGGTCAACTATTTATATTTGAGTTTTTAAGGCTTGTTAGTAAATGATTTGAATATCTGTGTTATTCCAGCATAAAAAGAGTAAAGTGATATTTATGTGTCATTTTTTTAAGGCTAGTTTGTGAATGAGTTGAATATCAATGTTATTTTAACATGAAAAGTGTAGTAAAATATTTATATTTGATTTTTTAAGGCTTTTTAAGTAGATCAGTTTAATATCTGCATTATTCCAGTATAAAAAGAGCAAAGTGATTTATGTGATTTTTTTTAAGGCCAGTTTTTGAATGAGTTGAATATCAATTATTTAAACATAAAGTGTAACGTGATAATGTAATTTTTAAAGGCCATTTAGTAAATGAGGTGAGTATCTGTATTAGTCCAGCATAAAAAGAGTAAAATATTTTATGTGATGCTTCAAGACTAGTTAGAAAAGGATTTGAATATCTGTGTTATTCAGCATAAAAAGAGTAACGCGATATCAATATGTAATTTTTTAAGGCCATTTAGTAAATGAGGTGAATATTTGTATTAGTCCAGCATAAAAAAGCGTAAAATATTTTTGATGTTTTAAGCCAGTTGTGAATGAGTTGAATATTTGTATTAATCTAGCATAAAAAAAGGGAAAATGATATTTATTTGATTTTTTCATAACTAGTTAGTAAATGAGTTGAACATGTGTGTTTTTTTTTTTAAAGAAAATTTGTAATCGTGTTCGAATACATAATACATGTTTTAATTCTAAAATATAAGTTTCATTGTGTATCTATTGAACGATAACTTAAACAACTATATTAAATGTCGTATAGAACAATAATTTCTTAAAAGCTGAATTTATTTTTAAGAAATATATATACTTTGAGAAAGGCAATTTCTGTGAGGCCTGGGCAAGCTGTAAATAAACAACCTGTGGATACTATTTACTAAACTACGTGTATATATATATATATATATATATATACGTGTATGTATATATATATATATATATATATATATATATATATATATATATATATATATATATATATATATATATATATATATATATATATATGTATGTATGTGTGTGTGTGTATATGTGTGTATATATATACACATGTATATATACACGTGTGCATATATATATATATATATATATATATATATATATATACACACATATATATATGTGTGTGTGTATCTATCTATATATATATATTCATATTCGTTCTTGGGGCCCTTATTCTTGGGATACATGCTATCCCACCCCGTAAGGAAAAGGTTAATACAAAAGAAACGACAAAATTTAATAGTTTAACAAAAATTCGAAAATAGAAAACTGGAGGAAAAATTTCGGCTATGGCGTTACATTTGTAAATTGACTTTCTCAATTAAAACATGCGATCAAATATTTAAGTTCAGATTCTATTATTTTTTTGAGCTGAGTCAATATTGGAATTTCTCCATTCTGTGTTAGAACCCCGAGGGGATATAATGGATGCTTTTACACCTAGAGAACTTTTTTTTTTCTGTCTCCACATTTATTTTAAAATAAAGATGAATTGTCACACCTAAATAGTTTTTAGAATTCGATACAAATATCTTTAGTTTTAATTTAGAAGTTTATTTGAAGATTGGTTAGACTCTCCTGAACACCTGAATGTGCCAGGTTCTTTTGCAAATTAGATTGGATGCACGTGAAAAGAAATTGGAAAGTATTCCTCCTTTTTATATAAAAAAAAAATTAGCGTAAAGAATTTTTACAGTTTTATCAACACCTCTAACAAGCGGGTTCTGCGTGTGTTGACCTACGTGCCTCGGGCTAATTTTGGCGATTTTACGAAAAGCACCAATAAATGTCATATTTGAAGTTGGCGTCGGAATTAAGGGTATGGTAGACTTTCAAATTACCAAAAATCGAACAAAAATTAGAAATTTTTTAAAATTTATAAAATATGTAAATATTGGAATAGAATGTATTTAAAAATGCGTAGTGAAAAGTTAAATGAAACTTGGTGGCTTTAGAAAAGTAGGTATTAAAGGTAGGTGAAATAATTACAAGATAAAAAGAACTTTTTATATACCATCTTTGTAAATTTCCTGTTGAATCATATAAACTTGGCAATTCTATGTATTAAGAAATACTTTTTAAAATTTTTTTTGATGAATTATCCCATCAACTTGAAAGAAAATGAAGTTAATCGGAAGTTAACTGGCGTTTAACTTTTCGTTCCCGTACCGATCGATAGATGGCTGCACCAGTCTACAAAACAAAATTAACGGAAAATAACTGAAAATTAATTTAATTCTGCTTGAAGATGGCTAAAAGTGTTAAAAAAATGGATTGTCATCGTGTTCTGAGCTATTCTGAAAGAATTCAAATGTCTAGCTAGTCAGGAAGTTAGTTAAAAATCGATTGCAAGATTTGTACTGGACAAACACTCAAACAAGATAGCAACTTTAAAATGATTTTTTCACAAAATGACTCATTTCCCGATTTGCAAGTCTTTGAAATGCTCCTTGCGTCAAAATATTTGACTAAATTTTATAAAATTTTTAATAAAGACTCCTATAAAACATTAAAATAAAGTTATATATCCATTTCAGATTTCGACATCATTCAGATTATCAAAGTTTAACTTAAGTGTAGAAAAGTACAGAAAGTTCACGGTAATTCAGAGTTACAAGCATAAAAATATTTCCTAAAAATTAACTTTTCAAAGAAAGCACAAAGTAATGCATAACTCTGTTCAAAATGTATTTATAAGCAATATAAATGCCAAATTGAAGAGGGAAGTTAAAAACTGGATCTCCAAAGAGCATTTAAAAAATTCAATTTTTTTAAATGTAAATTTAAAAAAAGTATTTATAAAATTTTATAAGGTGTTTGATATAGTTGTACTTTAATGAATATATATACAGGGTGTCCATAATTAAAGTCCCACTTTCAAAAGGCTGCAAAAAAAGAACCACCGGTCAGAATGACTTCAAATTTGAACTGAATATACTGGAAGAAGGGGGAAACGACTTTGGCATAATATGAAAAAGTTCCAAAATGTATCAATAGATGGCGATGTAAGCGGTTGGAACGTCTCAATATTTCTCCGAGGTAAAAATTTCAAAAATCGCTTTGTAATGTCTACCATCCCCTTAAGATCGAGGTTTCCAACCTGGGAGGCGCGGACTATTGCCAGAGAAGGCGACAAAACTTTTTAATAAAAAATCAGTGTTCATACCCTAATATCTATAAATAAACGAATAAACCATAATATCTCTAAATAGACGAATTTGAGTTGACAACCATCGAAAAAGAAAAATTGATAGAAATATCGGAACAGCTTTGTCAGACGCACCTCCGTCGACGAAAAGTTGGTGGCAAAAATTTTTTGCTCCAGCGCACCTCCTTTGGCGAAAAGTTATATACAAATGCATAATGTTTGTATGCAAACAAGAAAATAAATATGCAAAATAAATATTAAATTTGCATTTAATATGCAAACTGCGCATGTATTTTATATGCAAACAAGAAAATAAAATTCTCAACCCTGCGCTAATGTTAGAACATTAAGAAAACAATCAAAATTATAAATATCATTATTTATTATTAAATTTAAACGCTCATTCTAATGACTGCCACAACCGCTCACGACTAAATCCGCAAAAAACAAAATCTCGCCAAATTCGCATGGTTACCACGCCAAACACAAAATCGCCAAACTTGGCAGGAAGGTGCGTCTGACAAAGCTGTACCGAAATGGAATGCTATAGCTCACTAAAACAAAAGTTTCAAAAGGAAATCATAATTGAATTTTGGATGAATCTTAGTGGAGAGTATGAATCTTTGCAATGCAAAGCAATGTAAGTGCTTCTACCGTTTGTAACGTCTTATTTATGCCAAAAGGGCTTTTCGGCGCTGGCTGCAATGAAAACCAAATATCGAACCAGGTTAATGGTCGAAAGACAGTTATGAGCGGCACTCTGCACATTGCCCCCAAGATTTGATAAACTTTGTGCCAATAAACAAAAACAACCCTCGCATTAAATTTTTTGATGCGTTAGACGTAGTTTAATTAGTAATTTAATACAAAAATAAATATGCATGTACGTATTGTTATAGCAAAATCTTGTTATTATTCCGTTAATCGTATTTCATTTTTACCATGTTTTTATTATCTCGATTTCTTGTTTGTGTGTGTGTTTGTCCTCTACAAATCTTGCAATCGATTTTTAACTAACTTCCCGACTAGCTAGACATTTGAAACTTTTAGAATAGCTCAGAATACGATGGCAATGCATTATTTTAGTACTTTTAGCCATCTTTAAGCAGAAGTGAATTTATTTTCAGTTAATTTTGTTTTGTAGACTGGTGCAGCCATCTATCGACCGGGACGGGAACGAAAAGTTAAATGCACGTTAACTTCCAATTAACTTCATTTTACTTCAAGTTGATGGGATAATTCATCCAAAAAAATTTAAAAAAAGTATTTATTAATACATAGAATTGTCAAATTTATGTTTCAACAGAAAATTTAAAAACATGGTATATAAAAAGTTATTTTTATCTTGTAATTATTATTTCGTAATAAAGTTATTATTATTTAAAGTGTCTATATTATTATATCTATTAAAAGATTGGGAGGTGCGGAAATTTTTTTTTCTTTCAGGGAGGCACGAAAAAATAAATTTTTATGGAGGCGTAGTAGCATAATGGTTGAAAATCGCTGCCTTAAGGACATTTAAAAAAAAATTATACTCACCAATTTCAGCAATTTCATGTCATCTCGTAAAAAGTAGTATTAATTCAACCCCAAAACGTACCAAAATGATTTAAATAATGTAAACAGCCGTTTAGGAACGCATTGCACGTAAATAAGGTATCTTTAATTGAGCTTAGGGTCAGTTCACATAGAATCCATCGGCGTTAGCGTTAAATGGATTCCGTTGGCCCTGATTGGTTAAATGGGTCGATGATTGGTATATGACCAATACTCATAGCTCCAACTCCTAGAAAACTAGCGGACGAAGTCAAAACGGAATTTTCCGTAGCTCGTAGATAAGCGTTGTTAAGGCTGCAGTGTACTGACACTACTGGATTCGCTAACATCAATATAAACTTATGGAGAAAACGTGTCCAAGGATTACAGACATGGATTTGAAGTTTTTTTTTTAAATGTACTCCGTAAGAGACAGAAATTTTACACCTTCGGGCATTTTTCGTTTCTTTAAAAAAATGCAAATAATGTTTTAAAATTTAAATTATTCGGGGAAAAAAATCTGGTCTAGTGTGTATATATATATATATATATATATATATATATATATATATATATATATATATATATATATATATATATATATATATATATATATATATACATATATACACAGAGGCTGTTCGCACATTTTTTAGCCGATTTTGGTAAGCGGTAATAAAAAATCGTTTGCTGCAAAAGAAATAATTGCAATTGTACTATGTTTTTAAAAGTCAAAATTATCGTCTGCGACTTGAAAGTTTTGTTTTTATTCAAAATGGCGTTTTTAACAAAGCAGTGGTTCGAAGGCTACATGTATGCTCTTTCCGAAGAGAAATATGCATACTCCGTTATCCAAAAACGATTCGAGAGTCGTGGTTTTGTGATATCTGAAGCTTCGATAGGTAATATCGTCAACAAGAAAGGAAAAATATGTCAAATTGGAGCCTCAAGTGGGACAAAAATTCCAAACAAGTATCCAAGGAAAAAACGGACATCTTCGACTATTGCAAAGGTACGTTGTTTAATGTTAAAAGAAAATTCCCCTAGTCAAAGGACAGATGCAAAATCATTAAAATGCTCGGTGTCCACTGTAAACAAAATGATAAACGTTGATTTAAATCTTAAGAAAGCGAAAAAACGCAATGTGCATCGTCTTCTTCCAAATCATATCGGTGAACGCAGGACACGCTGCAGAATTCTATATGAGAAACACTTATCCAAAGAAAAATGGAAAACAATTGTCACAATAGATGGATCATGGGTGTATTTAAATGATTGCAACCAAAATAGAGCCATTTATTATCATAAAAGGGGAGAAAAAAATTTAAGTACATGGTTCAAAGAATCGAAAGAAAGTTTTTCTAAGGGATTCATGATTGTTGCTGGTTTTTATTATAATGGCAAGTTAAAAATAGAGTGGAAAAAAATGTCAAGATTAACTCCAAATACTATCAGGAACATATTTTATCGCCAATTTTTCTGAATGAAATACCATCGCTTTACCCACAGTGCCATCAATCTGTGAGACTCCATCAGGACAAAGCTAGCAGTCACACATCAAAATCCACTGTAAATTTCCTAAAAGAAATGGAACAAAAAACTGGTATCAAGGCCATACCCTTCACTGATATCCCTGCTAAATCTCCCGATGTATCACCTATGGATTTTTGTGCTTTCTGACTTTTAAAATCTGCATTATCCAAACGTCGTCCCAAAACCCTTACAGGACTCTGGAAAGCTGTTCAGGAGGAATGGGATAGAATACCTCTTCTGACACTTCAAAAGGCATTATTATCCTGGAAATTGCGGTGTCGAAAGATAGTTCAGAATAAGGGATGTCAAATCGAACATTTAAAACACAAGAATTTTATGTAATTTAGTTTTGTGACTACAATATACATCGTCTAAAAAATGTGTGAACAGCCTCTGTATATGTATGTGTGTGTATATATATATATATATATATATATACAGTCGAACCTCCATATATCGAACTTCCCTATATCGAAATTTTCTATATATCGAACTCTTAGCAAATCTCCATGTTCATTACATAGAAAAATTGTTTCTATATATCGAAAAAATCTCTATATATCGAAATTTTTTTCAAGACAAATTGGGAGACTTTATTCCACTTTAGAATATAATCTCCGATTTTTTGGCATTTGAAACAATACGTCGTGGACTTCAATCCGCGGAAAATGTCCCTGATGAAGTTTTTAGTGGACTGAATAAATACAAACATTTCTTTGAACTTTCCGCGTAACAAACTGTTCAGCAAGATATTCGTAGTTTTTTTTTAAAGAATGTAACTGTGATCATTGTAACCACTGTCTGCATTATTGTTTTTTTAAAGATATGTAGTAATCAATAAATCTTTTATATTAATTCATTTTTTAGGATTCGCATATAAATTAGAAATGGAGTTTCGTATACAAAAATTAGCTTTAATTTTTTTTTAGGAGAATTATGATAAGACTAAGTTCAATTCTATATATCGAAATTTCTATATATCGAATTTTTTTTGCGCAATTTGCTACTTCGATATATGGAGGTTCGACTGTATATAGGTGTGTGTGTATGTATATATATATATATATATGTGTGTGTGTGTGTATATATATATATATATATATATATATGTGTGTGTGTGTGTATGTTATATATATATATATATATATATATATATATATATACACACACATTTTTTTTTCTAACCTTCATCGTCATCACTTTTCATTTAATCCTGAGAACAGAAATATAGCCACGAAAAATTATCCTTACCTAGGGTATAGAGCTCTGCTCTCCAGTTCCTCGTTAACATACTATGTCAGTGTCAAACTGTCAAGGTGTAAATACTGCATTTTGTATAACATGCTATCATATATCATAATTTATTTTGCTCCAAATATTTGATCTTTTCTTAGTAATAACAATTCTCTCTTCATTCACCTATCCTCCACAGCATATGAGACCTAGAAAAACGTAAAAAAAAGTCCTATCTGTATGCAGAAACATTTGTTTTCCTCAGTCAGCTAATTTCTCATGTAAAACTTATTTACCGTACCATCCGTAACCTGTTAGGCCATGCACTATTCATAGACTATAGAGAATTAAAAGTAATTCCGATTCTCGGCACCGGTGTGAGATTTATTTTGTGAGACTTTTACTCAATATTTAAATATATTTTAGTAATTTGCAATTCAGGAGCCGGGATAATTTATTCCTAATTATTTTGAGGAGTAACGTGTCTAAGCTCAGCAAAGAGTGCTTTGTATGACCTTAATGGTCGACGTTGAACGTGTTTAAAAAAAAAGTGCTAGAGCAATTTTTCCACTTTCCATAGCAGAGTAGTGGTGCGCAAACAATTGGTCGCGACCCACAGAAGGGTCGTAAAATTAATGTAAGGGGTCACTTATAGTCTGAAGTCATTTAAAGGGTCCAGGGGTAAAACCTCTGTACGGTAGTTTTTAAAGTTTGCATTTTGATTTTTAATTATTATTTGTATTATTAATTTTGTATTACATTTTATTAATGAAAAACTTTTACTATATAAATAAAATTTGTTTCTTGATGACACTTTCATACATTTAAATGTTGGAACACTTAAAATTAAAAATACAAACTTTAAATACTGCTGTAAAGGGGTTTTAAACCTGGATCCTTCAATTTATTTAATTCTGAATTATTTAATTAAAAAAACTTTCTCTCTCTCTCTCTCTCTCTCGTATATATATATATATATATATATATATATATATATATATATATATATATATATATATATATATATATATATATATATATAATATACTAGCTGAAAACCCGTACTTCGCTACGGAGTACATTCAAATTAATACAACGGTCAATGTATGCAATTAATAAAAAAAAAGAAAAAAAATCGTAGCGGATATTTTTGTAGACAAAATAATGTAGAAGAAAATATTGAAATTAAATCTAATAGAACATACTAAAGAATATAGTGCAGTTATTATAGTACAGTTAATATAGTACAGTTTGAAGAAAATTTCTTTTACTGTATTTTAATATTTTTTTGGATAATGTCCAATCGTCTGCTGCATTAGAAAGAAAAAGAAATTGTCAATTTATTTTATTGTTATGCACGTGACGATAAATTAATTTAAAGCATCACAAAAGAGAAAAGAAACCACGTGATCAGCATTTAATAAATTAAATTCTAAAAATTAATTTTTAAAAATTCCCCAAAAATCAGAAAATGGAGGTAAAGATTCGAAAAAGATTTCATTTTAGAGGAATTTTTATGATCGTTATCGTGATATAAATTTTATAACCCTCGGATTATTATTTTAAATGCAAACTTTAAAGAATATTACAAAACTAGCCTAAAAATTTAATTAAAAAAAATCTAAGAAGAATTTTTCAAAAATCTTTCTTAGTGCATCCCTACACTATAAGAAGAATCGCCATGCAAAATTTCAGCCCTTTATGTCCAGCGGTTTGGTCTGTGTGTTGTCTGTCAGTCAGTCAGTTACGGAACTGTTTTATATATATAGATATATCTTTCTACAGTGGAAGGCCTAGCCCATGCACTGTAGTTCCCACTAGTCTTCCTGAAGGTCATTTTATCTCATTTTTCGAATGCGTTGGCCAGTTATTTCCGAGCCACACGTGTTCGGCGAGGTTATTCCTTTTTTCCCATCCCGAGTGGAGATTGTTTTTAAGGCCGTCTGCACACGGGGCAACTCAAAAGAAACTGATAACTGACTCGAATCACAAACCAGTCCGGTGTTGAGTCGTAATCTATGTAATTGAATGGAGCCACTCCCACGACGCAACTGGTTACAAACCCGTCGGACGGTTTGTAACCAGTTGCGCCGTGGGCGTGGCTCCATTCAATTACATAGATTACGACTCAACACCGGACTGGTTTGTGATTCGAGTCAGTTATCAGTTTCTTTTGAGTTGCTCCGTGTGCAGACGGCCTTATTTGTAAAGTTTAGTGTTTCAAATGTTTTATGGTCATCAAAGGTTTTGAACCTCGTATCAATGTATTAACAGCCAAGCACCTATATTAGTTAGCGAGGTAGAACTAATATAGGTGCCATATACCTTATGTAATGGAATGAGATGCCGTGTGGCAGTAGAGGGAAGATTCAGTGGTTACCACCGCCCCCCCCCCCCCCCCTCATTTGAGGCCACAGCCTGATAGTTTGAGGCATAAGCGTAGCGACTGGGGCACGTGCCCCTTGAAATAAATTAAAACGTTAATAGAAGTTCAGTTAAAATCGGAAAGTTGCAGAAAACTTTTAAGAAAGTTGTTTGTTCTCCGCTTTTTCGAATTGTGAAACTGAAGATTCCGATTATGTCTTTAGTCTTACATAGTTTTTACCATGTTTTTATTAACTCGCCTTCAAGTTTCTTCGTGTGTTTGTCCAGTTCAAATCTTGCAATCGATTTTTAACTAACTTCCGAACTAGCTAGACATTTGAAACTTTTAGAATAGCTCGGAACACGATGACAATGAATTCTTTTAATACTTTTAGCCATCTTTAAGCAGATTTAAATTCATTTTCAGTTAATTTTGCTGTTTGAAAATTTCTTATAATTGCTTTCTTTATTACACATTTGATCATTTTCTTTCAAGTTGATGGGATAATTCATCAAAAAAACTTTAAAAAAGTATTTATTAATACATAGAATTGTCAAATTTATATGATTCAACAGAAAATTTAAAAACGTGGTATACAAAAAAGTTATTTTTATCTTGTAATTATTAACAATATGATCCATAACCAAAAATTCAATGCTATATTTTTTTTCTCAATTTATCTATATTATATTTATTTTTCCCAGTGTATAACATTTGAATACTACTCAAACATCGATTCTATTGTTATTCAGTTGGAAAAAATCATACTTCATATTTTTAGGACCGTCCGGCAGTCAATGCACTCAGGAGAGCCCTAACAAAATTAAATTTGTGCCCCTCCCCCCCAAGTTAGAGAAACACGCTACGCCTATGGTTTGAAGTGCTAGTTAATTATTAAAATAAAAATATTGGAGCCATAAAGTGGAAAGTGACAAATTATTTTATTTTACCACCCATATACGTATGGGTGGTAAAAGGTTTAACCAAAAGTGCTACGCAGTGAAAAGTGGATAATGAAAATAAAGCTTAAATCCTTTATCGAACATATAGGGAAATCTACAGACAGATTTCAACTTTATAAATAAAACGTACAGTAAAAGAAATAAGTTAAAGAACTGGTATTCAATTTTAAGTACATACGTCAAAATCTGCAACTAGTAGACTAAATTTAGATGCATTAGAGTTCGCCGTTAAACCGAATAGTGTTGTTGATGGACTGAGGAAACACATATTTACTTATATATCGTCATCTGTGGCTGCTATGTGAGTAGATGAAACAGACACTACGCTTCTGAAACGATATTGCATGCAATATATCAGACTATACACAGTGCTTACAGTAAACAAATCGTTTGCCCCACCCCCAATACACACACACACA
>OU015499.1:98630783-98673283 GCA_907164885.2 Dolomedes plantarius | reverse complement strand
TTAAGACCTCCGCATTGTGGGGATTGTTAATTTAGAATTACACATCTTATTGTTTGTTTAAAAATCGAAGTATAAACATTATAAACGATTTTTCTTCCCCTAGATGGCGTGAGCGCTAGCTTTTTTGTTTTACCGTTATCAATCGCACTGAAATTTTAAATTTAAAAATCCTTTCCTTTGTTATCATTCTGTGATTTCATTAATGAGTTTCTTTATTGGCAACATCCGCGTAGGTGTACATTATTCTTTTTGCACGGAAAAACCATATATATTATTTCTAGAAGGTGATTTTTTCTGACGATCCCTTTCTCTCCATTCATACTTAACCAAAATCGATAAATGAGGTATCATTTTAAAGATTAAGTGCTCCGCTTCTGACGAATTGTTAATTCAGAATGATACATTGTATTATTTGTTTAAAAATCCAAGTAAAAAATTGACTTTGGACCTAAAGTTCTTTCCCTGGATACGTCGAAACGGCACAGTCAAATAGTGTGCACAAAGAGGTTATGTAATGCAAATATCACGTTTTCCACGAGTTTCTGTCATATTTAACTTTTAATATTGTCTACAAAGGTGTTCTGACGTTTCCATATCTCATGTTCCCCTGTTTTATGATTCACCTCCAATATTGTGGCAAAAAGGCATTTTGTAATTGGTTTTGTACACTATCTGGCCAAAAGTGTCCGGACACCCCCCCCCCTCTAAAGAAGTGGATCTGGCAGGTGACGTAATTTGATGTGTAACTGAAAGCTATAAAAGGGTTGGTAGTGGTTTGTCAGGTCATATTTATGCGTTTGTGAGACAATGAGTAAGTCAAAGGAGCTTAGTGACTTGCTCATTGTGATCGTGGCATTATAGTGGGATGCCACCTTTATGGGAAATCAGTTCGTGAAATGTCGGACATTCTACAGAAGCCAAAACCCACTGTGAGTGATGTAATTGTGAAGTGGAAATGTTGAAGCAGTGAAACAGCAGATAAAAGTGGCAGGCCGAAAAAAATTAGTGAACGCAGCCGTAGAACTCTGAAGAGGGTAGTGAAAAAAAATCGCAAGTCCTCGTTGATTGAAATCACTCAGGAGTTCCAAAGTTCATCAGGCGTTAGTTCTAGCTGCATGACTGTTCGTCGAGAGTCAAAAAACCTAGGATTCCATGGTCGTTCAGTCGCTCACAAGTCGAACATCACACCCCAGAATGCGAAGCGTCGATTGCAATGGTGCAAATCTCACTGTCATTGGATTGTGGACATGTGGGAAAATGTTCTTTGGAGTGATGAATTTCGCTTTACAATCTGACAGTCCGATGGGCGCATCCGCTAACTCGCGTTAACTCGCATTTAACTTTTCGTTCCTGTCCCGACCGATAGATGGCTGCACCAGTTTACAAAACAAAATCAACTGAGAATGATTCAATTCTGCTTAAAGATGGCTAAAAGTATTAAAATAATGCATTGTCATCTTGTTCTGAGCTATTCTAAAAGTTTCAAATGTCTAGCTAGTCGGGAAGTTAGTTAAAAATAGATTGCAAGATTTGTACTGGACAAACACACACACAAACAAGAAAGCGAGTTAATAAAAACATGGTAAATAATTTGTGCTGCTAATTATAAAAATTCTTCGGCTACCATGTTCACATTTCAGCATTTCATGAGCGGCAATGGTAATAGTTGTTGATAATATACAAACAAGGATTGAGAAAATTAAAGTACAAAAAATTATATTAAAATTAATTTTTGAAATTATTTGTACTGCTGATAATAAAAAAAAATAGGTACTTAACCTTGTAAGTTACACTTTAGTCCAAGGTTGCATTGTTACTCACGCTCGACGTACGTTAAAAAAGATTGACAGTTATCTGCGGTCGCGACTAAAAATCTGAGTGACGCAGAGCCTCCGTGAAAAATATTGGACCGCGGTCTGGAATTTTTTGAATCTCATTTCGCTTCCAACTCTTTAATGCCTTTATACTTATTTTGCGGTCCCCCTCTCTAACTTTTCCGGAATAATGGCGTGTGTCGTGGCGTCGGCAGTTAGCCAGACATTTCATTCTGAAAGACATCTCGGTTTTTTTTTTTCGCCCCATGTTTCGTTCACTTTGTTTCAGGTGACGCGACGGGAGATGAGGTGGCGTCAGAGATGGGTCGAAAATTAACTCTGTTCGCTTTCATTCAAAGGGGATTCTGTTTTCCATATCATGCGTGAAGGGAGAAAAACCGTCTGCAGATCCTCTTTTGAGGTAGTTACTGGCTATTAAGCCCACCTTTGTTGTTGCCTCCTGACATATTTTCTTCGGACGTACTCGGTGAAAACTCGTCGAGGTATACTGTGACTAGCTGAATACCCGCGCTTCGCTACGGAGTACATTTAAATTAAACACAGCGGTCAATGTATGCAATTAATGCCAAATATATAAATATATATTTATAATAAATACAACGATCAAAGTATGCAATTGATGTAAAAAAAAATCAAAAAAATATATTTATAAAAAAATTGTAAGGGATATTTTTATAGAAAATATAATGTAGAAGATATTCAAATTAAATCTAATAGAACATGCTAAAGAATATAGTACAGTCAATATAGTACAGTTTGAGAAACATATCTTTTACTGTATTTTAATATTTTTTTTGGATAATGTTCATTCGTCTGCCACATTAGCAAGAAAAAAAATATTTTTTTTGTCTATTTCGTTGTTATACACGTGACGATAAATTAATTTAAAGTACTAGAAAAAGAAATCACGTGATTAGCATTTAATAAATTAAATTCTAAAAATTAATCTTTAAAAATTCACCAAAAATCAGAAAATGGAGGTAAAGATTTGAAAAGATTTCATTTAAAAGGAATTTTTATGATCTTTCTCGCGATATAAATTTTATAACCCTCAAATTATTATTTTAAATGAAAACTTAAAAAAAGTTACCAAAACAGCTTAAAAATTTAATTTTAAAAAACCTAAGAAGAATTTTTCAAAAATCTCGCTTAGTGCACCCCTACACTATAAGAATAATCGCCATGCAAAATTTCAGCCCTTTAGGTCCAGCTGTTTGGTCTGTGCATTGTATGTCAGTCAGTCAATCAGTCAGTTACGGAACTGTTTTATATATATAGATATATAATTAATACAACGGTCAATGTATGAAATTAATGCCAAAAAATATAAAAAAATATGTAGACTACATTATAGACAAAATAATGTAGAAGAAAATATTCAAATTAAATACAACGGTCAATGTATGCAATTAATTTGTATGTTTAATATCCACAAAGCATGCTAATTTGAATTAAATTCTTAAACTTCCATCTCAATTAGTCTAGGTGTTAAATTTTATCTTTTGCGGTATTTTAATATATTTCGTCAATTTATTTCGTTGTTATGCACGTGATGCAAAATTAAATTAAAGTATCACAAACAGAAAAGAAACCACGTGATCAGCATTTAATAAATTAAATTTTAAAAATTAACCTTTAAAAATTGACCAAAAATCAGAAAATGGAGGAAAAGATTCGAAATCTTTCTCGTGATATAATTTTTATAACCCTCAAATTATTATTTTAAATGCAAACTTAAAAAAAGTTACTAAAACAGCTTAAAAATTTAATTTAAAAAAATCTAAGAAGAATTTTTCAAAAATCTCTCTTAGTGCACCCCTACGCTATAAGAAGAATCATCATGTAAAGTTTCAGCCCTTTAGGTCCAGCGGTTTGGTCTGTGTGTTGTATGTCAGTCAGTCAGTCAGTCAGTGAGTGAGTCAGTTACGTAACTGTTTTATATATATATATATAGACTAGCTGAAAACCCACGCTTCGCTACGGAGTACATTCAAATTAAATACAACGGTCAACGTATGCAATTTATGCCAAAAAATAAATATATATATTTATAATAAATGCGATGATCAATGTATACAATTGATGTAAAATATCTATCTATCTATATACATATATTTATAAAAAAAATGACGTGATGATAAATTTATTGAAAGTACCAGAAAAAGAAATCACGTGATCAGCATTTAATAAATTAAATTCTAAAAATTAATCTTTAAAAATTCACCAAAAATCAGGAAATGGAGGTAAAAATTCGAAAAAAATTTCATTTTGAAGGAATTTTTATGATCTTTCTCGTGATATAAATTTTATAACCCTCAATGTATTATTTTAAATGCAAACGTAAAAAAGTTTAAAAAACAGCTTAAAAATTTAATTTAAAAAAATCTAAGAAGAATTTTTGAAAAATCTTTCTTACTGCACCCCTACACTATTAGAAGAATCGCCATGCAAAATTTCAGCCCTTTAGGTCCAGCGGTTTGATCTGTACGTTGTATGTCAGTCAGTCAGTGAATGAATGAGTCAGTTACGGAACTGTTTTATATATATAGATAACGAGGATGGCCATCTGGTCATTCGGTTCTAAGCCGGACATGGGCACGTTAAATCCGTAGACCGGAAAGTCCCTCTATGAGGTCAGAGAGGGTAGGAGAGGTTACAATCCTTCAGATGCAGCCCCTGGGGGTGGTCGATCAAAATTGAGGTTGCACCTGGCTAAATCGGACTACGTCCCTTGTGGTTCCATTATAAACCATAGCCGTACCCTTTAGCCCTCTAGCCTCTATGGACCAGGTCTGGAATACTTCCGGTCAGTGGACAGTAGAAACACCACCACCAACCACCATCTGGTCATCATAAAAATCTGGTTTTTTAGTCAATCGTAATCCCCATTTGATTTTCTGTTTGGGTTCGGCTGTCTGTCTATAGCTCGATCCTTCGTCCGTAATTCTTCATCTGTATCTCGTTTCTTCTCGATCTTTCGCCTTTTCGTCGAAATCAAACGATTTCGGATCTCATTTTGACAACTTTGAATCAAAACAAATGTGAAAGAATGTAGTAAATGTGAAATTCAAACATAGGACGTGTGTAAAGAGTGTTTTGGAAAATATTGCTCATTGCAAATCATTAGATTGATAAATTTCCCTTCAATAAAACACGTATGTAGTTACTATAAATTAACGTTTTATACTCAGACTGAATGTGCAAAATATATATAATTTTATTAATAACCAACGTCAATATTTTAAGGTTTGTTTTTCTGATTTCCACAAATACAAACGGTGAGACGCCCGCTCTATGTGATGTTACAGATATAAGACGTGAGGTTTTTAAAGGCAGTAATTCAATAAAAGCAACAATACTGCTAGTAGCGCGAGCAACACGCCAGCTTTCAACGATAACTGTGCGAGAAACGAATCTTCTTTTTTTGTGTGAAGGAGTGGAAAGTACGCGGTAATCAACTTTTACAAAGCCTAGTTCAAAGGAAGGGGCATAATTGATTTAACCACGAGAATTTTTTTTCCTTTAATCAAGAGGGTTCCGTATGCACGCAAAAAAAAGTTTAAAAAAATAAATAATAAGTAAATAAATAAGTAAATAATAAGTAAAAAAATAAAAATTAAGTAATGCCAATTAGACTTTTTTGAGTATCCGCATTGTATTATCTCCTTGGAAGTTTTGCCTGCCAGATAAATATTAAAGTTCCCGAAAACTGTTCAAGAGAAAAAAATTCAATGAAGAAATGTTCAGTGACATCTGTTATGTTGTTATTCACAGGTGGAGAAAAGACATTTAGAACATGCTTGCATGTATTTTATCATATAGATCAGACAAGGATTAATACTTAGCCCGTTTTTCACTTCAATGAATTCAAAAAAAAATCCAGAGAAGTGATTTTAAGGGGACTCACTACCCTTAAATCTTTAAAACATTCGATTTTTTGAAAAAAATGTATGTTAAAGACTGATCATTCCTGAACAAAATAAAGCAAACCGCATGAAAATATTCCGCTTAGTTCCGGAGATATTGATATTCTAACTATTTCATTACTGATCAAGTATATGGTAAGAAAAATTTTAAACTCATTTTTCTCAAAATGTAATGTTGCATCATTCCGCAACTGGTATCTCAAAAACTATGAAACATAATCCCATGAAATTTTTATCACTGCATAATCGTGTTATTTTATTGCGTCGGAACTGGAGTTATTGCAATCACTGCACATTTTGTTAATTTTTCAGGGGTAAAATAATGCAAAAATTTAAGGAAATTTTAAGTATATTTTGAACAGTTTTAAAAAAAATTAAAAAATATTTTAATGTTGAATGTTTTATGTTCAACTGTATTTTGAATTATTTATTTTAAATATAAAACAGGAATTATACATTTAAGTGTAAAATTAATTTCATAGTTCTGCGCGCAAGCCAGTATACAATTAAAAATGCCTAAAAAAACAAGGTATATCTAAAGCAGTTTAAAAAAAATATTTAAAATTATTTTCAGAGTTGAAAATTTGTTTACTAAAATAAATTTATCAATTTATCATATACATAGAATTTGGAAAAGTTGGGAGTAAATTGAAATAGTTACAAAGAGTCAAAAAGTATGAAAATATGCCTTAGTTCCTCGACTTAAGGGTCGTGAGTCCCCTTAGGCTATAAACGACATTTAAATGTCATTTAAGGCTGCTGTGTACTAACCCTATTGGATTCGCTCACCTAAGTGTATGGAGAAAATGTGTCCAAGGATTGCGGATTTGGATTTAAAGATTTTTTAAAAAAATTGTACTCCACAATTGAGAAAGGAATTTTACACCTTGGGGCATTTTTCGTTTTTTAAAAAATGTATATAATATTTAAAAATTTAAATTATTCGAGGGAAAAAAACCTGGTATAGTTTGTTTTAAACGCTAATAAATTCCTCTAGTGGACGAAATTTCTAAAATGACACCTGTTGTAAGGTACAGAAAAGTTAAGGCTATCTGAAAATAACATTTTTCCATGTTTTTATTAACTCCCTTTCCTGTTTGTTTGTGTGTGTGTTTGTCTAGTACAAATCTTGCAATTGATTTTTAACTAACTTCCCGACTAGCTAGACATTTGAAACTTTTAGAATAGCTCAGAACACGATGGCAATGCACTATTTTAATAATTTTAGCCATCTTTAAGCAGATTTCAATTCAGTTTCAGTTAATTTTGTTTTGTAGACTGGTGCAGCCATCTATCGCCCGTATCGGGAACGAAAAGTTAAATGCAAGTTAACTTCCAATTAACTTCATTTTCTTTCAAGTTGATGGGATAATTCATCAAAAAGTTTTTAAAAAAAGTATTTATTAATACATAGAATCGTCATGTTTATATGATTCAACAGAAAATTTAAAAACATGGTATATAAAAAGTTTTTTTTTATCTTGTAATTATTATTGGATTATCAGCCTTTATGTATCTGTCAATAGTAGACACATTTTCTCCATAGGTCTTATTGGACTATCAGCATTCATGTAGTGTTGTTGTTGTGTTGTTGTTGCTGACTCCTGGAGTATGTGGTCCATTGGCTGGGTGCGGTTCTTCCGAATTTCTCTGGACAGCACCCGTCGGTCTCTGTCTTCCAGTTTCGTGTGTCTGCCGACTCGGGGCACATTCCGACAATCACCTCATCTTCCACTTCTGAATCACGTAGGATATTGTTGATTTTGGGTAATTCAGCTCGCTATATATGTTCCTAAAGGATCGACCATTTCTGTGATACCCGACGATTAAACCTTTCTCGAAGTCGGATAACTCTGCACTGAGTGGCATCTAGCATGCGACCAATGCCAATGTTGTTTCCTACAGGATATTCAACGGCGGAGGGCGGGACGTATATCAGGACCGCAGATATCGTCAATTGCATGGGTGTCCAAATACTTATTGGTAGATAGCGTATATATCTAAAAGAGTTCCGTAACTGACCCACTCACTCACTGACTGATTGACTGACTGACAAACAACGCACAGATCAAACCGCTGGACCTAAAGGGCTGAAAATTTTGCATGGCGATTCTTCTAATAGTGTAGGGGTGCACTAAGAAAGATTTTTCAAAAACTATTCTTAGATTTTTTTAAAATTAAATTTTTAAGCTGTTTTTTAAACTTTTTTTACGTTTGCATTTAAAATAATACATTGAGGGTTATAAAATTTATATCACGAGAAAGATCATAAAAATTCCTTCTAAATGAAATTTTTTTCGAATTTTTACCTCCATTTCCTGATTTTTGGTGAATTTTTTAAATATTAATTTTTAGAATTTAATTTATTAAATGCTGATCACGTGATTTCTTTTTCTGGTACTTTCAATAAATTTATCGTCACGTGCATAACAACTAAATAGACAAAAAAAAATATTTTTTTCTCTTTCTAATGCAGCAGACGATTGGATATTATCAAAAAAAAATGCATATCCCTTACGATTTTTTTATAATTATATATTTTACATCATTTGTATACATTGATCATCGCATTTATTATAAATATATATATTTATTTTTGGCATAAATTGCATACGTTGACCGTTGTATTTAATTTGAATGTACTCCATAGCGAAGCGCGGGTTTTCAGCTAGTCTATATATATAAAACAGTTCCGTAATTGACTCACTGACTGACATACAACGCACAGACCAAACCGCTGGACCTAAAGGGCTGAAATTTTGCATGGCGATTCTTCTTATAGTGTAGGAGTGCACTAAGAAAGATTTTTGAAAAATTCCTCTTAGATTTTTTTAAAATAAAATTTTTAAGCTGTTTTAGTAACTTCTTTTAAGTTTGCATTAAAGGTAATAATCTGAGGGTTATGAAATTTATATCACGAGAAAAATCATATAAATTCCTTTAAAATGAAATATTTTTCGAATCTTTACCTCCCTTTTCTAATTTTTGCTGAATTTTTAAAGATTAATTTTTAGAATTTAATTTATTAAATGCTGATCACGTGATTTCTTTTTCTGGTACTTTAAATTAATTTGTGGTCACGTGCATAACAACGAAATAGACAAAAAAAATTTTTTTTTCTTGCTGATGCGGCAGACGATTGGACATTATCTAAAAAATATTAAAATACAGTAAAAGATATGATCTTCGAACTGTAGTACTATATTAACTGTACTATATTCTTTAGTATGTCCTATTAGATTTAATTTGAATATTTTCTGCTACATTTTTTTGCCTATAAAAATATCCCTCACGATTTTTTTAGTAATATATAATTTTTTTACATCAATTGTATACATTGATCGTCATATTTATTATAAATAAATATATATATATTTATATATATTTATTTATTTTGGCATTAATTGCATATATTGACCGTAGTATTTAATTTGAATGTACTCCGTAGTGAAGTGTGGATTTTCAGCTAGTAATATACCGGGTGGCCATAATTAAACTGACAGTGCTCACAGTGTTCTGTAGCGCGATCTATTTGCGAGAATGACGCCACATTTTGTAGGAAGATTAAACAAGACGGGGGACGAAGGATTCCGCGAAAAAATAAATTAGTTCCAAAAGTCACCGCTAGGGGAATATTTGGTGCAGTGTAATAGAAAATAGAGTGTTAACAAATGCCTCCACCTCCATTCTGGCAAGAAAGGTGAGAGCAAAAGTCAATCGCTTATCATGGTCGGGGTACAGTAACTCCTGTACACGGCTGATCTTGTACGGATAGAAGTTGATAATCTTTCGTAAGATTTTCCTTACCGTACTGTAAGGCATATCCATATTCCGAGCTAATCCACGAGCGCTGGAGGTGGCAGCAATATTGTCTGGTCCTCTGTCGACAATCGCCGTGGCAACTGCTTCGATTGTATCCTGTGGTACAGGTTTTCGTCCTCTGCCTGACTGAACCTTCAGAGAACCTGTTTTCTCAAACTTAGCCCATTAACTGACACAGGACCGTTACCTTTAAGCATTTTTTTGTGCGTTCTAAAAGCACGAAGAGCGGCTGACGCGTTGCACTGGTTGAGGTAAAAGAATTTGACCAGTAACGCACGCTCGACTAAAGAAGGAGACATTGCACATAAACTTTCAATCCGATTGATTCGAAATGTAACACATTGCCTTTTAAAACCCAAGCAGCTGGTATTTTCCAATGGATGTAACGTGAAATTTGAATAAAGAACTTCTTCTTCTGCTCAGCGTACGTGATATTGCATATCACGAGACTTTATCGGTGTTTATGTAGATTTTACGCTTTTTTAAAAGTGTTGCCATATTGCACTTGAACTAAATAAGAAAATGTGCATAATAAAAGGTGATTTTATTCCGTATTAATTTGCATTTGTTAACACTCTATTTTCTATTACACAGCGCCAAATATTCCCCTAGCGGTGACTTTTGGAACTAATTTATTTTTTCGCGGAATCCTTCGTCCCCCGTATTGTTTAATCTTCCTACAAAATGTGGCGTCATTCTCGCAAATGGATCGCGCTGCAGAACACTGTGAGCACTGTCAGTTTAATTATAGCCACCCGGTATATATATATATATATATATATATATATATATATTCATATATATATATATATATATATATATATATATATATATATATATATATATATATATATATATATATGAATATTTATATATATGAATATATATATATATATATGAATATATATATATATATGAGAGTGAGAGAGCCTATTTTAATTCCACTTGTATAAAAATATATCGAATGAGAGATTTTTATTGTCTTCGCGCGATATTCGCGAAACGCAACATAAAGGGAAATCGAATAGTAAATTATTAAACAATTTATTTTTCGCGAAGAGTAAAAATAATTTATACTATTTCTCCGAATGGCGGAAAAATTTAGAATCACATCATTTGTACACTCGAGCTTTCATAAAAATGGAATTCACACTGTGTCATATCCTTGTCCGAATTAAAAGAAATGAATATGATGCCAATTCAGGTATAACAAATGCATTGGAATAAGTTCGAAACCTTTTAGAATATTGCATTTTATCCCGTGATAATCACATTCGCCGCTGATGCAACTAGAGCTATTTTTCGAAGGAATATAAATTCTTTTAATGAATTCGTGGAAATACTGCGTTCTCATCTGAATATCGTTAAATATCATGAGGTCATTTTGTTAAAGTTTTCCCCGAGAATCGATATCTCTGTTGCATGTAGATTTCGAAAAAAAAAAAGAAATTTCCTCGTGATTTTACAGAAGACAAATGATGTGATCTTTAAATTTTATCTGTTGGGAGACTAGATTATGTCTGTTTTTGCCGTGTAAAGGGTGTCAAGTCCAAAATCATAGTTTTGATGAAAACTGGATTGAAATCTAAAAAATTTTTCTGTTTGTGTTTTGTTTAACATATTCCAAATTTTCCGTGATGAATAAAAATATTTAGGAGTGGAATTGGTCTTAGCTTTCTGTACCCCGCAGTAACCCTTGATTTTTTTAAAACATGCCTGGTTTGATAACTCATTTTTGACCACTTTGTATTTAACATCCCAAATTTTCACTGAGGAATAAAAATATTTAGGAATGGAATTAGACTTAGCTTTCTGTACCCCGCAGTAAACCTTGATTTTTTTAAAACATGCCTGGTTTGATAACTCATTTTTGACCACTTTGTTCTTAACATCCCAAATTTTCACTGAGGAATAAACATATTTAGGAATGGAATTGGACTTAGCTTTCTGTACCCCGCAGTAGCCCTTGATTTTTTAAAACATGCCTGGTTTGATAACTCATTTTTGACCATTTTGGACTTAACATCCCAAATTTTCACTGAGGAATAAAAATATTTAGGAATGGAATTGGACTTAGCTTTCTGTACCCTGCAGTAGCCCTTGATTTTTCAAACATGTCTAGTTTGATAACTCATTTTAGCCAATTTTGGACATAAAAATATCCGTTACGATTTTTTTTTATAAATTTTTGTTTTGGCTTTAATTGCATACGTTGACCGTTGTATTTAATTTCAATGTACTCCGTAGCGAAGCACGGATATTCAGCTAGTCCTTGAATATTTTTTAACAGAGACTTTCAAACTGTTATGAGGAATAATTCAAAAGTTATCGTTGTGCTGAAAACTTAATTTTTTACATATTTTTATTAACACGCTTTGTTTTTGTTTGTCCAGTACAAATTTTGCAATCGATTTTTAACTAACTTCCCGACTAGCTAGACATTTAAAACTTTAGAATAGCTCAGAACAAGATGACAATGCATTATTTTAATACTTTTAGCCATCTTTAAGCAGAATTAAATTAATTTTCAGTTATTTTCAGTTAATTTTGTTTTGTAGACTGGTGCAGCCCTCTATCGGCCGATACGGGAACGAAACGTTACAAGCAAGTCAGCTTCCAATTAACTTCATTTTCTTTCAAGTTGATGGGATAATTGATCAAAAAAATTTAAAAAAAGTATTTATTAATACATAGAATTGTCAAGTTTATATGATTCAGCAGAAAATTTGAAAACATGGTATATAAAAAGTTCTTTTTATCTTGTAAGTATATATATTGCATGTTTTTATTAACTCGATTTCTTGTTTGTGTGTTTGTCTAGTGCAAATCTTGCAATTGATTTTTAATTAACTTCCCTTCTAGCTAGACATTTGAAACTTTTAGAATAGTTCAGAACACGATAACAATGCATTCTTTTCACACTTTTAGCCATCTTTTAGTACATTTGAATTCATTTTCAGTTAATTTTGTTTTATAGACTGGTGAAGCCATCTATCGACCGGAACGGGAACGAAAAGTTAACTTCTAATTAACTTCATTTTCTTTCAAGTTGATGGGATACTTAATCAAAAAAATTTTAAAAAAGTATTTATTAATACATAGAATTGTCAAGTTTATATGATTCAACAGAAAATTTGAAAACATGGTATATAAAACAGTTCTTTTTATCTTGTAATTATATTTATTACATGTTTTTATTAACTCGCTTTCTTGTTTGTGTGTTTGTCTACTATAAATCTTGCAATAGATTTTTAATTAACTTCCCTACTAGCTAGATATTTGAAACTTATAGAATAGCTCAGAACACGATGAAAATGCATTATGTTAATACTTTTGGCCATCTTTAAGCAGAATTGAATCCATTTTCAGTTAATTTTGTTTTGTAGAATGGTACCGCCATCTATCGACAGGTACGGGAACTAAAAGTTAAACGCAAGTTAACTTCCAATTCACGAGCTAAACGATTGATAACGCATTTGATCATTTTCTTTGAAGTTGATGGGATAAGTCATGAAAAAAAATTAAAAAAAGTATTTATTAATACATAGAATTGTCAAGTTTATAATTGTCAAGTTTATATATAGAATTGTCAAGTTTGATTCACCAGAAAATTTAAAAACATGGTATATGAAAAGTTCTTTTTATCTTTTAATTATTAGCCATTCATTGCTATATATTTAGAAAGTAGACGCTAACATAAAAGCTGGAAGAAGAAAGCCTCAGATGCATGTTCAAATGGCGCTTTATGTTTATGAGTACATGGCTTAATTAACGAAGAATATTCAACAGACTTTTTGAAAAATGTTAAGCGCAGTGACTTCCTCCGACGATAACGTTGTTAAATTTTCTGGCGGGAGAAGCAAATTTTCGGTTTCCCTCCCCCGCTTGATATGATGAAATGAACTTGCGGTTTTCTTTAAATTTCGGCGATATAACTCGAGGGAAAGTTACGATACAATCCGGATTAAAATGCTATTATGAGCTCCTCCCGGAAGGAAATGGCGAAATGGTTCGTCTTTCAGAGAAATTTGATTTGTCTCGTGCCGCAAAATTTCGCCACTTTTCGCCCAGAAGATAGGAGTCGATGAGTTTGTAACAGGCTTCCAGAAGGGCAAAACTTTGTTTCTCGCATTCACATGTCGAAGTTAGGGCCGAGCAGAGCCTGTGATAATTGAATGAATGAATGAATTAATGGATGGAAAGAGGAAAGTAGAATTTAAAACACTGGATTCAAAACAAAGCGGTTGGGATTTAAAATGAATTAATGTTTTAATGTTGTATTGGAATGAGAAGAACTAATAAATCAACGAATGTCTTTAGACAGTTCGTTCTTAAGGCTGCTGAGTTTTAACCATATTGGATTACCTCACCTCAATGTTAACCTATGGAGAAAATGTGTCTACAATTGACAGTTACATAAATTCTGATAATCTAATAATAACAAGAAAAACAGAACTTTTTAAATGCCATGTTTTTAAATTTTCTGTTTAATCATATAAACTTGACAACTCTATGTATTAATAAATGCTTTTTAAAAAATTTTTTTGATGAATTATCCCATCAACTGGAAAGAAAATGAAGTTAATTGGTAGTTAACTTGCGTGTAACATTTCATTCCCGTACCGGCCGATAGATGGCTGCACCAGTCTACAAAACAAAATTAACTGAAAATAACTGAAAATTAATTGAATTCTGCTTAAAGATGGCTAAAAGCATTTAAAAAATGCATTGTCACCGTGTTCTGTAAACATTAGCGGCCGTCCGCAATTTGCAACCTTGTGTCAACATGGATTTAACGCGTCGAAATCAGGAATTCTCGAAAGCGAGCTACACGGTCAAGTGAAAATTGGGAACGGTCTCAATAAAGAAAGCGAAGAAGAAATAATTCATTAAGAGAGAGGCGTGAAAGAGAGAGCATAAATGATGGCGAGGTTAGGCTTAATCATCGCCTACACAGCATCCGACAGCCAGTAATAGTTAATTTCCTACACTTTTTCCAGTACTTGCTGAATGTTTATTCCATTTTATAAGTGAAGAAATTTTCCCAACAATTTATTATTTGATATGATTAAGTGGAGATATCTGAATTGTGAACAATATTACAAAGAGAGAGTGATGTAATCCACACTATATTTTAGTACCTGCTGAATGTTTATTCCATTTTATAAGTGAAGAAATTTTCCCAACAATTTATTATTTGATATGATTAAGTGGAGATATCTGAATTGTGAACAATATTACAAAGAGAGAGTGATGTAATCCACACTATATTTTAGTACCTGCTGAATGTTTATTCCATTTTATAAGTGAAGAAATTTTCCCAACAATTTATTATTTGATATGATTAAGTGGAGATATCTGAATTGTGAACAATATTACAAAGAGAGAGTGATGTAATCCACACTATATTTTAGTACCTGCTGAATGTTTATTCCATTTTATAAGTGAAGAAATTTTCCCAACAATTTATTATTTGATATGATTAAGTGGAGATATCTGAATTGTGAACAATATTACAAAGAGAGAGTGATGTAATCCACACTATATTTTAGTACCTGCTGAATGTTTATTCCATTTTATAAGTGAAGAAATTTTCCCAACAATTTATTATTTGATATGATTAAGTGGAGATATCTGAATTGTGAACAATATTACAAAGAGAGAGTGATGTAATCCACACTATATTTTAGTACCTGCTGAATTTTTACTCCATTTTTTTATGTGAAAAATTTTTTTCTCAAAAATTTCTTATTTGATGTAATGATAAAATGTAGATATATTAATTTTGAAAAAATAGTACATACAGAGAGGAATGCAAGTTTTAAAATCATCGGTGTTGGGTTTCTCAGTCTTATCTTTAACTCTGTTCTGAAGTAATGGAAATTCACACTTTTTAATCACAATGTTTTAGATACAGTCTTACAGAGAATACCCCTTAACAACATATACTTATGATGACATGTAAGGGTTACATTCCTTACATATGTTACTTTCAGTTGAGTTGTTTTGCAAAAGAAAATATAAAACTAAAAGCGACCATGCTGGTCGCTCAGTGACTAGTTTGATATACTTTGTAACCCTAAAACAATTTAAGATTGCGATACTTAAGGATTACTCCGGTGGGGGCTGGGGTTTGAATCCAAGATAAGCCATGAGTGTCCCCGTTCTGTGTCCTCGTAGGGAGCAGTGTTGTCTTGCCTATAGGGTCTTTCCATAATCAAGTAGCTATCAAATTCACGGTGTAGATGGGTCGATGCCCTTAGAAAAAAATACACTGCTGGCCACCCAAATTGCAACACCAAGAAAGACAAGAGATATCACAACAAAATTTATTTTGTAGATAACATGTTGACCAAGTATCAAATGATTAAATTTATAGACTTCTGTGAAGTGTGGTTCCTGCCAAAATAAGTAGCCAGAGTAGACGCCATTGTTGGAGATCACCGCTGCCACACGCCTCGGCATTGATTCAAAGAGACTTTGGATGAGTTCTTGGGGTACAGCAGACCAAGCAGCTTCCACACGTTGCCAAAGTTGATCTGCTGTGGCAGCTGGGGTTGGAATCTGGGTCCATCGTAGAGCAACCATGGACCACATGTTTTCTATCGGCGAAAGATCCGGAGAGCGAGGCGGCCAGGGAAGCAATTCAATCTGGCGATTGACAAAGAACCGTTGGACAATGCGTGCCACGTGTGGTCGCGCATTATCCTGTTGAAATATGGCTATGGGCAAGCCCTGAAGGTAAGGAAGGACAACTGGCTCCAACACCTCGGAGATGTAGCGCTGGCTGTTTAAAGTACCGGCAATGCGTACTAGATGTGTGCGAGAGTGATATCCAATTCCGCCCCATACCATAATACCCGGTGCAGGACCAGTGTGGCGGTGCATAACGCAGCTGTTCAGCATCCTCTCTTCACGGTGTCTCCAGACTCGAATGCGACCATCGTGGTGTTGCAGACAGAAGCGTGACTCGTCAGTAAAGACAATTTCATTCCATTCTGCCGTCCACATCCTTCTGTCATCGCACCATTGGCGGCGAAGACGTCTGTGGTTCTGCGTCAAGGGTAGACAAAGCAATGGACGTCTTGCGGACAGACCACTCTGCTGTAAACGGCGTCGAATGGTACGCGCAGACACTGGATGATGCGTTGCAGACTGCATGTTCGGAGATGTCCGTCCAGAATATTTTCCCTGAGATTAAGTAATGGTCAGATTATTTTTAGCATGTTTTTATTAACTCGCTTTCTTGTTTGTGTGTGTGTGTGTGTGTTTGTCCAGTACAAATCTTGTAATCGATTTTTAACTCACTTCCCAACTAGCTAGACACTTGAAACATTTAGAATAGCTCAGAACACGATGACAATGCATTATTTTAATACTTTTAGCCATCTTTAAGCATGATTTAATTCACTTTCAGTTAATTTTGTTTTGTAGACTGGTACAGCCATCTGTCGGCCGGGACGGAAACGAAAAGTTAAACGCAAGTTGACTTCCAATTAACTTAATTTCTTTCCAGTTGATGGGATAATTCATCAAAAAAATTTAAAAAGTATTTATTAATACATAGAATTGTGAAGTTTATATGATTCAACAGAAAATTTAAAAACATGGTATATAAAAAGTTCTTTTTATCTTGCAATTAAATAGGTTGGGGTTGTTATTCTCACGCCCAATACCTAAACTGGAGGACCAGGCAACCATATTTATAATCCCTCCTGGTGGCAGGAACACCCAGCTATACCCCCTGCACTGGGTTGCCCGTTTTAGTCTCCTCATGCATGACTACTTCGAGACTATTCTTTCACAATCGGTTACCCCACGGGTAGAGTCATTCAATACCGAAATTAAAGTACAGGGTGGCTAAAATTAAAGTTCCAATTTAAAATGGTCATAAAAAACTCACCACCAGGGGGGAAATGGCGCTGTATACAATATTGTGAAACGAAATAAGACATGAAGAAATCGGTTTAAAATGTGTTTAATCGTTTCTGAAACGTGTTACAAAGCATGTTTAATGTGGCGTCCACCATTTCCCGAAAGCAAGTTAAATCGCATTACTACATTCTGAACAGTAGCTCTTAGAATATCAAGAGGAATGTTACGGACATGTCGGTGTATCGCATCTTTCAATTTCGCCGAATTCTATTGATTACCACCATAAACACGATTAAACCGATATCTTCATGTCTTAGGGCCGAATTCAGTCTTCGAAATTCACAAATTAGCGATCTGTAAGAAAATGATTTCCGGAATGCGCACATTTTAAATGGTAATTTTGTATAGGTCAATGTTTCTTAAGGGTATATACAAAATGTTAAACCCGTGTAACAAAAGGTTAAGTTAGATTCCGACCCTTATTTTGTTTAACAATATTGCATACTGCGCCATTTACTCTCTGGTGGTGAGTTTTTGAACTTTTTTTTTGGCTGAAAAGAAAGTCCCATGACCTCCTTTAAGGGGACAAGGGACCTTCAAACTTGGATTTTTAAATTTTCAATTTTTTAACTCTATATACAAAATGAGAAAAAATAATTTTTCTATTTTTGTAAATTGAAATCCCTAAGAATTCAAAATAAGGAATTTTTTTGCAGAATAATGAAGGTTTTTCATTTTTTTTTCAAAAATGCTAACGTTTTTCAAAATGCTCTATGCACATTCTGTATTAATTTAAGTCTTTAATTTTCTTATTATCAGTTTACTATATGTATATAAATATAAATGTGCATTTAATATTTTTTTTGTAGGAATCTAAAGTCTTCAATAATTTTTTCTATACTGCCCGTTATTTTTTTATTTTTTTATTTTTTTTAATGGTATATAAATTTGAAAAACATGTGTGATTGCAAATAATTATGCACAGTTTTGTAACAAAGACTTCAATTAACAATTCTGAGAAATTTGGAAGATATCAGAAGAAAATGAATACGCATGAAGTCTTTTAAAAAAATTCTAGCATTTTTGAAGAATTTTTTGATAAACTGGTCTAATTCCTCCCCAAAATACTTATTTGTGAATTCTAAGTCTCTTCATTGTAGTAGAAAAATATTAGTTATGCTCATATGGTATAAAGTGTAAAATATTGAAAATTAAAGAAGAACGAGATTTAAGGTCCCTTGTGCCCTTAAACTATTACCAAGTTTGATAACATTTGGTCCACTCTGTACTTTATACCTTTAAAAACCAAAACATTTCACCCGTGCTGCCAGAATCCTTTTTTTAAATGCTTAGTCACTTCAAAAGTTAAATTTAGTTTTACTGTTTCATAAAAAAAAAATCACCTCACGTATTCTGCCAGTAAAAATTTTGATTCGCTGGATGGCATCGCCTCATGAATAAAAATTCCAGATATAAAGTGATTAAAAATAACATAAAACCAAGTAACAGATGGCTTCAAAATCACCTGTTCCGGGACACAGATAAAGTAGGAAAGCCGGAGTAGGACCTTCAGCGACAAAATTGATTAGGAAAACTTTTTTTTTTTGTTTTTAACATAATTAATGTCCTTAAAGAATAACGTCTAAACATAAAACTCCTAATTCAAAAAGAGAAAAATTCATGAGATAATTAGGGAGAATTTTTTTAAAGTCATTCTAAGCATTTTAAAAATTTTAAGGGTGGCTAATTAGTTAATTATGCTCAAAAATAAGACGAGAATGCTTAAATGCCACAAAAATTATAAATCTTTTAAAAAACGTTGTTGCGACGTTGACAAATAGCTTGAGAAAGTGCATTATTTCACTAAACAACTATTATGTTTAAAAGTAGTTGTAAAAATACACCAGTTTACAGAATAAATTTCGCAACTTTATTTAGCTGCGTAAACGCCTGAAGTACTGAGATGTGGGCAGAATGCAAGAGCCTAGCATTGTTTTTTTACTGCCGAATCCGGCAATTTGTGATTAATGCATAAATAAACTGCAGTTTCACCATGCCTGTGGTTTTGTCTCGTGAAAAATTATGTGTGAGACAAAAACCGTCTTTGGCATTTTGACAAACATCTCAGGTTACCAATTATTAAAAATTATTTTTTAAGTGGCGAAACAAAGAATCCAAGATTAAATAGGAAAAAAATGATATTTAGAAGGCAACAGAAAATATGTCGAAAATAGTGAATTTTTATTCATACGTGTACAGAAATTTTAAAATAAACTTTGTGTTTTGATGAAATCCGACAAGTGGCACATGGTCTTCAAAATTGATGTATCTTTATAAATTACGGAACTCGACCAACTGTAGTACTTCTACTGAGTTGCTTCCTATTCTCCTGCATAGTTGTATACCTCTACTAGATGAATAACCGTGATTTCCTAAGGAGTACAGTGATTTTCGCTTATACGAATCACGTTTGTTATTACTGTTTTTGATTCTTATAAGCGGTTGATTCTTATAGCCGAAATTTATGTTTTTGGACAGGCACACACACCTATATATATATATATATATTAGATAATTTACCATAAAATACTCTTTAATTTACGTTAATTATCTGTTATTAAAATAATTTTTTATAATTAAAAAAAAAAACAACTTAATTTTTAGACCTATAAGTAGATACACATGATTATAGTAAGAGAAGATAATCCAATATTTGTTACAACATACCTGCTTAACAGTTTTAACATTTCAACTACAGGAAGGAAGCAAGAAAAAGTTTTCTATGGTAGTTTGACGTAATGAAGTTTTCAAGAGGCTATTTATACCTCTTTCAATACTAATAGTCTCAGACGAAGATTCACCTTCTAGCTTACGTTTCACGGTTTGATAACGTACTGAATCTACTAATATCACGTTTGCCTAAGTGATAGTGGACACTTCGCCGAAGATTTATATGTTTCAGAGTCCAGGAAGCCGCGACCAGGATGTGAGAGGTGGGAAAAAGAGTCCCTGTTTTTGTTTGTCAAGGGAGAAAAGTGAAATTGAACCTTGACGGGTAAAGATGCCCCCGGGTCAAGCTAATGGGACAGTGTTGTGCTAAAGTGTTTAAGGGGAAACTATTTTGTTATGTCTAACAAAGAAAGGGGTGAATTTTATGACTATATTCCATCCCATCTTATCAATCGTTCTTAAAAAAAAGAAAAAGGAAAGAAAGAACTTCATACCTTTTGAGGGTTTAAGTGACTTTTTTGGAAAAATGAAAGGAAAAAGAAGAGTGTAAACTGATTCTTAAAACCGGTGGATTGATTCTTTAAAGCGAAAATTTTAACATGGAAATAATACATTTGTTTTTGTTCTCGCGATATTGATTCTTATAAACGGTTGATTCTTATAACCACTGATCACTATAAGCGGTGGTTACTGTACTTTCAAATTAAATACAACGGTCAATCTATGGAATTAATGCCAAAAAATTATATACTTATAAAAAATCGTAACTGATATTTTTATTGACAATATAATGTGGAAGAGAATATTCAAATTAAATACAACGGTCAACGTATGCAATTAATGCGAAAAAAAACATACACTTGCCAGATAAAGTCTGCATACAAGCGAAAACCAAACATTCAAGCATCAAAAAATATAATATTACACTAAATTTATCAATTTTCTTTTCTTTTCTTGTACTAATTGTATCATTTATTATTTTTTAACAATGGTTTTAAAAATATAACATGCAACGTTTTAAAAGAAAAAAAATAATTAAAAAAAATTGAATGAATTCGTACCAGAAAAAATTTGCGTGCAAATAGAGAAAACTAATATACCCAATTCAGTTGTATGCGATGTTGTTCATTTTGCTAAAATTTTGTAAAAAGATTTCCTCAATATTCGTTTCCAAAGCTTTTGTGAAGGTAAATTGTGGAAAATTAAAATTAATCAAAAAGGAAAGGAGATTACTCCTGAAGAATGGAAAATTATCTTGAACCTGAAGAATGAAGGCAGAACTCTTCGGGAAATTGGCAAGACTCTTGGAAGAACTCATTCCTCTATTCAAAGAGTAATCAATAATTACAATTTAACAAAATGTATTATCTCGAAGCCACGTTCTGGACGTCCCTCTAAACTGACACCACGTGAAAAGCGTTTTATCCTGAAGTCCATAAGCCTAAATCCAAGAATTACTGCATCTCAAATTGTAAATGAAATTAGAGAGAGGTTTGAGAACACTATTCATGAAGATACTATACGGAAGATTTTGAAAAAATTTGACTATCAGGGCCGTGTAGCGCGTAGAAAGCCACACATATCGGTCATCAATAAGCAAAAACGTCTACTCTTCGCAAATGAATATGTAAATAATTACAATATAAAAAAGAACTTTTTATATACCATGTTTTTATATTTTCTGTTGAATCATATAAACTTGACAATTCTATGTATTAATAAATACTTCTTCAAAATTTTTTGATGAATTATCCCATTAACTTAAAAGAAAATTATCAAATGCGTAATAAAGAGAGCAATTATGAGAAATTTTCAAACATTTATTTATTGAATAACATATATAAACACATTACCCGAATAATTACAACAATATAATAACCACCCCACCCTCCTTTCATTAAAAAAAATGTAATTTACATGCAGCTTCTTCATGAGCTGCAAACGAATTCGCATCTTCCATAGTTAATTATGGATTTCAAAATTATAAATTATAATCTATAATTTGAAGGAAAAAAAATAAAGGAATTTCACAGAGAAAATATCGCAAATAGCATGTGGGCATAAACAAAAATTATCCCATTGTAATGAAAATGTAATATGCTTGGTTCACTATTACGTTAATAGATGGCGCCAGTAGCGCAGTTACTTTTGGCTCCAGACGCTACTCGTATTTTTTCGTAATGGATTTTAAAATATGGAATAAAGATGCCTAAAAGTATTAAAAGAATGCATTGTCATCGTGTTCTGAGCTATTCTAAATGTTTCAAATGTCTAGCTAGTCGGGAAGTTAGTTAAAAATCGATTGAAAGATTTGTACCAGACAAACACACATACAAACAAGAAAGCAAGTTAATGAAAACATGGTAAAAAGCCTCTGGAGTTCCGGGAAAAGGTACTCTTCACAGATGAGAGCAAGTTTTGCCTTTTTGGGATTAAAGGACGTAAGCTGGTGTGGAGAAAGACAGGTACGGCTTACGAGAAGCAGAATCTCGTGCTCACAGTAAAGCACGGTGGTGGAGGTATAATGGTTTGGAGGTGTATGGCAGCCAATGGCGTGGGACGTCTGCTATTTATAGAATCTACAATGGATCATATGGCATATTTGAACATTTAAAAAAAAAATTTAAAAGTTAGTGCTCCAAACCTGGACCTTGGAGACGACTTTTGGTTCCAGCAGGATAATGATCCAAAGCACGCTGCCCACGATGTGAAGCTCTGGTTGTTGTACAAAATCAAAAACCAGTTACATACTCATCCACAATCACCTGACTTAAATCCCATGGAACATTTGTGGGATGTACTAGAGCGCAGGATTCGTCAACATTCCGTAACATAGAAAGAGATGTTGGAAAAGGTTATTGTAGAAGCGGAATGGTATAATTCCCCACGGTGTGTGGCCAAGAACAAATCTATTGTAAAGACTGCAGAGGCAGGGGTAAATAGAGGCTTGTAAACCAGGAGGTAATAGAAGAATAGCTGTCGGTGTGGCCAGTGATAGCGATCTAAAGTCTATAAATATTGCAAGATGGATGGTCGATATTTTATGGCCCACAGTAAAACCTTCAGATGATAAGGGTCAAAGTGGTATTGCAAATGAAAATTATCGTGGGGAGGTACTTCGTAGACTATGGACAGGGGCAGTATAATAAGGAACCAATTGGGGCAGAAACTACTGAGAAGAACTACTGAAACTACTGAAAAACAGCCCACTGCCCAATGAAAAAGAGGGGCGGGCCATTCTGGCCCGCCCCTCTTTTTCATTGCAAACGGACAACACCCTCTCCAAGTACGAGAGGAATAGGAGAAGAGGTCCAGATTTATCTCGGACTTTTTTCTTAGAGATCAGATGATAGAGAGTCGCGACTGCCCCAGAGTCTAGGAGAAGTGCCAGTAGACGCTAAGATGTTCCTATACATGAGATGATTCTGGGTCCCTGTCGTCGATTCTATCTTTCATCGCTGCATACTTCAGCTGTAGTAAGTGCCTCCCCATAGACTCTAAAAATCATTACTTTGACCATATAGTTTGCCTCTGCTTCTGAGTTATCGTTTGTAAAATGTTAATATGAAAGAGAATATTGTGCTAGTAGCAATTACACTTTAATTGAATGTTGTGAATTATCAAATAAATGTATGTTAAAGGCCAATGCCATGTCTTCCTTGCTTGCTCCAACACATGCATGCATCCATTGTTTCAAGGTTGTTAACCCTTTCAGGGGCAACAACCCCCCCCGTTTGCACGATGTAGACTTTTTTTCTCAATTTGTTTAACCTAAATAATCTTGAAAATTTTTCCAATTAAAGATTGCAAATATTTTTACTTATTTAAACTGTTAACAGATGGCAGTACTAACCATTTTTTCTGCTCATTTAGCTGGAGTACATTGAATGCAAGTGAAGAAAAGACTAGATTTAGGCGTTTGCACTGTGCAAACGGCGCCCGTCAAAGGGTTAAAGTGCCTACAGTTATCATTATGGAATGGAATAATATATATCCTAATGAAACATTCAAAGTGGTTCAATGTATGCAGAAACGATTGATGGAAGTCCTTAGGCCTAAGGGATATCCGACCAGTTACTAAACTTTCCCCTAACAGTCAATGACTATTATATTTTTTCAGGTTTTCTTATATGTACGCAAACTTTTTCTAGGGTATTTCGTGTTATTTTTTTGTTCAATTTGATAAATAAACAAAATCATGTGTTTTGTATTTCTAAAACCATTGTTAAAAGATAAATGATTCGAACAGCACAAGAAAAGAAAAGACAGTTGATAAATTTTGTGTAATATATTTTTTTATGCTTGAAAGTTTGGTTTTCGCTTGTATGCAGACTTTTTCTGGCAAGTGTATATTTATAAAAAAAAAAGTAACGGATATTTTTATAGACAAAATAATGTAGAAGAGAATATACAAATTAAATGCAAAGGTCAATGTATGCAATTAATTTGTATGTTTAATATCCATAAAACATACTAATTTGAATTAAAGTCGTAAAAAATTTTCCTCTCAATTAGTATAGTGGTTAAATTTTAACTTTTACCATATTTAATTTTTTTTGTCAATTTATTCCGTTCTTATGACCGTGACGCAAAATTAATTTGAAGTATCACAAAAAGAAAAGAAACCACGTGATCAGCATGTAATAAATTAAATTCTAAAAATTAATCGTTAAAAATTCACCAAAAATCAGAAAATGGAGGTAAAGATTTCATTTTAAAGGAATTTTTATGATCTTTCTCGTGATATAAATTTTATAACCCTCCGATTATTATTTTAAATGAAAACTTTAAAGAATGTTACAAAAACAGCTTAAAAATTTAATTTTAAAAAAATTCAAGAAGAATTTTTCAAAAATCTCTCTTTGTGCACCCCTACACTATAAGAAGAATCGCCATGAAAAATTTCAACCCTTTAGGTCCAGCGGTTTCGTCTGTGCGTTATCTGTCAATCAGTCAGTTATGGAACTGTTTTATATATATACTAGCTGAAAACCCGTACTTCGCTACGGAGTACATTCAAATTAAATACAACGGTCAATGTATGCAATTCATGCCAAATATAAATATATATTATATGATAAATACGACGATCAATGCATACAATTGATGTAAAATATATATATATATATATATATATATATATATATATATTTATAAGAAAATCGTAAAGGATAATTTTATAGACAAAATAATGTAGAAGAAAATATTAAAATTAAATCTAATATAAAGAATACTAAAGAATATAGTACAGTTAATATAGTACAGTTTTTAGAACATTTCTTTTACTGTATTTTAATATTTTTTTTTGGATAATGTCCAATCGTCTGCCGCATTAGCAAGGAAAAAAAAAATTTTTTGTTTATTTAGTTGTTATGCACGTGACGATAAATTTAATTAAAGTACCAGAAAAAGAAATCACGTGATCAGCATTCAATAAATTAAATTCTAAAAATTAATCTTTAAAAATTCACCAAAAATCAGGAAATGGAGGTAAAGATTCGAAAAAGATTTCATTTTAAAGGAAATTTTATGATATTTCTCGTGATATAAAATTTTATAACCCTCAATGTATTATTTTAAATGCAAACGTAAAAAAAGTTACGAAAACAGCTTAAAAATTTAATTAAAAAAAATCTAAGAAGAATTTTTGAAAAATCTTTCTTAGTGCACCCCTACACTATTAGAAGAATCGCCATGCAAAATTTCAGCCCTTTAGGTTCAGCGGTTTGGTCTGTGCGTTGTATGTCAGTCAGTCAGTCAGTGAATGAATGAATGAATGAGTCAGTTACGGAACTGTTTTATATATATAGATAGATATACATATATAAATAAATAATGTGGGTCTATGGATTAAAACTCTTATGTAGAATTTCCTAGAGGAAATAATTTAGGAAATGAACTGTTCTTTAATCCTAAGGAAAAATTTCATCGAGGAATTTATTATCAACCAGATTGTACGCTGCAGTTTTTAATTTGAGTTGCGTGCCCCAATATATCTTTTTGAGCACGTTCTTTATGGATAATTTTGGAAATGGGGTGACCAAGAATTCCAAATTAAAACTAAATTTCTAGAGAAAAGCTATTTTTAACTAGATTCCATGTAGTAATTTGTTTGGGTTCCATGCTATCTTTTAGCTCGTGTGCTTAACTGTGGATAGTTCGGGAAACAAAATAACATAAATTTCTGGGTAAAATTATCTAGAAGGATAATTTTAACCAAATTGTGTCTGATAATTTTTATTTTCTGATACCGAATTCCCCGCAAATTTTGGCCAAGCATTTAGACTAGTTCAGTTTTGAAGTTAAGGCTTTATTTTAGTTTGGAGGGATTCACGTGCGAAACAAAACACATAAGTTAAAAATTTCGCCTCCATTGTTGACTCTTTAAGGTACTGGTTGCCTCCATTGTTGACCCTTAAGGTAATTTATTTAAACAATAAAGTGCTTCAATCACTGAATGCGATAACTTATTTCAGAGGGTGGATATTTTATTAAAAACAGCTATTCCGTCGTCAAACGATTAAAGGGTATGGGAGGTATTACTAGCATAAAAAGTTGCGACTTTACTGACCTATATATGTTAACCCTGAAGGGTTAAGGCTGCTATGTACTAACCCCATTGGATTCGCTCACCTCAATGTTAACCTATGGAGAAAATGTGTCCACGGATTGCCGACTTGGATTCAAAGATTGTTTTAAAAATTGTACTCGGTCATAGAGAAAGAAATTTTACACTTGTATACATTTTTCGTTTTTTTTTTTAAAAATGCAATTAATATTTTTAAATTTCAGTTATTCGGGGAAAAATCAGGTATAGTGTGTTTTAAACGCTCATAAATTCCTTCGGTGGACGAAATTTATAAAATGAATCCTGTAGCGCTTTGCAGAAAAGTTCAGGCTATCTGACAATACCAATTTTATTTGATTATCAGCATTTATGTACCTGTAAATAGTTGACAAAAATATATTTTAAATAAAAAATTTGGGGGCAGCGCTTAACCCCCCCTATAGAGAGAGAGCCATTACAATTCCTCAAAATGTCAATCCTAAGGGGGTGGAATTCTCGAACTGTCAACTGGACTCCTCCCACCACAAGAGTCTGCAAGAAGAGGAAAAGAGAAATACGATTTTTTTTCTTAGTACATAGCAGCCTTAATGTAGCTTTCGGTTTATTAAGATAATATCGCCGCCGTCCACACCCGAAGGTTATACGGCCCTTCAATAATAAAACTAATCATGCCGACTGCAATCCAACCCAACCGGGTCCCGAAGTTTTTCTTTTTGCAATTCGTTTACCTGTCTTTTTTTAAAATCTGAGGGGCTATCCACCTTCCCCTAGGATTTGAGGGGTCTTTACCATCTTTGTGTATGTATACCACGCTAGCTTTTTTCCATTTACTAGGGAACTTTCCTTCCTGCCAACATTTATTGTATAACTTAGTCAAAAATAGGCTATCTATATTCCTGATCTGTTGAACTATACTCTGCGTACAGCAAAACTTTTTTTGTGTGTGTCCTGTACAATTGTTACTTGGTGACATACCTGACAGATCTCTATTTCGACAACCACGATTGAGGAAGTCATTAGCTCCTCATTACAGGCTAACTCAAGCTGTCAAGGCAGGAAACCTAAATATGTTCAATGTTCTTGTTTCGGTTTATTAAATGGACCCTAAGTTCTCACCCAATAATCGTACGAATAAAAGTAAAGCAGTTTCAGAGTCACAAAATATTGGCATTTGAAATGCAGCAATAAAAAAAAAAAAATCGAAATTTGGCACCAAAACAGCCTTTTCAACGGCTTAATCAGCATTTCGGAAACAAAGACATAAACTAAAAATATTCCACAAAACACTTCTGAGTAAGTGATCGTCAAGAATTTGCCCTTCTCCCTCGAACTAGTGGATGCCGTAGTAATTCTCGGCAATACTACACCACCTAAGAATGTCATTCTTTATCCGTCAGAGCTTTGATTCCCCTCAAAGAATCTGCTCCAGAGTTATTTCCTTTGTGGGCTAACAGTGCCTATCTTCACATATTTTCACCGGTAGAGACAGAGAGTGGAAAAAAAATACCTGCATTCTTTCCCCAAACGCATATCTCACCAGGCATTGTACACTCCCCCGATTTAAGACATTAGGGAAGTAAATAAAAAAAAATGGCATCCGACTCGTAGAAATAGAAAAGGACCCATCATAACTTATGATGGAGAAGATCTATGTGGTTTTCTTTTTTGTGTGTGTGTCTCCATAGCGTTGTTTTCTACCATATTTCCGTCCAAGAATAAGCTAGAGTGGCGGGGGTCCAAAAATATCATTTTTAGAGATCGTTTCCTATCTGTCTTTGCAGCAGAAATTTTTTTTTTTTTGCTTTTCTTTCTATTTTTAAATTCTTTCATTTTCTCCGGGGGCATATTTTGTCTCCCGGACACGAGAATAGATGCGGAAATTACCAGACATTTGTCGTTTTCCCGCTGTCATTCATTTTTAAGGTAATCGTGGTGAAGAGCTGCCCAATAATTGTGGGTTAACTCTTTTATTTTCTTCTTCTTTTGAGTGTGCTATCGTCTTGTACTGTTTTGAAATATTCATGTAATGGCAGAGTAAAGCAGATATCGGCCGTGATGCTGAGTAACAACAAAACTTGGGATTTTATTTCAAATCATTTCATATTTCTGTTTGCATTTATTATACTATTTCCCGCTTTATTCTTCTATATCCTACAACGTAGTTGAAAATCATGAGCGCTTCCTAAACTTCATATTGCTTTATATTGTTTTTAAGACTATATATATATATGTATATATGTATATATATATATATATATATATATATATATATATATAGTAAAACTTCTATGTCGGCCAGTAATGATTCCGAAAAAAAGTGGCCGTTTTGAGAGGTGGCCGTAGAAAAGAGGTTTCTTCCATAACACTGGTTCTAAGGGGTTTCTAATCGGTTCTGAATAAAGTATAGCCGTTTAGAGGGGTGCCCGTCTAATAAAGGTTCTCGGCTAGAGAAGTTTCACTGTATATATATATATATATATATATATATATATATATATATATATATATATACACACACACACAGTCGAACCTCCATATATCGAAGTAGCAAAATGCCGGAAAAAATTCAATATATAGAAATTTCGATATATAGAATTGATCTTAGTTTTATCATAATTCTCCAAAAACATTAAAATTTAAGCTAATTTTTGTATACGAAACTCCATTTCTAATTTATATGCGAATCACAATAAATGAAAGTTAATAACTAAAAAATGAATTAATATGAAAGATTTATTGAGTACTATATATCTTTTTAAAAAAACCATAATCCAGACAGTGGTTACAGTGATCACAGCTACATTCTTTAAAAAAAAAAAGTACGAATATCTCGCTGAACAGCCAGTTTTGCGGAAAGTTCATCAAAGAAATGCTCGCATTTATTCAGTCCACTAAAAACTTCAATTCGTGAAAAATGTCCCTGATGAAGTCCACGTATTCTTTCAAACGCCGAAAATTGGGAGATTTTATTCTAAAGTGAAATAAGATCTCCCAATATGTCGTGAAAAAAATTTCGATATGTAGAGATTTTTCCGATATATAGAAAATTTCGATGTGGGGAAGTTCGATATATGGAGGTTCGACTGTATATATATATATACACACACACATATATATATATATATATATATATATATATATATATATATATATATATGTATATATATGTATATAATGTGTGTGTGTGTGTGTGCATGTAAACTTGTCTATTAATAAAAATTCGAACTAAGAAAAATTTGTGAAAAGGTAATCATTCAAGAAACTAGAAATAAACTCAGTGGCAATCAAAATAAATTCTAATATGAAGTTCTAATTTGTTCCTCATTTTAAGGAGCAAAAGCAATAAAATAGAATGACACACGGCTTGTTGAATATGTGATTGAGTTTCAGTAGAAGAAAAATTCACTGCAATAGAACATACCAGGAACTATATAGTTTGTTTCAAAACTCTCCTTAGCCTGCCCATTGTTTTCAAGAGTTTAAATTTATTAACAAAGTCAAGTTTAAATGGAAAACTTTATTTTTTGGATGTAGATCATTCATTGTCACAAATATTGATAATAATCATTTTGGTAGAGAAAATGTATACTATTGTTAAAAACTCATTTACTCGTATAAAGTGTCATGTGTAGTAAATAAAGAAAGGACAGCCGGCGTGGTCTTGCTTTTTCTGTGGGTCCAAAAGTTACTATTTCTAGTTTCCTATGTACATATGTATTGGACTTGCCAGATTATTATAACTAGTTAAACGTTATTCAACGCTAGTGCAGTTCTTCAGTTATTTTCGTTTGGTTGTATATGCCTTCTTTATGTTTTTATTTTCTTATGTTGTGTTGAATTATTTATAATGTATAAGTTTCTTGCCAGATTATGAAATACTACGCTCTTCTTTATTGTCATATCACGAAATAAATAATTGCCGTTGAAAATCCTCGAGCATGGAATATTATACTTACAAGTTATCGGTGAGTGAAACGCAAAATTACCAGCAAGAATATTTGAATATATGAGTGTGAAGCATTACAGATCAGAATATTTCGGATTGTGAAACATTACCAACAAGAATATTTCGGAGAATGAAACATTGCTAACAAGAATAGTTTTGAGTGTGAAATATTTCCAACAAAAATATTTTTGAGTTTGAAATATTACCAACAAAAATATTTTTCAGTCTGAAACATTACCAACAAAAATATATTTAGTGTGAAACATTACCAACAAGAATATTTTTGACTGTGAAACATTACCAACAAGATTTAGAAGCATGTAATATTGCTCTTTCAGTACACCAAAGAATGCAATATTATATGGCTGAAATCATCATAGCATGTAATATTTGAATCTGATCCCTATGGTCTTTTCTTTCTAAGCAAATCCCAGCCTAGAAGCCGAAAGCTTTACAACCATCACCCTTGTGAACTCTAGCTATGATTGACAATGAAAGTCTCATTTCACCATCATTATTATTTACCCTCCAGTCATGGGCGATCTCCACATTTTTCTGTACAAAATAGCGGCTGAAACATATATTGTTGGGGTTTACCGTAAGAAAACTTTTAATTCAATACACAAAAAAGAAAAAAAAAATCAAAGTAAGTGGAAAAAAGGAAATATTTTTATTCATTAACTAATAACTTGCGGGAATATCGTGTTTAGCAAAAACACATAAAGCAATTTAGAAAATGAAATATTTCCTATAATCAATATTATTTTGAATCATACTCATTTCTTAGAATCAATATATCCTCGAAGCACAGTGGGAAAAAAAACTTCTCTCTGCATTCAAATATTAAAGAAAATTCAGAATCCTCAAAGATAAAGTTTCCTGTCGTTAAATGCGTCAAAATAAATAGAACAGATAGAATGCTATTTCAGCATCGTCCACGGCTGAAGGATTAAAACATACATCGTATCAAGTTTGGATTCTGCGGTTTTTTTCACTTCCACTCCGGCTCTGCTACAACCAAATATGACTCCAGTAAATCATTTGAATAAGATCTTTGAAACCTAATACATGTCGAGCTATTTTTACAAACTTATTAACGTTACAAAACAGTGCCATTCATCAAGATCCAACTCCAAACGAGATAAAAAAAAAAAACTGTAACAAAACTGGTTACCGACCCTCTCAGAACAACGACTCGTTACATCACGTTCATCTTTTTTTCAATCATTTAGCAGGGTATTTACCCCTGCTTGAAACCCGAAAGGGATATGCACGAAAAGACTAATTGTCCTTTGTAACCCACACTTCTGCAACAAGCTACCCACGCTGTGACTGAACAATTTCCCCAACAGTGCGTAACTAATAAGTAACACGTATTTTTACTGAAGTATTTTTCTTAAGAGGTAGATCGTGATTTCGTTGTTTTTCACACGCGCATTTCGGAGTTGTTAAAAAAGTCAAAGCTGGATTACAGAGACTTATAGAATGGAACTCTACACGTATTTTTCTTAAGGGGTAGATAGCGCTTTCATTGTCTTTCACACGCGCATTTCGGAGTTGTTAAGAAAGTCATAATTGGATAAAAGAGACTTATACAACGGAAGTGGACACGTATTTTTACTAAGGTATTTTTCTTTAGGGGTAGATCGTGCTTTTGTTTTTCCATGCGCGTTTCGGAGTTGTTAAAAAAGTCAAAACTGGATTACAGAGACTTATAATGGAACTCTACACGTATTTTTACGAAGGTATTTTTCTTAAGGGGTAGATAGCACTTTCATTGTTTTTCACACGCGCATTTTGGAGTTGTTAAGAAAGTCATTATTGGATAAAAGAGACTTATACAATGGAAGTGGACACGTATTTTTACAAAGGTATTTTTCTTTAGGGGTAGATCGTGCTTTTGTTGTTTTTCCATGCGCGTTTCGGAGTTGTTAAAAAAGTCAGAACTGGATTACAGAGACTTATAGAATGGAACTCTAGACGTATTTTTACGAAGGTATTTTTCTTAAGGGGTAGATAGCGCTTTCATTGTTTTTCACACGCGCATTTCGGAGTTGTTAAGAAAGTCATAATTGGATAAAAGAGACTTATACAATGGAAGTGGACACGCATTTTTACTAAGGAATTATTCTTTAGGGGTAGATCGTGCTTTTGTTGTTTTTCCATGCGCGTTTCGGAGTTGTTAAAAAAGTCAAAACTGGATCACAGAGACTTATAGAATGGAACTCTAGACGTATTTTTACGAAGGTATTTTTCTTAAGGGGTAGATAGCGCTTTCATTGTTTTTCACACGCGCATTTCGGAGTTGTTAAGAAAGTCATAATTGGATAAAAGAGATTTATACAATGGAAGTGGACACACATTTTTACTAAGGCATTTTTCTTTAGGGGTAGATCGTGCTTTTGTTGTTTTTCCATGCGCGTTTCGGAGTTGTTAAAAAAGTCAGAACTGGATTACAGAGACTTATAGAATGGAACTCTACACGTATTTTTACGAAGGTAGTTTTCTTAAGGGGTAGATAGCGCTGTTATTGTTTTTCACACGCGTGTTTCGGAATAGTTAAAAAAAAAGTCAAAACTTGATTAGAGGAACTTATACAATGGAAGTTGACACTTATTTTTACTAAGGTATTCTTCTTTAGGGGTAGATCATGGTTTTGTTTTTTTTCACACGTGGATTTCGGAGTTGTTAAAAAAGTCAAAACTGGGTTAGAAAGACTTATACAGTTGAACTCGGTTAATACGAGAAGCTTAGGAAATGCTCGTTTTAACCGTTACTTGTATAAACCGTGATTAAAAAGACTAATTTGGGATCAAATAATCAGTTTCGAAAAAATGATTAAGAATATAAACACTTTTCTACATGTTAATGTTAAATAATTAGAATGACTTACGTTTACTTAACTGTAATTGCATTTGCTTTTGTTTTTAAACAAAATTTGGCATACCCGAAAGATCAATTGTTAACTTTTATCTTTAAAACATTCAATCGTGTTTTAAATTTCATAGGGCAAATTTGTTTATGTACAAATACAAGCGATATTAATATTTTTAAAAATATTCATTAAGTTTAGTCTGTTTAGTATTGGCTTTCATTTTAAAATCCCTTAAACTTCACCTCATAATACTCAGTGCGTTTAAAGATTTTTCACTTTTCAAAGTTTTTCAAAAAATACAGTCAATTGAAGAACATCATCCTGCGCTTCACTTTAACTCACATTTGGTACTAAGGCTTCTTGGTAGCCATCGGCATCTTCACTTTAGTGCTCGTCACATCCTGAATAATGTCTTCATTTGTTAATATACCTGAATAGCACTCGTAATATCCATTAAGGTCCTCGTATAAAGAGTGAAATTTTGTATTATTACACACTAGCTGAATACCCGTGCTTCGCTACGGAGTTCATTCAAATTAAATACAACGGTCAATGTATGCAATTAATGCTATATCTCTATATATAATAAATACAACGGTCAATGTATGCAGTTAATACCGAAAAAAAATCAAAATAATATATTTATAAAAAATTCGCAACGGATATTTTTAAAGACGTTAGAAGAGACTACCTGAAATATACATTTTTTTGTCAATTTATTTCGTTGTTATGCACGTGACACAAAATTAATTTAAAGTATCACAAAAATAAAAGAAACCACGCGATCAGCATTTAATAAATTTAGTTTCTAAAAATTAATGTTTAAAAATTCACTGAAAATCAGAGAAATGGAGGCAAAGTTTCGAAAATGATTTCATTTTAAAGGAATTTTTATGATCTCTCTCGTGATATAAATTTTAAAACCCTCAAATTATTATTTTAAATGCAAACTCTAAAAAAAGTTACCCCAAAAGCTTAAAAATTTAATTAAAAACTTTTTTAGAAGAATTTTTCAAACATCTTTCTTAGTGCACCCCTACACTAAGAAGAATCACCATGCAAAATTTCAGCCCTTTAGGTCTAGCGGTTTGGTCTGTGCGTTACCTGTAAGTCAGTCAGTTACGGAACTGTTTTATATATATTCTAGCTGAATACCCGTGCTTCGCTACGGAGTACATTCAAATTAAATAAAACGGCCATTGTATGCAATTAATGCCAATATATATATATATATATATATATATATATATATATATATATATATATATATATATATATATATATATATATATATATATATATATATATATATAAATATATATATTTATAATAAATAGAATTGTAAATGTAAGCAATTAATGCCAAAAAAAATTATAAAAAATCGTAACGGATATTTTTATAAACAAAATAATGTAGAAGGAAATATTCATATTAAATACAATGGTCAATGTATTCAATTATTTTGTATGTTTAATATCCATAAAACATACTAATTTGAATTAAATTCTTAAACTTCCATCTCAATGAGTCTAGTGGTTAAATTTTATCTTTTACCATATTTCAATATTTTTTTTGTTAATTTATTTCGTTGTTATGCACGTGACGATAAATTAATTTAAAGTATCACAAAAAGAAAAGAAACTATGTGATCAGTATTTAATAAATTAAATTCTAAAAATTAATCGTTAAAAATTCACCCAAAATCAGAAAAGGGAGCTAACGATTCGAAAAAGATTTCATTTTAAAGGAATTTTTATGATCTTTCTCGTGATATAAATTTTATAGCCCTCGAGATATTATTTTTAATGCAAACTTTAAAGAATGTTACAAAAACAGCTTACAAATTTAATTTAAAAAAAATCTAAGAAGAATTTTTCAAAAATCTTTCTTAGTGCACCCCTACACTATAAGAATTGCCTTGCAAAATTTCAGCCCCTTAGGTCCAGCGGTTTGGTCTGTGCGTTATCAGTCAGTCAGTCACGGAACTGTTTTTTATATATAGACTAGCTGAAAACCCGCACTTCGCTACGGAGTACATTCAAATTAAATACAACGGTCAATGTATGCAATTAATGCCAAAAAAAATATATATATACATATATTTATAATAAATACGACGATCAATATATATACAATTGATGTAGAAAAAAAATATGTATATTTATAAAAAAATCGTAAGGGATATTTTTATATACAAAATAATGTCCAATCGTCTGCCGCATTAGAAGAAATTTTTTTTTTGTCTATTTAGTTGTTATGCACGTGACGATAAATTAATTTAAAGTACCAGAAAAAGAAATCACGTGCTCGGCATTTAATATATTAAATTCTAAAAATAAATCTTTAAAAATTCACCAAAAATCAGAAAATACAGGTAAAGATCTGAAAAAGATTTCATTTTAAAGGAATTTTTAGGATCTTTCTCGCGATATAAATTTTAAAACCCTCAAATTATTATTTTAAATGCAAACTTAAAAAAAGTTACTAAAACAGCTTAAAAATTTAATTTAAAAAAATCTAAGAGGAATTTTTCAAAAATCTCTCTTAGTGCACCCCTACACTTTGAGAAGAGTCGCCATGCGAAATGTCAGCCCTTTAGGTCCAGCGGTTTGGTCTGTGCGTTGTATGTCAGTCAGTGAGTCAGTCACGGAACTGTTTTTTATATATAGATTAGAAACCTTTATTTCAAAACAATTTGTAAGTTTTCGCCGTGATCTCGCATTAACAGTGTTCGTATTAAGTGGGTTCTACTGTATTTTTCTCTCTGTCTCTTTTTGCTGTACAAAGTCACCTATTAATTAGAGACGTAGCTTCTTCCCGCACCCCACCTCGGCTAATGCATCGGGCGCGTGGCATTTGTCCAAATATTTCATTTAGAGAATCGCTCGAGTCTACCCTCTCTCATCCTTATCGTTATTACTTATGCAAGGAGCCGAAGGGATTTGTCCCCCCAAAAATAGTTGTGGTGGCAACAAGAGAGAAAAGAGAGCCAGAAAATCATTCATCCATAGGTTTTTTTTTTCCTTTCTCATACGAGTTCTTTCGATGAGTTTTTAGTTTTTAATTGTTGTGACGAACAAGTACTCGTCTTGGAAGGACACTTTGTTCTGGGAACAGATTCGGAATATTTGCTTCATTGGCAATATTTATACATTGAAAAAGGCTTAGATAGTAGATGTATTTCTAAGAGAATTATGCCAGATAATTGAAAAAAAAATTTCTTTTTTGCCTTTGATATATTCATGAATTATGTTTAATTTAATGGCAACACTTCAGGAATTGAATTCTCTGGAAAGATGAAATATGTTTTTTCAGATAGATTATACCAATGTCATATCATTTTGCATCCTATAATATTTCCTTTGCAGCAAATAAATTTCGAAATATATTAATGGATAAATTGCTTACACATACATTTGTAAATGTAAGCAATTAATGCCAAAAAAATTATAAAAAATCGTAACGGATATTTTTATATAAACAAAATAATGTAGGCAATTTGTAAATGTAAGCAATTAATGCCAAAAAAAATTATAAAAAATCGTAACGGATATTTTTATATAAACAAAATAATGTAGGCAATTTGTAAATGTAAGCAATTAATGCCAAAAAAAATTATAAAAAATCGTGACGGATATTTTTAATTGTCAAATTTGAATTTGAATTCCTGACGTATTGTCATGAAACAAAACATAATTCATGAAAATATGGGAAAATAATGTTTTTCAATTATCCTGCAAAACTTTGTTACAAATTCATTTATATCTACTGTCTTATTATTCACCGCAAATAAAATTTTATAGGATGTAAACGGATATAATATAAGTAAAATCTATCCCGAAAAAACTTACTCAATTTTTCGAGATAATAAAAAATAAACTTACTCAATTAATTACTTAATGTAAACTTACTCAATATAAACTTACTTAATATAAACTTACTCAATTTTACGATATTTAACTGTTTTTACAATTCAAATTTGTAAACACATTTTCGTTAATTAGACAGTAGATGTAAATGTATTGGTAAGAAAGTTTTGCAGGATAGTTGAAAAAAAAAATCTTTTTCCATATTTTCACGAATTTTGTTTCGTTCAACGGCAACACTTCAGAAATTGAAATTATCTCGAAAAATCGAGTAAGTTTTTCAGGGATAGATTTTACTTATATTATATCCGTTTACATCCTATAATATTTTATTTGCGGTGAATAATAAGACAGTAGATATAAATGAATTTGTAACAAAGTTTTGCAGGATAATTGAAAAACATTATTTTCCCATATTTTCATGAATTATGTTTCGTTTAATGACAATACGTCAGGAATTCAAATTCTCTGAAAAAATGAAATATATGTTTTCGTTAATATTTACAAGCATACGCATTATGCATTTCGAGCATTACAAGCATGGGCATTACAAGCATACGCATCTTTTTTTCCATATTTTCACGAATTATGTTCCATTTAACGGGAACACTTAAATTATCTCGAAAAATGAAGTAAGTTTTTTTAGGGATAGATTTTACTTATATTGAATCGGTTTGCTTTCTATAATATTTCCTCTGCGGTGAATAAGTTTCAAAATATGTTAATCAATAAACACATTTTCTTTAATAAGACAGTAGATAAAAATGTATTTGTAACAAAGTTTTGCAGGATAATTGAAAAAACTTTTTTCCCCCATATTTTTATGAATTATGTTTTGTTTAATGACAGTACGTCAGGAATTGAAATTCTCTGAAAAAATGAAATACAAGTTTTCGTTAATATTTACAAGCATACGCATTATGCATGAAGTGAATCAAAATATTTTAGAAATCTTCATAAATTCCTGAAATATTCCAAGTGTCAAGCACAGGAAGAAAAAAAAAGAAAATATAAAATATGCTTCTACTACCCCTCTCCCCACACACACACCAAAAAAAAATCTACCTGTAACTGAACACCTAATTAATATTATAAAAATACTCCATTTCATCGCAAGCATAAAACCATGTAAAAAATAAGGTGAAATAATTACAAGATAAAAAGAACTTTTTATATACCACGTTTTTAAATTTTCTGTTGAATCATATAAACTTGACAATTCTATGTATTAATAAATACTTTTTTAAAAAGTTTTTTGATGAATTATCCCATCAACTTGAAAGAAAATGAAGTTAATTGGAAGTTAACTTGCGTTTAACTTTTCGTTCCCGTATCGGCCAATAGATGGATGCACCAGTCTACAAAACCAAAATTAACTGAAAAAGAATTCAATTCTGCTTAAAGATGGCTAAAAGTATTAAAATATATTTGTCATCGTGTTCTGAGCTATTCTAAAAGATTCAAATGTCTAGCTAGTCGGGAAGTTAGTTAAAAATCGATTGCAAGATTTGCACTGGACACACACACACACACTAGAAAGCGAGTGAATAAAAACATGGTACAAAGTAAAATTCACTGCATTACCTTTCAATTATTATTTGCTCGTGTGTTAAAATTTAATTTTCCGTGAAATGGATTATTTATACTGTAGGTAATACGCTGCCAAATGATTAAAGAATATCATAAAATACTTGTTGCAACTTTGCATTGCATTTCTAAATACCTATAATTAGTGTAGTCGTTATTTTTCGTAAATTTCACATTCCTGCCTTTGTCTTTCATTTATCTTCCAAATTGACAGCTTCTTCCGGTGCTCATTTTCCATGTATGTGCAGAGGGTGTTTCTAAGTATGTACAGAGAAACGTATCCTGCAAGAAGGATCGGTAAAATATCTTCAAACACAATCCAAATCATCATAAACTTGGCTAAGCTTAGAAGCAATATGATTTGCTACAAAATATTGACATTTTCTTTTAAAGGTTTGAAATAACAGAAAGTATTACTACATTCTCAATTTATTGTGCGCAAAACAGTGCTATCGCTTGCTTAAAATGTTTTATTCATTTTAAAGTTGTCCGTTTCAGCTTTCCATCCATCTACCATAAATTGAATTATTTACTTGGTCTATAAATATAAACAACTAGCTGAAAACCCGCACTTCGCTACGGAGTACATTCAAATTAAATATAACGGTCAATGTATGCAATTACTGCCAATATATATATATATATATATATATATATATATATATATAATATAATAAATACGACGATCAATGTATACAATTGATGTAAAAAAAATATATATAATAAAAAAATCGTAAGGAATATTTTTATAGACAAAATAATGTAAAAGAAAATATTCAAATTAAATCTAATAGGACATAAAGAATATAGTACAGTTTGAGGAACATAATATATTTTATTGCATTTTAATATTTTTTGGATAATGTCCAATCGTCTGCCGTATTAGCAAGAACAGTTAATATAGTACAGTTTCAGAAACATATCTTTTACTGTATTTTAATATTTTTTTTGAATAATGTCCAATTGTCTGCCGCATTAGCAAGAAAAAAATATTTTTTTTGTCTATTTAGTTGTTATGCACGTGACGATAAATTTATTTAAAGTACCAGAAATAGAAATCACGTGATCAGCATTTAATAAATTAAATTCTAAAAATTAATCTTTAAAAATTCACCAAAAATCAGAAAATGGAGGTAAACATTAAAAAAGATCTCATTTTAAAGGAATTTTTAGTCTTTCTCGTGTTATAAATTTTATAACCCTCAAATTATTATTTTAAATGCAAACTTAAAAGTTACTAAAGCAACTTAAAAATTTAATTAAAAATATCTAAGAAGAATTTTTCAAAAATCTCTTATTGCACCCCTACACTATAAGAAGAATCGCCATGCAAAATTTCAGCCCTTTAGGTCCAGCGGTTTGGTCTGTGCGTTGTATGTCAGTGAGTCAGTCAGTTACGAAACTGTTTTATATACGTAGATGATTACACTTCATCGGAATGGATTGTTTGCTTTAAAATCCAAATTTATCTAGAAACAAGTTGATGTGTCGTGTTTTCTGGAGGCACTGTACGTTGCGTGTAAATGCTGTTCGAAGATAAGTCTTAGTCTACTAACCTTATCGGATTCGCTCACCTCAATTTTAACCTATGGAGAAAAATTTTGTACTATTTACACCTACATAAGTACTGATAATCGAATAAAAATGATATTTCCAGATAGCCTTAACTTTTTTGCACCTTCCAATAGGATTCATTTTATAAATTTCCTCCACCGAAGGAATTTATGAGCATTTAAATTACATTGTACCATATTTTCCCCCGATTAATTTAAATTTTAAAATATTGATTGCATTTACAAACAAACGAAAAATGCCCCAATATGTAAAATTTTTCTTTATTACGGAATACGAAAAAAAAAATTCATTCCAAGTCGGCAATCCTTGGACACATTTTTTCCATAGGTTAACATTGAGGGGAGCGAATCGTTAGTACACGGCAGACTTAAGGTTCAGCCGAAAAATTTCTCCTTATAGATTTCGTTAAATTGGAGTTCGTTATATAAAGACAATTTTGGATTTGTGCTTATTTCTCAAAAATTTATTGAGAGTTTTGGACTGATGTGAGCACAGTTGATTGTCAAGAAATATACATTTAAATGTTTATACTATTTGCATTTGTCTTCATCTGTATATATAAAACAGTTCCGTAACTGACTGACATACAACGCACAGACCAAATCGCTCAACCTAAAGGGCTGAAATTTTACGTGGCAATTCTTCTTATAGTGTAGGGTTGCACTAAGATAGGCTTTTGAAAAATTCTTCTTAGATTTTTTTAAAATTAAAATTTTAAGCTGTTTTTGTAACTTTTTTAAGTCAGCATTAAAAATAATAATTGTAAGGTTATAAAATTTACATCACGAGAAAGATCATAAATATTCCTTTAAAATTATATCTTTTTAGAATCTTTACCTCCATTTCTGATTTTTGGTGAATTTTTAAAGATTAATTTTTAGAATTTAACTTATTAAATGTTGATCACGTGGTTTCTCTTCTTTTTCTGATACTTTAAATTAATTTTGCATCACGTGCTTTACAACGAAATAAATTGACGAAAAAATATTAAAATACAATAAAAGATAAAATTTAATTACTAGACTCATTGAGATGGGAAGTTTTTTAAGAATTTAATTCAAATTAGTATTTTTTTTGGATATTAAACACACAAATTAATTGCATACAGTGACCATTGTATTTAATTTGAATATTTTCTTCTACATTATTTTGTCTATAAAAATATGTTACAATTTTTTTATAAATATATACTTTTTTGGCATTAATTGCATACATTGACCGTTGTATTTAATTTGAATGTACTCCGTAGCGAAGCACGGGTATTCAGCTAGTACAGTTGTACCTCCGAAAAGCGGACAGTCACGGGACCAAAAACTTTGTCCGTTATTAGGAGGTGTCCGCTATTGGGGAGGACAACCTTTTTATAAATAAAGTTTTTGCACTTCTTGTTATAAAGACTCATGGAGTATATCTATTAATATTCAGGTCTTTATAACTGTCTCTCATAACTGCCATACATTGGCAGAAAAGAAAATGATTTATTGCCAAAAAAGGCGATGCACGCCAAATCTGGTGTATTGAGCCTGTATTGCGCAGGCGCGAAGTACAGCTTGGCGCAAGTCATGGCTAGCTTCGAAAAGTAACGACAGACAGCCCTTGGACTGGTAACAGGTTGGTGACCTTTGGGAGCGAGTATGGGTGACCGGGAGTGTGGTGCGAGGCATGGCCTATTATAAGTATTTACCTTTTTTTATTATGGTGTCTTAAATAAACTTCTTATTTGCTCCTTAAACCCCTTGTCTGTAATTTAATTTACTGTAGTAGATAATGTTTCCTAGGTATGAATAATTTGAGTATTGTAATATGCTTAGCACGTGGGTCAGGCTATATGTAGGGTTAAATATTTTCTTGCTAAGCTAAGTGCTGTTAACCTAAAGTAAATACTCTGCTTAATC